>CM056952.1:17677545-17704772 GCA_029856935.1 Cyclocarya paliurus | reverse complement strand
GTGCCTTGGGGTGAGTTTCGTCGCTCCCATGGTCGTTCCAAGCATTTGTGGGCTAATTGTTTGCTACACTTATATCTTGATTTTGTTTGTCTAATATTATTGCTCATGTGCGGGAGGCCGGAGCGCCAACCTTACACAAGTTTCATTACTTGCTGGTGATGAGTGTAGTCTAAGTACTGCCCTGCTTGTCCTCCTTGGCGAGCCTTATTGCTCACCCTTAATATTCACATGCAGGTGGGCTAAGTGTGTGCTATGTTTGTTTCCCTTAGGGTCAGCTTCCTTGCTCGCCCATGGTGTTCCAAGCACAGGCGGGCTAAGTGCCCACCAAGCTTATGACTTGAATGAGCTTCGTTGTTCACCCCTTTGGTTCCTTGTGCGAGCTAGGCTTAGTGCCCTAGGCTTAAGGCCCAAGGCAAGTTTTAATGCTCACCCTTGATACTCAATTCTCTAAGCAAGTTTCTTGCCCTGCTTGTGACGTCTATAGTGTGGCAAGCAAAGTGCTCGCTCAACGTGTTCAGCAGGGTGAGTTTCCTCGCTCACCCTTGATGCCCGCCGGGAGGGGGGGGTTGAGTACTCGCTAGGTCTGTTGCTCCAAGGCAAGCTACAATGCTTGCTAGGCTTGCAACTTGGGATGAGCTGTAGTGCTCACCCTTTCATGCTTGTGATGCGTAATGAATTAAAATAAACAAAAGGCACATTCAGAAGGTAATAAGGAATTTATATGTGACATATACTTTGGCGTGGTTTCTCTTTTGATATGTAACTATATTCCCCTCCCGCAGTAGTTGTCTATTGGAAGTTATGCCTATTTTGTGTTTTGAGAGCAATATGTCAAATCCAATAGACAGGCCAAACTATTGATGCATTTTTTTGGCGTGATTGGACCAACAATATGGTTGAATAGCCTATGTTCATGGCTTGGGCATTGATATGATTGTTGGATGCTCATACATAAAATAAATGATAAATAAAACATATAAATTCTAAATAAAGAGAGATACATAAAGATTTACATGGTTCGGTATTAAGACATTTGTCTACGAGTTGGTTGGGGGCGAAATCCATTATATTCAGTGATTTTAAAATCTTTCATAGCCTCTCGAAACTCTTAATACAATCGAAAAAATTAGGATTTTCAAGAAGTTGAAGAAGATGCATTCATTGTTGAAATCTGGAGGGGGGAGCCAATAATTTATCTTGATCCGTAGAGATTCCCTTCTTTTATAAAGACCACTTTCATTGGTAATTGAGTCTGTCTTACTTTATATCATTTTTATCACTCAACTTTCCTTTTATCCCTGGTAATGAGATTCTAACATACTGGACCTTAGTTCATTTCATATACAGCAGAACGTTCTCTATATGTGTGTGTATGTGTATGTGTATTTGTGTGTATATATATAGTCTTAAATCCAATAGTTCTAACATTTCTCCATTAAGCCAAAAAATTTCAGTCATGTGTGCAAGACAACCAAACATACCACGATTAACTTAAAATATCTCAAAAGTATGTCAAAATTTTGTGAATATTAATAAAATAATTTGATTGAAAATATTTTATCAAGTTTTGAGAAATGAGTGAGAAAAAATTGAATAAAAATATACTTTAAAATAAATATTGTATTTAAATTTGTGAAAATGAATAAATAAAATTCAAAAATTATTTGAATATAAAATTTGAATATTATTTTTGTTTGAGTTTAACTTCTATCTGGTTGTGGTGTAAAACAATGATTTTACACCCTTCAATGAAAATCCAACACGTCATCTTTCTATCAGATTCGGAATATAATCGACTTCACTTGATTGTTTCAAAAAACACTTTTATTTCTCTATGTACACATTCTATGCTCCTCCACTTTCTTTCCAGCGATTGTTTCATTTTAGTTGTTGAGAAAATGGGAGAGAAATTAGGAAAAGTCTTATGGTAGCTGGGTTATTTGTTATCTCGATTTTCAAGCATTAGAATGGGTCTATTGTATCATTCCAGAAAAGAAAAAGAATGATAGATGCTTCCTGCGGTTATTTAAGATTGAGTTTTCTTACATGGAACTGCTAAAACTCGATCATCTCGCATCAGTTACAGGCGTCCATGCATTGTTTTTGTGGTATATTGCAACACGCGCGACTGTATCAATTCCAAATTCTTACCCAAATCCACCAGCCTTTTAGGGAAAGCAAATTATTTAGGTGATGAGAGTGCCACAGAGGACGGGCAGGGTGCAGATGTCATTTTAACACGTGGCATCGATTCTTTGGTACTAATGTGTCATTTTATAAACAGATTTTTAACATTCTATTAACGAAAAGATTGATTTGATAAAAAGTTAAAATTTTAGAAAGTAAGGATTCGTTTGGTTTCCAAATCAAACTCATCTCATCTCACTTATTATTATAATTTTTTTAAATTTTAATACAAAATATAATAAATAATTTAACTTTTTCAAATCTCAAAATACTAATAATATTAAAAAATAATATTTTAACAATATTTTATCATCTAAACTCAACTCAACTCAATTCATTTCAACATCCAAACGGACTCTAAGAAGCTCAAAATTAGAGTTAAAAAGATTAATTAAACCATAGAAAGTAATTGTCAAAATGATAGAAAAGTTGTCAGACATTTGGAGAAAGAAGTCCGTTATAGAAAGTTGTCAATATGATACAAGAGTGGCTGCATTGCTATATCAGCTGGTGGATAAAAATGTTTTTAAATTTTATCATTTTTAATCATATTAATTGATGCAATATATTTTAAATGGCTTACATATAAATGATTAAAATAAAAAATTATCTAATATATATCGCAAATATCATTAGATGATAAATTTATATGATTATAGCTTTATATATTTATGAAATATACATGACACATATTCTTTTGTAATTTAATTAATTAATGATATTGCATCTTGTTATAAAATACGAGTATAAAGTATTACGAAATTACCAAATAATAACTCCATATCAATACTTTTAAATAAATAAAAAAATAGTTTAAAATACGAGATTATAATTTTATACATTTAAAATGTTTTTTTCTTATAAGAAAACATCAAACTTGGGTTAATACGAGTTGAGATGTTACTTGCACAAAAATTCTTTTTGGACCTGGTCTAATAGCGTTGGACTATATATATAGACATGATAAATATTCTTTTCGATGTATTAGTTAAAAAGAAATAAAAAGGAAAAGAATATTTGAGAAGGGTATAACAGGAACTTAGGTGAATTTCCATGAATTGTGGGTTCACGACCTGTCGTGCAGTTGAAGTTATTCCTGCTAGCGTAAAGGTTGGCCTAAGAGTATCCTTAGCAATGAAAGTTTGGAGGTATAAAGTTGAAGATAGAGTGAATTGATTAGAAATCAGATTCTTCATGTGCCATGGTCAATTGCTTCCAATGCTCTTCTTCCCCACCATGGCAGTATTATGTCATTTGGGATGACATTTTTTGTTTTAAACAAGCTTTTTTTTTCTTCCTATGGAAGAAACGAGCGAGACAATTCATGTGTAGGATGGAATGGTCAAAGTGACAGCTTTTGATCTCAAAAGGCCTTAGTTTTCGCACTTGTTATTACTATATGAGGAGTCCCAAACGTTTTCCTAGATCCATGATTTCTTTGACTTCTTGAGATTGAAGTCAAGAGTTATTTCTATGAATAATGTTAGGCTCACCACTTCCGCTAGCATTTTTTATTTTATTTCGTGATTAAAGAAGTTTTTTTTAATAATGTAAATTTTTTTAAAAAAAATTTAAAAGTGTTAAAAATTACATATAAGAAAAAAACAAATAAAAAAAAGCACACTAAAATAACTAGCAGTAGCTCCCAAGGAGCTACCAGCAGTGGCTATAGTGTCTTTTTTTCTATAATTTTTAAAGAAAATAATACTCTCACCACTGATTTTTACTGTTCAATGTTATCATTGGAATATTTTATTTTATTTTTTATTTTTTATTTTTTACTTAGTGATTAAGAAAGTATTTTTTAATAATATTATGATCTTTTTATTTTTTTAAAAAATATTTGGAACTGTTAAAAAATATATGTAAAAAAAAAAATCAATTATACCTAACGATAGCTCCTAGTAGTGGATGTAACATCATCCTATTTTTATTGAAGTATTGAGTTATGTCCTGACAATGTGGAGCAATGTTCGATGCAATTATTATTATTATTATTTTTTTATAGGAAATAGATCTCATTCATTAATATTAGAAGAAGTTACATCTGTGACTCCACATTACAAGTCAACCTAACAACTGTAGAGGGCTCCCCGTACGCACAATGTGCGACGACAATGTCTAACTTCAATAACTCTTCAAAGAGAGTATCACAATCAACCCCATCCTTTAAAAAGGAGAGGAGTATCCAACCAGCCAGCTATATGGACATAAGTCCAATAGCCTATTTCATCTTTATTCAAACTAAACACCACCCAACCAAAACCACCTGGCGGTCTGCCCACTGAAGCATCCACTGCATGAGACAAGGCAGAACGAGCACCCAGTACCCATTGGCCGTAACTTCGCCCTCCTAGCTCTACCAGCACTAGCTCCAGATTGCAGCCCACCAACAAAAACCACCAACAAAACCCAACAAACAAAAATAACAACAAAAGCATATCCCAACAAATAAACAAACAAACAAACAACAATAAAATCGGAAAAGACAAAAGAAAACACACGGGTGGCACGTGAGATACACGCGCCACGCTGGGAAAGAACCGATCGGTCGGTCAGGCGGTACCGGAGGCACGGGGTTCTGAGCTGCCGCGCACGGCATCAACGGAAGAGATGAAATGTGCTGCTCGAAAGCAAACGCGTTCCCTGTAAAAACCACACGTCGGTGCAACGCACCGCTCCTAGTGGTTCCCACTCCGAGGCAACAGCAAGATCGGCGGGGGGAGCTTCGCCCGGTGTAGTGCATGTCGGACGATGATCGCCAAAGAAGCTCAAACCGGCTCCATCCCTTATTCGGCCGAAACTATAAAAAAAACCCATAAAAAACCCACTGGAGACAAAGGGCCGGCGAGGAGGAGGAGGGAATGAAGAGGAAGAAGGAGCCGAAGCTCCCCTTCCCCTCAGCAGGACTCCGACGAGAAGGTTTTTAGAGAAAGAAGGTCTGGGTTTTCGTTCGTTAGATGTAATTATTAATCTATTGAGTTTCTTACCTATTTAGTCCATGCAAGAATTATAAGTCATCTTCAGACATTAGGTAAGAACAGTCGGGGTGTATCTACTTATTTTTGTACCATTTATCTTCACTACTTGCCTCCCAAGTTGTTAGGTTTGGAGTTAGAACAATCTTCCATTGCAAAAGGTACTACTACTAGGTCTCGTTTGGTTATATAGATAAAATGAGATAAAATGAGATGATATAAAAGTTGAATAAAATATTATTTAAATATATATATTTTATATAATTTTTATTTTGAAATTTAAAAAAATTGAATTATTTATTATATTTTGTGTGAGAAGTTATGAAAATTGTAATGATTATATAAGACAAGAGTCTCATCTTATTTTGTTAACCAAATGGGGCTTAAAGTAAATTCACAAAAAGGTTAAAGAATTTTTTTAATAAAATATAAATGTCTCTTTATGTCCATAAAATTGTTGTAGAAAAGCCAACAAAAATTCTCGTTCGTCGAGTACTAACCTATTTAAAGACCAAAACTATGAAATAATTCTAGCTATCCAACCACTTACACGACTATGACCAACAGCATGAATAAAATATCATTTATTATGAAAATGTTAGCATCAAATTAAAGTACCGTTTGAATAGTAAAAAGAGATAAAATGACTTTAAATGAAAGTTGAATAAAATATTATTTTTTAATATTATTATTGTTTTAAAATTTGAAAAAGTTGAATTGTTTATTATATTTTGTATGAGTATTTAAAAAAATTAATGAAAAAAATGAGATGAGATAAGATAAAATATTTTTTCTATCCAAATAGAGCCACCCTCCAAATAACAAATAGAGTCAATAATGACATTCTTTGGCCTATTTGAAGGGCCACCTTCCAAATAATGAATATAAAGTACTTCTCATACAATGATCTTATTAATGCAGCATTCTCCCTTAATTACAATACAACCATAAATAAAAGAATACTTGAGAATGCGATAAGATAAGAATTTTGTGAATAGTAATAAGATGATTTCTGAATTGTAGTAAGATAGTTTGAGTTAAGTAGTTATTGGGTTTTAAGAAAGGAGAGAGAAAAAACTGAATAAAAAATATTATAAAGTTAAAATGTTGTTAGTGTAAGGGGATGTTCCCCTCTTATTGGCTCATATAGCAAGCCCATGAGGGATCTCTAAGGGAGTGAGTCATAGAGTCCGATCAAGCCCAATGACCTTCCTTTAAAAAGAGTTAGTGGGCCTCTACAGAGTACTCGATCCATGAGCAAAACCAGCCTATGAAGCAACCCTCGTGTGGGAAAAGCAGACGGCAGGAGCAGATGAGACTCGCCGCCCTAATATCGCTTGATGACACCCAACCCTTGGAAACTTGTGCAGGCAGGTGGGCAAGAGATATAGAGAACTCTCGATCTCTTAACATCAGGCATGAAAGGGCTTAACAAGGAACGTCTACAGGGTAATGTGAGTCAGGGAGCCACGCCTCATTAATAGCACCACTCCCTGAACTCTATGTTGCATTAATAATGCCACCCCAAAAGCCACACCTCATTAAAGGATTCTGACTAAGTGAACAGTTGAAGTGACATGAACTCCTTGAGGCCAGATATGGGTTGTGCCCACCCAGAACCTAGTATAAAAGCTGACATCCAGGTATGAAGAATTCTCTTTGATTCCTCTAAACTCATGCCCAAACTTCTAAGGAGATATATTGACTTAAGCATTGAGGACTCCCCGGCCTCCACCAAGGCCCCCACTTTCTATGTTTTCTTAAGTGTGCAGGTGAAAGACCCAAAATCCTAGTTGTTGGAACCCGGTCCAAAGGTGTATGAAACGCAACGTTAATAGTGGCACCGTGTGTGGGATCTCTATAGACTTCACATGTCCTTCATATGCCTACGACAACCCATTCTCAGATAACTCGGAGACAAGGAGAGCCAACTTCAACAAACATAGAAGTAAGGCTCGCCGAGATGGAACAACTAGTAGAAAAGCTAACTACTGAACGAGAAACTTAGAGAAGCCACCAACGGACTAGAGAATGATGCCAAATGAAGCAACAATGAGCACATAGGATCCAAAAATGCAGGAGGGGGAGGTGACGTGGAGGAAGAAAGAAAAAACATGCAAAACAAGCTATGTAACCTCAAAGGGAAATACGAATAGATGGCAAAAAAGATGGGCATGTCGTCGTTAGTAGACCAACTGCTCACTAGCTTGGGCCTACCCTATATTGAGGAAGTGATTGTTGTGCCCCTACCACTGAAGTTTCGAGTTCCCCTCATGGACTTGTACAATGGGGCCAAAGACCCCATTGAATACTTAAAAACCTTTGTACTCTACATGACTCTACATGGTTTCCTAGGAGAAATGGCTTGTAGAGACTAGCAAGAGTATGGTTCAAATTCTTGGCACCCAGGTCCATAGACAGATTTGGGGAGTTGGCTCATTTGTTCCTCACACAATTTATGGCGAGCAGAAGAAGAAGACGCCCCATGGTGTATCTCCTTACCATCAAGTAGGGGGAAGATGAAGGTTTGAAAGCATATATATCCAGGTTCAACAAAGAGCGCATGACTACAGGTGACCAAGACAAAAAGATAACTTTAGTAGCTTTTTTAAAAGGGGTATGGCCCCAATCCCAATTCATGGCAGAATTGGCAAGGGAACTTCTGCCATGCTGCAGGGGTTCATGGATCAAGCTGAAAACTTCATCAACACCGAAGATACACTCCGAGCATTAACCGAATGAAGAAAAAATGAACTAGAATAGGCAGACAGGAAAGAGAAGACACCAACCAAGAGCAAAACTCGCGAGAAGCTGAAGAAAGGACCATGTAACAATAGGAGGGAGGAAGCCCCTACGAGAGGCCTGGGGTTTTGATTTGACTGGATGACACTCACCATCTAGAAAGTTGACTGACAAGCTGCCCAAGAAGATAGCTACAAGAGCACTAGTCATCGTTATTGCACCTACCATTAGTCCAACACTCATAACATAGAAGATTGCATTTCCTCGAAAGAGGAAACAAAGCAGGTTTGGTGAGCAAGGCTATGGTATCCTTCCGCTCAGAGCCCAGAGTGGAAGTGGAGGAGGAGATCAAGGGAAAGAAGTTTTCAAATGGTCAACAAGTCAAGGAGGGAAAGAATCTAGAGGCAAAGGGTAGGTGCGCAGGGACCCTCGCATGATCACCCCCGTGCACCATACCAGGAAGGACCGTCGCTGGGGAAATTAGGACCATTGTCGGTGGGGGCACGACCTCATCCAGTCGAAAGGTGCATGCCAAACAAGCAAGATATTGAAGAAGTCTATTTGGCAAAATATCGCTCCACCAAATACAAGAGAAGCGAACCAGCCCTCATCATCTCCATTGGAGAAGATGACGAGGAGGGGGTTCTCTATCCACACAATGACGCCTTGGTGGTGACTATGCTGGTCGCCAACTTCACCATTAGGAGTATTCTTATATCAACGGTAGCTCCACAAACATCCTCTTCTGGGAAGCCTTTACCCGGATGGGAATAGAAACCATCCGACTCCAACCAGCTCCCATGCCACTGAAGCATTTCTCTAGGAACATGGTCCAGCCTGTCGGAACCATCACACTGTCTGTCTTGGCGGGCAGTGTTCCCTATACGGCTTTCGTTATGGTTGACTTCTTGGTGGTAAAGGCTCCTTCATCATACAAAGCCATAATCGACAAACCTACCCTCAACAATCTAAAGGCGGTGATGTCGGCCAACTACTTGAAGATGAAGTTCCCGACATCTTGGGGAGTGGGTGAAATTCAAAAAGAGCAGGTCCTGGCACGAGAGTATTACGTGTAGGAATTGAAGCCAAGGGATGGCGGGGTGCATGTGGTCCACACCTTAGGCGACGATCACGTTCTCTCGCCTCCCGCCCGAATATGCCACAACAAATGGAGAGATTTGAGATGAACAGGCGTTGAGGAAGGTGGAACTGAATGAGCCATTGGAGTTGATCCCCTTGAACCCAAGCTACCCATAAGCCACGACCAGGATTGGCAGTGGGATGACACTTGAAATGAGGTGAGCCATGTAGTAGCTCCTCACAGAAAACCAGGATGTCTTCACCTGGAGTTACGAGGACAAGCCTGGAAGCAACCCAAAGATCATGCAACACCATTAGTGTGGACCCAAAAGCTAATGAAGTTTCAACAAACAGGTACGTACAAGGGCATACAAGATTGGAGATCTCGTACTAAAACAGATAGAAACAACTACCTGAGATGAAGGGAAGCCACTCCTTCGATGTGAAGGCCCTATGTGGTTATTGCCAACAACTGCTTAGGCTCCTACTGGCTCCAAGACTCCCAAGGGAATGAGTTGCCACACTCCTGAAAAGTCAAGTACCTACGGAAGTTTTATTGCTAAAAAATTTTTTTATAACTTGTAATTTACATTTCCATGTCAACGGTGTAAACTCTATTAATGAAAGTGTGGTTTTCCAAGAATAAAATGCGTCTCACCTAGCCATATCTCGATTCCTTACTCCAGCAACATAATCTCCATCTCCAATTACTTACCTCCCCGCGAGGCCCTAAAGAGATGAGTTAAGCCTAAAGACTACTTTATCCCTCTCACGATGGAGAGCGGGCCAGCCCTCGGCTAACCAATATTAACCTTCCTTATGAGCATCAATAGGCGAGAGCGGGTTCAGTCCCAAACTGCCCAATAACTTACCTTCCCGCAAGGCCCAAAGGGCAAGATGTGCCTTAAGGCCATCTTATCCCTCCCGCAATGGAGAATGGGTCCAACCCCTCGATTGCAAACAACTTATCTCGACCTCTGCCATGACGAAAAGTAGGATTAGCACCAGCTTGACCCAACACTTACCTTCCCTGTGATATCAATGGGTGGTAGCGGGTCCAGTCCCAAACTGCCAGGCAACTTACCTACCTGTGAGGGTTAATAGGTGGGTAGTTGGCCCAACCTCCCTGACGTGGGAGAGCGGGTCCAGCCTCTTGACTGCTCAAAAACTTTCCCCCCCCCCCCCCCGGTCACGATGAAGAGTGGACCAAATTCTCAACCATCCAGCAAACTACCTCCTCGGGGGGACCAAGGGGGCAGGCTTAGCCTGAGGCATCCCAACCCTCCCCCAGTGGAGAGCGGATTTAGTTCTTGGACTCTTTGACATCACTCCTAAGATGCCATCTCTAACAATGGAACACCAAATGAGCAACGCCTTAGACTCCTCACTACGCTCTTCCTCCACCAAATGAAATGCCAAGCAAGTAACGCCTTGCATCTTTGACAAAACAACCCAGGTTTGAAAAATTCACACTCGTAGTTAAAGATGAGTTATATTAATTTGTTTAGTTTTTCCAGCATTATATTAAACATCTCCTACTTGCCTCACTGCAAAAAGTGAGACAAACTCCTCAGCTACGTGTCGACTCATCCCCCAGGGAGACCAAAAATGAGGGTTTAGCCTAAGACATCCTAGCCTCTCTCCCAAAAAGCATGGGCCCAGTTCCTCCACCACTCGACATTAACTCCCTAGGAGGCCCACCCACCAAGTCGACGACAACAGATTAAGATTGTATGATTGAGATTAAGAATAGTTTGTCAAGTGGGATGTTCTCCTAGTCATTTACAAGGTGACATGTCCCATATGTCATAAGGCGAGGTGCCTAAAATGAGTGGTTGTGATGGTGAGGTGGGAGAGCTTGGTATGTCACAAGCATGAGGTGGCAATGTAGTTAAATGTGGGATTAACCTTGGGCCATCAATGGCAAGATGGTTACCTACCAGATGTGGGTGAGCTACGATGTTGCAGGCTCGACCCGAAGAGGTGAACTCGCCATGCAAGTGAGCTTATCCCGTCAAGGGGAGCTCGTCATGCAAGTGAGCTTAACCCGTCAAGGGGAGCTCGTCATGCAGACAAGTTCTACTTGTTGTTCGAAGGATGTTGGTGGCAGGATGTTGCTCACCATTCGTGACTAGGTGGGCAAGCATTCAAGCCCGCCTAGAGCAAGATACGATGGCCAGTTATGTGCTTGGCACCTTGCTATTGAGGGAAGTTGTGTGCGCTTGCATAGAGCATTCCTTCTCAAAGGGCTCCAAATTCATGAACACGACAGGCCCATTGCTTGCCATGGGAGGCTATCTGAGTGAGCATAAAGCTTATCCACCATTATGGTTGGATACAAGCAACTTGCTTACCATTGACAACCTAAAACTTGGCGCTTATCCATGGAATACATGTGAGCCTAGGTTGGTGTGCCCACCATTTCTCCATTGAAGTCCTTAGGTACATGGTGGTGTTATACATGATGCAACAACATGTACAATGTGCATTGATTCCTATTCTAGTGAGCGAATTTGATCTCGCCCTCAGTGAGCAGTCAATGGATTTATCCTGCCAAATTTTGGTGTGTCTTGTGGTGAGGGACAAGTAGGAAGTGTCCCGTCGCCCCTGTCTGTGCATACTAGTGAGGGTGGGCTTGAGTCGACGCTCTTTCTGTACAATGCAATGGCGAGCAACACTTGTTTGTAGGGCTGTAAAAGGACTGGATTGGACTGGATCAATAGTCTTATTGGTCGGTCTCGGGCGTGGTTTTTTGGATCGGACTAAACAAAGACTGATCGAATGTATATATATATTTTTAAAATTATATATTTAATATATTATTTTATATAATAGTTGCATAAGTTAATAATGTAATTTTCATCTAAGGGATCACTATTGACTATATATACAATGAAATTATTTAATATTCATGAACCATATATAAATTGTGGAAGAAATCACTTAATTTCGTTAACCATATATACAATGAAAAAAAATTTCACAGACGAAATCGGATGGACCGACCGAAGTGATAGCTAATAGTTCGTGGCTCTCCCGAACCGAACCAGATTGGACCAGACCGGATTGATTACACCTTACTTGTTCACACTAATAAGCTGGAGGCCTGCCAACTTTGGCATGTTAAGTTGACAAGGTATTTGAGGGAAAGGTTTGGCCATCTCCGTTTGTGCACTTCGGTGTGGCGGGCGTGAAGCCCACCATGCTAGTGCTAGTGGGCGAGTTTGTCCTCACTTACTATGGACTGTTGGTGGGTTCCTTCCTGCTAGCTTTTGTGTGCCTGGCGGTGAGGTATTGGGGGAAAGCTTTTGTCGTCACCGCTTGTTTGCTCTAGAGTGGCGGATGGGTGCTCCTCGTTAGTCACACATTGTGCACACCTTGTTTTATAGTGGCAGATAATCTTAATGCAATTCAAATCTAGATGAAAGAGAGAAATAACAGGACGCTTATCTACTTTTATGGTGACGACCTCTGTGAGCCTAACGATCTTTTTATTTGGAGAGTGGTAAATCTCGTATCATACATTCGCTGCCAACTATTGATTGAATTTTTTGTCACGGTTGGAAGCTAATGGTACAGTTGAATAGCTCACGGTGGTGCTTGAATGCAATGGATGGTGGTGTAACACTTGAAAATTCATACACGGTTTAAACAGTAAATAAAGTACATAAATTTCAAATAAAGAGGGAGACATCGATATGTTTGTAGTTGAGCACTAAAGCCTACGTCTCGGTTCTTTTGATAGCGAAATCCACTATATGCGGTTATTTTATAATAAGAGTAATGCTAGATACAAGTTTCAAATAGACAAACTCCATACAAGCCATTTGAAAAAAAGTGGATCCACTAATAAAGAATGGTTTTTTTAAATTTTTTTTTTTTTTTTTATGTGGAGTCTACTTTTTTACAAGAAGCTATATAAAACCTATCTATTTAGAAGTTGTACAAATCATTTTTCTTATAATAATTCATGGCTCACTTTACACTCAGTACAATGGTGTTAGATGGAGATTGAGTAGAGCTTGAAGAGAGATGCCGTTTGTGTAGAAGTTTTAAGTCGAGAGTCTGAAAATCCCGTGATAAAGATAGTCCATTCCCTTTTATCTATCTCCTTCTACCGATCTATCTTCTTTGCTTTATGTCTCATCCTACCATTTTAGCAGCAAAAGCTTATTTTCTGTGTCTCTTTCACCTTTTGCATGTCAGGCTATCAACTTAAAATTCAACTTTCTACTATTCACACCTCACACACCGCATGAAACTGTAGAATTGCTCGTCAACTTAATTCATTCTCCACGTGCACAACAGCTCCTCTCTATTTCTTTATTTCTACCTTTTCTACTGGTAGGCTATTTATACGCAAATGGATTGGGCTAATACCCATGGGCCTTTCACATTTTATCCCAACAATGGGCCCACTGAATTACACTATATAAAAGGAATTTTCCAAACTACTAATCCTACTTTAGGCATCAGGAATGGCTAAAATAAATTATGGCCTATGAAAAAAAGTCTAAATGACTCGTTTCTAGTAAAATTTCATGTTAAATTGAAAATATAAATACTTAATTAAAAACCAGCCTGCAGAGTTTTTAAAATGCAAAACGAGGACCATATGACTATAAAAAGAATATGATGAAAATGGTGCATGCATGTTTAGTCCCTCTCTGTTTTGTTTCACATAAAATACCTAATTATTTAGCCATATGACTATGAATCAAGAGCCTGAACATGAAGATATCTTTTACCTAGAATCGCTTATTATTAACTTAAAAAAAGCAAGAAAATATGTGAAAAGTAAAAATAACAGACTGCAATAAGGTTGGAGCTAGGCGTGTGGGGGGTGAAAGGAGGAGGTAGCTCTCTTTCCGATCCGGAGGAGGCCACTGGAGGATAGCAGATTGGGAGACAACTTTTGCCCCAAACAAGTGGGGCGCACTAGTGGGGAGTGGAATGCAACTTTTGAGCTTATCTTTCATTTATCTTTCCTTTTAACTTATTTTTCATTAGCGTTTGTGCTTGTGAGGTATGGAGAATTTTAACTCTTAATACTCTTATTTTTTATGAAAAATAAAAAATAAAACCATTCTAAGCAATTAGTTGATCTCATATATATGGTTCTTTCTCTAATAGATGGTTGTTCAAGGAGTTGTATGTGTGTGTGAGTATGGAGACATCAACCCAACCCTTGGATATTTATGAAGACAATAATTATTATTTTTATGAAAAATTATTTTCTTTATTATAAATTATTACAGCCCTATTCACACTTGTTAGATGAATTAGATGACATATTTTAAGTGGTTTCGATAAATTTCATAATTTCCAGCGTATCAATACTTAACACGTGTAGAAGTAAGTTTTTTGTAAGTTTTTCTTAAGTACAGTTAGTATTTTTCCTTCTAATATGCATATATCTACTCTAGATTATATAAAAAGAGGCTTTCGTTCTGAATTTTTTGGGAGGAACAGCAAGAACTAGATGTTTGAGGGTTCAGGATAACAGGAACCAATAGTCAAGAGTTGGTCTACTCAGCTCTTCAATCGGGACTAAGATAATGACCGACAGTTCGGCTGACAAATCAAATGCGGTATCTTCTTCACGCCATCCCCATATCAAAATTTTTCAACCTACTCAGTCATGTCCATTAGGTCGACTCCTCTCTGCTGTCTAAAGCTGGCAGCTGGCCTCGAGCATGACCATGAGTAATGATATACATATAACATATTTTTATAACACATTTTACAATTATGTTGTTAAATGATGGTACTTTTGTAAAATGTCGCTACTTTTATAACATTTAAAACATAGTTGTGTAAAATATTATGAACAATGTTGTGTAAGTCATTTTCCCATGGCCATACCATCCTTTATCTACTCAGATCAGGCTGGGTTGAGGACTGTTGATGTTTTCTTTGCGGAATTGTCATGTATTATCTCTCAGGTCATGTCTGTCAGTAGTTTTCAGATGTGCGTTCTTTTGTTAGAGTTTTATTAAAAGTCAATGTCTCACACACCCATATCCTTATGGGTGTATACTAGTTCAAATATATCTCTTAATTAATGAGTTATAGTGGGCACAAATACCTCTAAATTTCATGATGGCCAGAAGTCCATTTAAGCACTAAGAGTGTTAAGGGTTCTTATCTACAACATAATGTGCTTTTAGTTATCGGGAGACACTCAGAAGTTAAATCGCTAGGGTGACCATTTTCTCATATTCAAGTCAGATTCTCTTTCAAACTGAAATTGAGGGTGGTATGTTTTCTAACTATTATTATTTAATGTCATGTATTATAGAAAATAAAATCCAATATTAATGTTTCATGTTAAACTATTTAACATGTGGTATCAGAGTCAGGTTACAGATATTCTATGATATTGTTAATACATATTGCAAATTTAATATTCTTACATCATATTTCTCATACACTTATCCTTGTTAAATTTGAAATTGAGAGAGAAAAGCTTAAGTTATTGTATTGGTTTGACATGCTCATGAGACTTATGTATTGATGCATATATGTGGAAAAACTAAAACATGCTCATGACATTTATGTATTGATGCATCGAGAGATACTTGGAAGTAAAGTTGTTTGGGTGATCATTCTCTTTTATTCAAGTTAGAATCTCAATCAAGCTGAAATGAAGGTATGTTTTCTCACTATCATAGAAAATTGAAGATACAATATTAATGTTTCATGTTAAAATATTTAACATCTTTGTCTACAATAACTAAAGGAGATGGCCTCAGTTGGCCTCTTGCCCGTAATTTTTTTTTTCTCTTATCTCTTCAAAGACCTCAATATTGTCACTTCACTTTATTACCACAATGTCTGCAATTGGTTTCATCTATCTTGCCCGACTGCACGTCGTCAACCTCTTTTATCTTGCTTCCAATCTTCCTCTTTTTCGATTCAAATCATCCTTTGATCTCAAGGTACACTCTCACTCTTGCTTTTCCCTACTTGTTTACGTAAGATCGTCTCTTTCTCATTTTGTCACCTCTACATTGCATTGGAGTGTCCCTGGAGCTTCTTTTCCTTTTCATTTAGTTCCTTGAACCAACTGTTGATCTAGGGTTAGTTTGAGCTTCTATGCTTTTTACATCCTCTTTAGTTATTGAGAAGAATGATCAGTATATAGATTAGGAGTGTAGTTGGAAGTTAGTTTTTGGTTGAATTTGAGTTCAGTTATATTGTTTCATGTTATTGTTTGGTTAGGGTAAAGGAAGGGAATGACTTTTTATCCGTATCCCGTGTTTGGTGCCAAAAGAGAAAAAGGGAAAAGTTGTGATATTGGCATAGGGTCATGGAGACAAGATTGGTTTAGCATATACTTAAAAAGGAGGACATTGCAATAACTAATACTTGACACTAGAAGATTGTATTCTAACTTCTAGGATTGTGTTTCTGGATCAATTTTTTTTTCGGTGTGGTTCAAAACTTGTAAAACAGGGTCTAATTGGGTGGAAATCCACCCAGATTTTTCTCAGGTAGGTATAAAATTCTTATACTCGCATCAACATGATACATTTACAGGGTTAATACCTGGATAATTGTAACTGGGTCAAAGAATCTGACTTGCGATCATTTTGATCTTCTAGAACTAGAGAGAGATATTCTTCCAGAGAGAGGGAAATAAAATGTCAACCCTAGGGGAGAAAGAGCTAGCTAAGATTTCATTCCCACATCCCTTTCCACATTTTTAATTCAAGATTTGTTCCTTCAATCAACGGGTAGGCTTGTTGTTTTTTAAGAAAAAAAAACACATTCATCAAGTATTTTATGCTTTAGAAAATCAAATCCGTTTCCAATTCCAAACTCATCTCCATTGGGAGGACCAGACAAGGGAAAACCCTCACAGAATTTTGAGGATGAGATTCTATATAAGGACGGGCATATGTGAGGGTCCTACCTAATGCAAAAGGAAACAGACCATTTGTGGAGTTGAAGAAAAGACAAAGACAAGGAGCACTCCATTGGTCTTAGGAACCAACAATAGGAGACACCAAGTGCAACTAATCCAACATCTAGGTGAGTAGGCACCACATGGAAATTTGGCTGACATGTCCCAGAGTGAGGTAGAGATAAGGAACTCGGCCATGACATATGAGCTAGAAAAGTCTTCTCCCATGTAGACGGGAACGAGGAGCTGAAGTGATTGATGAGCTTGGGAGTTACAAGCTACCCACCCAAGGCGAGAAATGATCATTTGTCAAAGAGGAACTACAGAAAACGACTGACACAAAAAGTCATGGGAACTTTCAAGGATAACGTATAAGAGTTTAGAGAAGTGTCAACAACAAGCACAGAAGCCCACACTCCATCTAAGAGGTCACATGCAAAGTGGCTCTACAAATAAAGGTGAAGGCTCGACAAGTCGTGTTGTCTAGACCCAGAAGTATGGTCCAACACCATGTGGAGGATCCTTATTCAAAGTATGACTGAGGAGTTGGCAGACCTTAGGGTGTGTGGACCATGCCCTGGTCACCTATCTCTATCATCATATTGAAGAACATATGATATTCCCACTCTATTTAAAGGACCTAGATGTGGGACAAAATCTCACTTCTAAGACCTTATTCACTAAAGAGCTTGAGAAGGGAATTGCTATAGAATGAAAGGAGTATGAAAGCAACAAGAGGACTTCCAATGTACGAACGTAAGTTAGCTTCTAAGACAAATATGGGTAATGTGGGGTGAATATTGTGTGTGAGAGATATTGCATCACTTCTATAATCTTCTCTCCTTTTTCTATATGCATAAATAAATACGAGAAATGATTTGTATAGGCCAAAAATAGACAAGCTCCTTGCAAGCACTTGTAAAAAAGTAGACTTCACCTTAGAAAAGTGTAAAAACAACAATTATTTATTAGTGGGACCCACTTTTTTACAAGTGACTTGTATGGGACTTGTCTATTTGGAGCTTGAACCTATCATTACTCAATAAATATTTCCAGCACTATATTTCTAGCTATATCTTGAATGTTTTCAATGCTTCGATGCTTTAACTATCTACTTCTGATGCAATATCTTGAATGGGAACCTTGGATGTCATTGTGTGTGAGTGTGTGCATGTAAGGCATTAGCAAAGTCTTGGTACGAGAGGGAGAATTCTCTGGGACCATTCTGCGAAGTGTTACCACTGCATCACATGAGAATGAGAATGCCTCATTGGGAGTGAGGTATCGTATTTGGCCTCACTTGATAATTAGAATGTGAGATCCCCTGCTGTATCATGTGCTTGTGTCTTCGAGTTGTTTGCAGTCGGGTAGAGTAGCATCATTGAGAAAACAAGTTTCAGTGTGTTTCTATGAGCAAATATGTGCCCATGAGCAACTGAAGGAATGAATGCCTATGAGCAAAGAATGATACTTGACCTAATATTGATTTTTATAGGTTTTCTATTATGTAGTGATGAGTAACTTGTCGCCATAATAGTACTATTGAGTTTTCATCTATTTTGCATTAAGAGAGGGCTATGTCCCAAGAGGATGATTCCTCACCAGATTTTGAGGAATGCACGTAGCTGTAAGGAGAGAGACTAATACCTCCTATGCACTTACGTATTCTTCCAATATTTACATAAAATGCTTTCATTGTGTCTCTGATAACAATATCTTTCATTAACGGTTTTGTCATAGCTGCCTAATTTACCTATGGTTTCGTTCTGGAGATCATAGACTTTGATGCAGGTTCAGACATAGGTATGACGCCTGAGGAAGAGAAGGCAATCCCACCAGAGTCCTGACTAAAGAGGCTAGGACCCATTTTTGCACTAGTGTTCTCTTAGTTACCCTACGCCTTTTGTAGGATGTTCATAACCGAGTCGAATGTTCATTCATAACTTAGTCGGCCACCTAAGGTAGCTAACTCTATGTATCTTGAATGATGTAATGTTTTGCGGTTATGAAGGGCAAGAAGCTCCTATTTTTATGAAGTTTGGTTTTTGGAACATACATACTTACATTGTTCAACATGTTCCAGTTATATTTTCACTGCGTTGTCTTAAAACGAGTTTCATACATGTGTATTTTCCTCAGAATTACTATACGCCTAAAAAATTCTCTAGGTGTTGAGCAATTGGCCAGCATCCTTGACACCACAGAACCTCACCAAGCCTTTCATAAGGGACGGGGTGATTTATGGCTTGGTGCGGTTCCGTCGTGCCGCACCTTTGCTCCTATTCTTATATGGTATTCTACCAAGAAGTTTTCTGATTTATATTTTCCCACATTTTTATATTCTATTCAATACTTTAGAATCATTGATGGCCTTAGGGAGCGATTCTTTACTTGAGTTAGTGTGTATTAGAATATTACGCAATATGGTAATATTTTTAGGACAAGATATTTTGTGGATAAACCTTGATTGTATCTATATTTATGTCTTAATTGTATTTCCTTATTTGTGGTAGGCCCTATTCAACAATAAAGAAGTCTTTCATGTACATTTTAAAGACACACTAATGTGAATAACATATTGATGTTCACAAATCTCTCTCTTTCTACATGGTATCAAGCAAACTATGATACCAATGCCTCTAATGAAATCGTTTATGTTCATGCTCCACCTTTGATTTAGCAAGCATGTTCATCTTTTGTGCTCTTGACGTAGCAACCCACGTCTATTTTGAAAGCTTAAGTACATGAATATAATGATTTTTACAAGCTAGTTATGTTCCTATTTCAGTTTAGTTTTCTTCATATAGAACCACAAATCGACTCTTTGGGCTGTCGTCAGCAATTTTGTGCAGAAGTTGTCTCTTTCAGACTTGGCATGTGCCCCACATGCTAGACCCTATTCAACTTTTGGGCTTTCGGTCACTTGGCCTAGCCCAACTCCGATTAGCCTTTCTCTCTTCCTTTCCCACCTCTATTTTCAAGGCCCATATCTTCTTAGGCCTAGACCAACCCAACCCTCAGGCCCATTATGTTACCACCTTATCCACCTAGTCACCTACCACATTATTTACCATGTCATTATTGATCGTTAACTTAAAAAAAAAAAGAAAAAAGTGTCCCAAATTCCTTCTCACCTTGATTAACATTATTCATGCCATTAAAAATATCTTAGATGGATCTAACTATAATATGTGGACCTAAAATATGGAAGCCTTTCTACGAGCGTCCAAATTGTAGTGCTAGGTTTCTAATCATCTTCTTACACCCAAGCGACGTGATGGTGAAAGTATTGAAGTCCTTGCATGCCATCTTGAAGATTGGCATAATGTGCATTATAAAATTCTCTCTTCGATTATTAACACTTAAGTTCCCTCCATCCATAGTTTTCTTTCGAAACTTAGAAATCCCATAAATGAACAAGATTTTCTTGATGAATGCTACAATTTTACTCATGATGCTTCCTTGTAGTTTCAACTTGAGACCAAACTTTTATCAAATGTGTAAGGAATCAAGTTAGTCTATTGGTGATTTCTATGACGTTCACCATGAAGTTGCAAACCTTTGACTCTGTTGTTGTTGTTGTTGTTTCCATTTCTCTTACTTCCAAACCTATTTTCGAAGTTCGTCTAGACACTCCACTCCCCAATCCTCTTACATGAATGTTTTTGCAAATGTCCTACCCACTTATTTGCAGAATGTCATAAATTATAGCACAAGATATGACTCTTTTCACAAGCTACCGCAGTAGCTCCAACTACTTCCTCCATACTTGAGTTTTCTCCAAAGCTTCCGTCTCAGTCCACTACTCTCATTGTTGCTGAAATCGAGGCCTTAATCCTTTAGGTTTTATCCCTATCTTTTATTTCCTTATCCGTCACTTGAGGTACATCTCCTTGGCTTATTGATACCATGTGTTGCAACCATAGGACTTAAGATCCAATGCGGTTTGCCCACAAATCTTCTTTTTCACCCACTCGTGCCATTTGCATAGCTAGGATCTATTTCTACCTCTTAATTAGGGGTATAATCGATTTAGTTTGGTCTAGTTTTGGATTTACTAGTGAACTGAATACAAATCGGTTTTGGAATTGTGAGAGATAGAACTGACCGGTACACCAATGGAATTAATATTTTGGATTTTCTTTATTTGGTTTAATTTTACAAGGGTGATTTGGTTTTGAGATTTTTTGTTAGGCTGATTGGTTTTTCTGACCGAAATAAAAAATTGTTTTTTGCCTAAATATGAATTTTAGAGTCCAAAAAAGTATTTCCAGCTCAAAATACCATGCATATAACCAAATAAATGTTGAAATAAATTTGCCAAAAAATACACTAATTAGTCTAATTAAAACATGCATATAATAATACCTAAAATAACCTATTAAAAAAATGCACATAACAACATTCCTAAGGACTAAAAGCTTAAAACAAGCATGTAGGCTAAAACTAATTAGCCAACTTGAAAAAATCAATAAAAAGTACACTAAAATAATTGCAAATGAAACCACCATATAGTAAAAGGTCCAACTCCAAAGTATATAAAAGCAATTACAAAGAATTTGCTTGCGAACAACTTAGCTAAAACATATTACAACCGCATATTATCAAATACGAAATAAACCAAGCACACATGATTTAATCCAATCATAGCCATAACCATCATCAATACTCACTAGCAACCACACAATTACAAAAAGTCCAAGTTCAAATGTGTCAACTTCAAGATTCCAAATATCCAATCTTCAAAAGAAGTCTTACAACTTCACTCAAAGAAAATCAAATCTCCAATTGTTGAGTGTAGATAAGTATAGAACTAGCAGCAAAAGAAACGTTAATCCCATTTAAAACCTCATGAACATGAAAAGAGGAAAAAAAAACTCAAATAGAAGGAAGTGTAAAAAAATAATCCACCTTAATCATCTTCAACAATTGAAATAGGTTTTGAAGAATTTCCAACTTCTTCCACGATCTCTACACATAAAAGGACAGCTTCGACACAATAACTAAAACAAGTGTAGTAACATCCAAAGATAGATAGAAACTAAAAAGAAAGTTGCATGAGGATATATCCCTATATCAAGTTTCTTAAAATCCTCGCCATCATCCATTAAATTGTGAATTCTAAACAAGTCAGAAGAAAAAATGTAGTCAATTTTGTGCACAAATAAGGGCTTCTATTATAATTGGAGATAAGTTACTACTAAAAGGATCATGCCAACTACTTCTCCCAAGCCATTCTTCTAGCCCCTATGCCTTGTCTGTCGTACGTTGCTGCCCACACATTCAAACACACAATCGCTGCCTTGTAGTTGCCTCCATTCATGCCTCGTACTTTGTTCAGCTAAGGCGCGCTTACCCTAGTGCTAATAAGTCCTAGTCCACCTCATCATTGAGTCTCTCTCTCTCTCTCTCTAACCCTTTGGCCCCTATTCTGTACCATAACTCTATCATGCCAAGCCCAACTGACTCGTTCGAAAATGAGCAGCCCAAAGGCTATCCCAAGTGCAGGAGCGTGTCGTGTAGTAATTAGGAATAAATTCCTAGATCGTCTCCACAGGGAAAGTGCTTAAAAATCAAACTCGTGTAAAATGGTGGAAATAGTTACAATGAGAGAATAAAAATAAAAATGATGATATGTGCAATGAATGTGGGAATGCAATGGAAATGAAAATTTACTAGTCATGGACTAGATTCATGTGTGTTGATTTTGAGTGGATGATGAAAAGTGAAAAAATTAAAATACAAGACAGAAAATTAAAATTGCTGGAAATTAAATAACTGAAATGTAAATGGACAATAAAATTTAAATGACATAAAAGTAAATTGCAAAAAATTAAAGGTGCAGAAAAATTAAATGACAGTAATTAAAATTGCAGGAAATTAAAAGTGCGAGGAAATTAAATGACAGTAATTTAAATTGTAGGAAATTAAAATTGCGAGAAAATTAAATGACGGTAATTTAAATTGCAAGAAATTAAAATTGCGAGGAATGTAAATGACAGTAATTTAAATTGCAGGAAATTAAAAGTGCGAGAAAATTAAATGACGGTAATTTAAATTGCAAGAAATTAAAATTGCGAGGAATGTAAATGACAGTAATTTAAATTGCAGGAAATTAAAAGTGCGAGAAAATTAAATGACATAATTCGAAATTAAATAAAAAAAAAACAAAAATTGTACGGAATAAACTCGATATTTGGAAATGGAGACTGTGTTCTCCAACCCAAAAATCTGAACTTCCAATTAATGTAACCTCTAAAAAATAAAATGAACTCTCAACATTTATAAAAAAAGACTAAAATTTTACTCACTAAATAAACTCAAAACTGAAAATAAAGACTTACAAAAATAAAATTAACTGAGCCATACATTAAAATTAAATGATATAAATCACATGAAACTAAAAATTGAACTCAGAAGAAAATAAAAACTGACTGCAAAAATTCACTCACTATTTTTTTTCTGAATTTTAACTCTAAATTTACACTAAAAATATTATATCTGACAACTCACTGACACTCTAACTCTAGACTTACTGACACTCTAACTCTCTAACATCTGCTGGCTAATTTCTAACACCAGATTTCGTCTACTTACAAGCCTTATATAGGCTTCAAAATAACACTGCACTGCCTTATTCGTCCGTGATGCCAGCTGCAAATTGTCCCCTATCCCATTACTTTTGCCGTGTATCTGTGATAAGAGAATATTTTCTTTTTTTTTGCTTTTCGTTTACTTTACACCCGCTGCATGCACTTTATTCTTTTTTTCTTCTTTTTTTTTTTCTTCTTCATCCACTCGGTTCACTCCTCCTCTCTCTTTTCTCTTTTTCTTTATTTTTTTCTTCCGGTTGCTCCATTCTTTCTCTTCTCTTTTATTTTTCTTCACTTTGTCTTCTTTCAGTGTGATATGCCGTGCGTTTCTATTCTTTGAAAAGAACCCAGCTGCTCGCGGACCAGCTGTTCGCGTGAATAAACATCTGCATGCTCTCAACCTCATCTAGCAGCACCCGAAGGACTTTTGGCATTCACCACATGATTTTCCGAAACCGTTCAAGCCACTCAACTCCAGCCGAAGTCTTCTTCTTCTTTTTTTTCTTTCCTTTTTTTTTCTGCTGCACTGAACCGCACCGAGTGATCCGAGTTACACATTTTTCATTCTTTCTTTTTCCTTGGCCGTGTATCCTGTGCATGTAGTTGTGCTGGTGTGTACCGTGTGCATGATGCATTCACGCTGGTGCAATGGTGGCCATTAGAGCTTGCATGGATACGGTGCTACCGTGTGCATGCATGCTCTGTTTTCGAACAGATATATCTCGGTGAACGCAGTGGCGCTGTGGGATGGTTGGAGTGGTGCTGTATGGCTTCGGAGCTGATCACCGGCGTCGTCTGGCGTTGCTAGTGGTCGACGGAAGTGCTGCTGTGCACGACGGTTTCATAAATGGAGGTTGGTATTGCCGTATGCATGCGGTGATGCTTCGTGGAGTTGGACGTCTATTTGGCGTGCATGGTGGTGGAGAACTGATCGCCGGCGTCTTCTGGAGCTGCTGGTGGCTTCAGGCGGGCGGAGGACCGCTCACGGTGCAGCTCGAAGCTGCTGTGCACGGTGGCACTGTAGCTCGAGACGCAGTGCGGGAGGTAGGAGATGAAGGAAAACGGCGTCGTTTGGCTCGCAGAGGAAACGGCGTCGTTTGGCTCAGACGACAGCCGGCTCCTCGAGTCAAACGACATGTCGTTTGGCTTACAGGCCAAACGACATGTCGTTTAGCCTGCGCAGTAAATAAAAAATAAAATAAAATAAAATAAAAAAATAAAATAAAATAAATAAAATAAAATAAAATAAAATAAAATAAAATAAAATAAACTAGAACAAATGGAATAATAAAATAAAATAAAATTAGAAAAAGAAAATAATTAATTAATTAAAAATTAAACAAAAACTAAACTAGAATATTAAAAATGTGTTGTGCATGTGAGACAATAAAATCAAATTAAATCACAAGTTATCAAATATAAGCATAAACTATGCTTTTAATCAATTTAATTCATAACTTGGGTTTATTGCCTCTTGATCATTTTTCCATTTAAAATCAACGATAAAATAATAAAATAAATTAAGAATACATTGATTTTAAATGTATAAAATATGCAATAATGCAGCTCAATCACCAACCACACGACACCATTCCATCCCATGCTGTTCCATCACTAAGTCCAATCGATCATCGCTTCAAACTTAGTGAGGTATTTTTTTTTGCCATGTACATGTCATTTCATCTGTGGTTAGTTTGAGATTGTTGGTCAATTAGACAGTTTTTGGTGTGGTGTGATTGAGTTGAATGTGTGCTATTGGTCTGGTTAATATTATTGGTTGATTAGTGGTAATGAGGTCAATTTTAGGGGTATCTTGATAGAGAGGGAAAATGAATTTTTTGAATTGTTTATATTTGACAAAAAGATGAGCATGTTGAATTGTCACTATTGGCAGTGATTTCAAATGATAAAACACGTAGTGGCAATTGTGGCTTTTGTACAGTGGGCCATTAGAATGTTGATGTTTTGGTTGAGCAAGCGTTGGGGATTATACTAGTTGTTTGATAGGGTTCAAAATGGTATATGGTTTTGTATGAGTGGTTGTGGTTTGTTTTCTTGGAGGAGGTGTTGAGGGAATTTCAGACAGGGAGGACAAGTTTAATTGGATATTTGTCTTGGGTTTTGCTAAGCTGAAAGGAGAGTTTTTACGTGTGAATGGCTTGGATGAGAGAAGTTCTGGAAGTTATTGTTGGTTTGGAGTTAAGTAGTAATTGGCTTAGAAGAATTGCAACCATAAGATTATTTTCGTGGAGTCATTTAGTTGTGTGTCATTTATAATTAAGATGTGCTATTTTAATTCTGCTAATTTATATTTTGTATTAATTGTATGTAGGTGATGATCAATATTTGCTTGGCACTGGTGTGAGGAAATTCCAGAGAAGTTGAAAAGTTAAGGTAAGTGGAAGTCCTATGCTAGACTTTGCCTAAAAGGTAGCTGATGTTGATTTTATGAAAACTTGTATGTTTGGTTATGAAAAAACTTCGATCACTTTTCTACACTATTTCTTTCTATTTGAACAAGAAACTAAAATAGTTTTTGTAATGACTTTTGTAGACATGACCATTTTTGATATTATCTTCTCAAATGTATTAAAAGAGCGAATATGAAGTCTGAAATCTGCATATGATTATATGATATTTATCTACGTAGTACTCTTATTATGATATGATGTTGCATTTGAAAACCTTCTGCCATGGCATTTCTTTTTTGCTTCCATTCCAACCTTGTGACGTGTAAATTGTGGCCTCCATTATTATGTTGGTACCAACATTTCTGTTTTTGGTGTACCCACTTTGCAAAAAAAAAAAAGATTTTTTGTGTGACTTTTTTCTATATGCACACTTGCATGCCAAGCTTTAAAAAGGGAGATTTCACATTTTGTTTATGCTCGGTTGGCCATTGAAGCTTGCACATTTCTACCGCAAGAGTTAAACAAGGTATATATTTTGTTATGATGTTGTTTAGTGATGCCTAGGCCAAAGGACTTTGTATATTGTATTATTGTAAATAACTGTTTATGAAATGTCACTCTGTTATTTTGATATTTTGTTTTGCTCTGCATATTCTGTAATTGTCTCATGTTTATATATAGTATAGTTCCATTATTTCTATGTCAATGGACTCACTCCTTTATCCACAATATTTTTTCTTTTAGATGACTATGTTGGTTGTGACAGTTGAGACAGACTACACTCGACAAGATTAGAAGAGGGAGGAAAGATATGTGTCGGGTGGCTTAAGTACCAGGTGACATAAGTGAATTTGGGAGATTTTGGAGAATATTTAGTTGTGTTGAGATTAATTCCATTGGAAGGATTTTTAAGGTATTTTAGTTTAGGGGATTTTGTTACTAAATTTTATATCTTGTGGACTATAGGTTAAAAGGTTCACCCCCATGTATGGGATGTAACAAATGGTATCAGAGCCTAGGTTTTAGATTTTGTAGACTTTAAGGATACGTTTTATGAAATCTAAGGTTATAGACTTTGTAGAATTTTGGGCAAATGATTATTATCATATTTAAGGTTATAGATTCGATAGATTTTAGGAAATGCATATTTATTAGGTCAGTAGGTCAGGGGACAGCATTCGAAACCTTTAGTGTTTGCCAATTCAGTGCAAAGAAAGGAGTCTTTTCTTTTTTATGATATGTGAAACTTTTGCTTATACAATAGAGAACAAACCTAACGGAGACATCAATTCGTCCCTTTGATCTTAACGTCAAACCCTGTCTATCT
>CM056952.1:17638025-17677445 GCA_029856935.1 Cyclocarya paliurus | reverse complement strand
GCTTTTTGACCATTTCATTTTGCAATTCAATGGCTTCATCATCTTTTCCCAGCTCATAATACTTCCTCAATAGACGTCTACACAGAATCTCAACAGGATGGAGACCCCTCTGAATCATCTCATCAAACATTCTTGGCTGGCTTCAATACTATTATTTTTACAAAGACCATCAATTAACGCTGAATAAACTGCAACATTAGGTTGAATACCAATGTCGTTCATGCTATTAAAATGCTGGTTGCCTCTTCAACCCAATCCCATTCTGCACAAACCATCAATTAGTGCACAATAAGTAACAACGCTGACCTCAATATTCATGTCCTGTAACTCCTGCAGCAGATTGAGAGCCTCTGCAGTTTTTCCTGCCTTGAAATAAGCATCCATAAGGGCTGTGTATATAAAAGATTTGCACTTACACCAGCTTTCAGCATTGCCTGAAAGATTTCTTCTGCTGCCTCTATCCTCCCACCTTTACATAGACCATCCACTAGAGCTGTGTAGGTGACAATGTTCAAGTCAACTCCTGCCTGCATCATCTCATTAGCCAGCTCCAAAGCATCATTTAGATTGCCTAATTTACAACTTGCATCAATCAGAGAAGTGTAAGTAAATTCATTGGGCAGAAGACCAACACATCTCATGTGAACAAAAAATTTAATTGCCTCTTGCATCATCCCTTCCTTACAAAATGCATTGATTAATGTGCTATAAGTTACAACATTCAGTACCACCCCATTGATCTTCATCTCATGGAGAAACTCAAAAGCTTGAGGCATTCTTTCAAATTTACAGAAAGAATTCATTAAAGCATTATATGTTATTACATCAGGTTTGAAACCTGCATCCTTCATTTCTTCAAATATACTAACCGATTCATCCAAGAATCCAAACTTTCCATATCCATCAATAAGAGAATTATATGTGACAACATTGGGCATAAGGCCAGTTTGTTTCATTTTTTCGAACAAGCTTCTAGCGGCTTCCAAATCTCCTGCTTTGCACATATTGTCTATCATTATAGTATATGTGAAAATCAAAGGACTAATTCCAGCCCCAACCATATCTTTAAAAAACTTCCTCGACAATTCCCTCTTCCTTGACTTTGAAAGCCTATGCAAAAGTTCACTACAAGACCGAGGTTTCGGCAAAACCCTGTACTTCTCCATCCTCAAAAAGCACTCGATCGCTTCCTCCAGCATTCCTAGCCCAGTCAAAACACTAAACAAAGCATCAAACACACCAAACCCTGGAACACAAACACCCCTTGTCGACCACAATACGTCAAACACATGGCAACCTGGCAAAACCCACCTCAACAAAACTAACTCTCTAATAATCATATTGGCATCGAAGAACATTCTCGCGTAAAACAATATATGGATCAAGATACAATATGACTCCGTGGTGTGGCAAAACCCGATTCGGGTTCCCGCCCATTTGAAGAACTGCAAAGCTAACCTTGGATCCCCTTTCAATTCCACCAAAGCCCTAGACATCCATATGGGCGCCAGCGCCGAGTCAAACAAACAGATAATCCTATTGTCATCCCACTGCTCTTGTTGAATAATTTGAATAATATTACAAATCGATTCTTTACTAAAATCATAAAAAATACGGTTGGGGCTCGATTTGCTGACAAAAGGGTATCTGATTATGAAAAGAAAGCTGGTCAACCAAATCAAAGGGCAATCAAGGAAAGAACCATGCGATGACGAAACATTGATAGTATTGAAAAATGGGTTATTCAGGGTGTTCGGAGAGAGAGGGCTTACATGGTGAGAGGCTCTAGCCGCTCTACGACCAACGTGGAAGAGACCGCGCAGGTAAAGTCGCATTATTGTTCGGAGAGAGAGGGCTGTGTTTTTTATTTTGAAGGGAGAGTCTCTACCGACGAATTTTTCGGAAGAATTAATATTGGGATTTGCCACTATTTTAACTCACACAACACACACTATTGTAAATTTGATTAAAATACTTTCATAATAAATACTACTTTATTTTATTTTCCTTTCACATTTTAAACTCTTCTCAATATTAAAGAGAGAGACAGAGACACGCTGAGGGATGAGAGAGAGACGAGGAGAGAGAGATCTGCGATGAGAGAGAGAGACGCGATGTGAGAGAGAGTTCTGAGATGAGAGAGAGAGACGCGATGAGAGAGAGAGACGGTGAGGAGGAGAGAGAGAGACCGAGATGAGTGAGAGAGAGATGAGAGAGAGAGACTAAGACGAGCGGATGTGAGAGAGAGAGGTGAGAGACGAACGGGTGAGAGCCGAGAGGGATGAAGAAAAAAAAAAAAAAAACATAGGACTGCCACGTAGGGTGTGCGAAAACGCACACCCTACAGTGGCGGATGCCTATCACTTCTCTTTTCGAAATCGTCATTCGGGCTTTTTTTTTTTTTAATTTTTTAATATTTAAAAAAAATAAAAATTTATAATATCTTTAAAAAATATTTTCTTAATTACTAAAATAAATGTGTCGAAATCCATTATCTATAACAGTCCTTTGGACAACTAACATTATTCGTACTGATCAATTTTTTTATGCGCTAAAAACATCAAATGATATGTAACGTCAAAAGATTCATTCCCCAACCTGCCTTTCCAAGTAAGTATAAAAACATCTAGTGAATTTAACCGATTTCACTAGTTGAAGCATATTCACTTCACTTTTAATGGCACGCCCCATGTATGTAACTGACACTATCGATTCAATTTATTTTTATATAGTATTGAAAAAAAAAATTATATGTACAGTTATTTTTATGTATTTTTTATACACTCTATTAATGTGATTGACTATGCTATTTTTTTAATATAAAATAACTGTTTTAGCTAATCATACAAGTAGAGTGCTTAAAAAGTTATAAAAATGATTATATATAGTAAAACTCATTGTGGGATGTTTTCAACAAAATAGAAAAAAAAAACTTTCGAGTTGATTACGTTGGAAATGTATTGCTAGATCAAGAGGTTTGGTACATTTACAACATACTATTTTCTTCGGCTACTCTTTCAAATAATCAATATCTTAATACGCCATTGTAAATGAAACTTTTGCTTCTAATTTCTTGCAACTATGAGAATGTGGACCTCAAATTTCAGGATATATAGTGGTAAGAACCAAGAAGAAATGGAGCCTCCTATGAAAGCTCTAAAAGAGGCAGATAAGTTTGAATATATCAGATGACTTTCTTGATACACAGCTAATTTTTCCAATGATACAATGATTAAATATATACATTACAACTGCTTTAGAAATGATACAGGAAAACTGGTTGGTGTTGGACTCATTCAAAGATGAAAGAACTATTATATTTCATTACATAACTCAACTTTGATTGGTCCCGAGCATCGCTTAGCTATGTGACTAGTTCTATATAATTTTCAAAGTACGAAGATTTATTCCAAGGAGTCACATCATCCACTCTCCTCGCAACTCTTGCTACCAAAGCAAAAAGCACACTCAAGCACAAGGTCCCAATTCCAAAGTGCTTTGCCTACTAAAAACGAAGGGGTATTTATAAAAACTTTCCTTTAATAACTTTTTAATCAAATTCATTATATATCAGAGTAACACCAAAAGAACATCTAAATAAATATTTTAAAGTATTTAGGTAATATTGATGATCATTTAAGTATCTATATGATGGTCTAAATTCGTTTTTTAGATAGATTGATATTTGATTGCTTATGCTAGCATAGAAGTTGGTACCTACAATTCTTGTAACTCTTTGATTATGGCCTTCGGTATATTTCAACTCAGCCACGTTCTTTAATTTGATTATGATTGTCAAATATCATAGATGTGCGTATTTAATAAAGAACTAGAGAATTATGCAAGATGTTATGCTTAAATTTTATGTAATTTCTTAAATTACTTGATTTTCACGTTGCATCATACTCTAATAAATTGAATAATCGGCTAAATATATTACCATCGTGCTTTTAAGACAAAATTACAATAAAGAAGATTGAGACCACAGCACAAATTGAAATTGTGAATCAGAATGCCAAATCAACTTCGATGGGCAGATAAGATAATATGCAAATCTATTTCATATTGACTTGACTAGTTTGAATTCACATATAAATTATACTCGCCAACTAATCCCACCCACTGCCATTGCATCGGTAGGAGAATACGAGTACTAAAAAAGGTAAAGACAGAATAAGATCGATGCTCTGTTCTGTAGCATTTAAACATGATGATCAGGGAATTAAATGGCCAAAGAAGTTTGCTTATCTAAAAAATCTTAGCTAAAGCACCTGAGAGGTGAAGGCCTTAACAGCATGCGCAATGAAGCAGGCTCCTATACATTTACTCATCCCTGATTCAGTTATCACTGTTTCAAGAAAAAACCAAAAATATAGGTTCATTAGAGTCTAAACAGACATAAGTATGCCGTTCAACTACAGCAGCCATCCTAATATAGACCCAACTGGTTCCCAAAAAATACAACTAACTATAACGTTGTGTACTTTTATACCTCTTTGTGGTGCAGAACTTGGGTTTTACACATTTTTCTCACCAACTCCATCAGAACTTTTAAGGTTGAAAAAAGAAACCCCTGCCATGTCGATACATGTTTAATCACCTTAAAAACATCTCAAGTACGATCTTTGAAGAAAAACATCATTTGTGCTTCTTCTACCCAAAAGCCCTAACATCTTCAGCTACATCTTCAAATGTGATGCCTTTCAGAAAGATGCACTTTCAACTTTAAAATTAGAGACACCATTTAAGTAATTTTCAAATAGCTCCTTCAATTCGGAGGGAGATAATGTTCCTAGCCTAAATCAAGTGCTAGGGGCTATAGAGAACTGAAAGATATGTTCAATCAATTATGATTTGGAATTGAAAGATCAATTTGAATAATATGATTCAAAAATCAGTTAACTGTAAAAAAGAAGTTACGATTCCAAAGGTGGCAGAGCACATAATAGTTTAGTCAATGGTAGCGGTGTTTTTGTACCCAATCTTAGAATGTTAGAAAATTGAATAAAGAGAAGAGCCTTAGGTTGCGGAATACGCTCAGGGAATGAAAAGTTGACTTCATTTGCCTTCAAGAAACTAAACTAGAGCATGTCACCAGCATCATCCACAGGTTGTTGGGATGCCACCAAGTTGATTGGTGTTGTTTTGAATGGTGGATAAGGAGAAAAAATGGTGGCCTACGTACTGCTTACCGAATTCGCCAATTTATACTCTTGAATGAAAGCTAAAAGTTTTGAAAAAAAATTTGAAGGTTTGAACTGAAAAGATATTTGGCCATGCGAGGAAAATGGAGAAAAAAAGAAGAAAACCTTCTGGGTGAGCTGTGTACTTTTAATGCTATTGAAGAGGAGAGAGTGCACAGGATGATCAAGAGAAACAAAGGAAGGTTCTCATTAGTATTGAGCTGGAAAGGGTAATCCCTCGAGAGGAGGTTTCTTGGAGACAAAAATCAAGGTTGGGGTTAACGAAGGTGGTAAGTGCACCAAGAGTTTTTACCCAGAGGCTAATTTACATAGGAGAAACAACACTATAGACTCGTTACATGTGGATTGATATTTCAAACTATCAAGAGTTTGGTGACCATGTCATACAACTTTACAAGAGATGCACAGTGAACAGGGGTGGTAAAAGATTTGAATGGAGATAAGGCCCTGGGGCTAGATGGATAGACCGTTCCTTCTTTGGAGAGAGTTGGGTAGATTTGTAAAAAACCTCAATGCCAAACTCATAGCAGAAGGGAGTGAGGTGTTCTTTGCAAGTTGGATGTAGAATAGGTATATGAGTATGTGGATTGAAAGCTCATACATACGATATACATTCAATGCAGCTGGGCTACTTCTAGCACCTGGACAGCTAGGTGAGTATATTTGACCCTAACGAATGAAAAGCCCTTGGAATCATGTTTTACCTGTAGTTGCAGTGAAGATCCTTCAATTCTTTAAGTTCTTGGTGTTAAAAACTCAAGGAGTTGGGGGATGGGCAGCCCTGCAGGGAACTTTTCTGGGCATATGGCAGTGAGGAGAGTAGGGGGAAAACTTTATTTTGTTTTTGCTCTATGGCTGGCAGAACAAGGCAAAATTGGGGCTGAGTAAGTGGGAATTGTGGCTGGGGTAAAAATAATAGGGTTTAAAGATACGTATTAAAAAGAGGAGGGGGTGGTTTTAAGGTCCTTTTTATAAGAAAAAGTAAGTGTTTTGTTGGGCTACATCAAGGCTTACGAAAATAACATTTCAACACCTTCAAAGAAATGGTTTCTTTAAAAACATTTTAATTAGGCTCCTAGAATTTGACAGCAAGTTTTAGAAGAAAAGGAGTCCTAAAATCTAGGATTTATCCTTGGCCGAAAACTGGCATTCCTACTCCTAGTAGGAATTGACTTCCCTTGTGATAAACTCCTAAAAAAGCTTCCGACTTTTCTAGGAAAAAGCTAGCAGCATAATTTTAGGACTCCTTACATGGTCCCCGATGTCCCTTGTCATCAAAAAAGCGTTTGGGGTGCTCTTTTGTTATTTACCCTTCGATTTAAAGTAAAACTCTTTTTGCAGGAATGGAATTTGTTGATGCATTCAGGCTTTAAGAACATTTGGATTTAAAATGATTATTAAGATATTATTTCAAATTTGCTTGGCACCTTAACTACTTGCTTTCTCCAACCAGAGCCAACAGGCTACCACGGAAATTGGCGATGAAGTTATGAAAGCCCCAACACTAAAATCAAAATTTTTTTCCAGAAAATAGGGCTTCATGACTTTTGATATAATGATTCAATCATATTCCATGTATGCAAGTGTTTGCTAGACTGATACGCTTTAAATATTTTAGAATACATAGAAGGGATTACTTGGCACTTCCTAATTCACATATGAATATATTTTTTAGCACCCTCAAATACAGGCGAAGGATGTGTACTGTGTCAGAACTTTCAAAACATATTGAATCGCGAACAAAAATTCGGACCCAAAATCTGGGATTGGTCCACAGTTCTGTTTTGCTTGAGTGCAGATATAAACTAAAACTACCAGCAGAGTTGAAAGGGAGTTGATGACATTATACTGAAATGATTGAGGGACTAAAATTCTTTGAGGTCATAATTCTGAACCGAAATAATCTTCCCAACCTCCTACTATTCACCACACTCCACACTCCACTTTTTTTTTTAATTTTTTTTTATCAAATATTTTTTTTATGAATAGTGAATAAAAAATTTGAAATATTTAAAAAAAATAAATTCAAAAAAAAAATTAAAAAATATATTAAAAAATATTAAAAAGTATGGAGTGTGGAGTGTGGGTGAATAGTAGGAAGTTGTGTAGCATTTCTCGTAAACAAAATTCTATTGATAATAAGGATGGGCAATAGTCCAAGTACACTGTATTTTATTATTATTTTTAAATAGACGAAAGTCTCCTGTCCATAAGAGCCCCCATCCTAAATTTATTTCAAAAAACCCTCACTTATGGCGGAGGAATACCGTGGTAACAATCTCAAGGCCACCAAAAATTTTAAAACAAAACTCACAGGCTAAAAAACCAAAACATCAAAACAAACAATCTCTAATCATCGTCTAATGTAGGGCATCCCAAGCTTATCTAAACGAATTAATCCCCGAATGCGACCTTGAAAGGGACTTATATCACAAAAATCAGATGTCAAACCTTGAACTCCCTGCTTAGCCAAAAAGTCTGCCACCATATTAGCTTCTCTATATATATGACGAAAACGAACATTGAGCTCTCGTACCATACTCTTCACTTCCTCCCAAAAATTTCAAAGGAACTAATATTTGCATATCCCGGAAGCTAACCAGCCAACAATAACCTAAGAATACGATTCTACCAAAATATCCCATAAATTTAATTGCCGACATAATCGAAGTCCATCATACAAGGCTCTACATTCAGCAATGGTATTTGTGGCAAAACCATATGAATGTGCAAACCCCCCAAGAACATCACCATTAGCGTCCCTAAGAATGCCTCCTCCCTCGGCCTCACCTAGATTACCGCAAGCTCCTCCATCCACATTTAACTTTATTCTTCCTCTTTCCGGTGGACTCCACACAATTAACTTGATAGGCTTGGAAGAGATTGGAATAATCGGACAATCTAGCCGCTCCATGACCTCCTTATCCTCAACACCCATATGCTGAAAATTTTTAACTTTGCAAGCCATATCTCAAATCCATACTTTAACTAATCTAATAACATTCTCAGGAATAAATTTAATACCTTCCATTCGAGCATCACATCTTGCCCTCCTTATAGCCCAAGAAATGACTATAGGAAGTGATCCCTGAAGCCATCCAACCTGAGAACGCATAGAAGCTCTATGCCATCATCTCCACATCATGCCCTCCCAATTCCGGATCCATGTAATTTGAACTCGACAAGCAGCTGCAAAAAATCCCCAAACGATTTTAGCTCCTTCCCCTTCACATAAGAAATGATTTAAAATTTCTACCTTAGGATGCACACAACATTCACATTTAGAAACCATAGGGATTCCTAAATTTCGAACCACATCATCAACTGGAAAAGCTCTCCTTTTAGCTCTCCAAACAAAAAAAGACATCTTCTTTGATATCCAATCCTTCCAAAGCCATTTCTTCCATGTACATAATTCACCTTGCTGTCGGATTAATTGCCAAGCTGATTTCGTGGAGAATTCACCATTTACTGAAGGCTTCCACACACAAATATCCCTGCCCTGTCGAAGTCTAGCCCCTGCATCACAAATTTTCATAATTATTTCCCTGTTAACAATTTCACGTAGCCGACTCAAAATGGGACCCGTTGGAGCAATCACTTCCTGCACCTTCAAGTTAATATTTCCAATAACAGGAACGGAATCAATTAGAAGACCATCCCCCAGCTAATTATCCAACCAGAAATTCACATTACCCTCTCGAATCAACCACTTCGAATTATTAAGGACTTTTGGCATTATGTCCATCATCCCCCTCCAAAATCTCGATCCTCTATTCCCCTGCATCACTGAAAAAATATGATTAGAACCAACATATTTTGAAACAAAAAACTCAGACCACATCGTTCCCCCTTTAATTAATTTGTTAATGCATGTAATATTTATTAAATATGGTATCAAATGATTTGCAAATATATAAAAGGGATATTTGAGCATAACCCCCTGTGCTTTTCCTCATTTACGATTAATTAGCCCCCTATATTTTTTTAGGATTAACCCCTCATGGTACTATTAAATAATTTGGATTATATCCCTCCGTCACATTTTCTATATATTTCAATTAATAGATGACATATCATTCTTTGAATCCGCCACCTGTCAAATTATTTTTTATTATTTTTCAAATTCAAAATAAAAATAAAAGAATGAATTTTGATAAATTTTATAAAAAAAAAATCAGGAAAGGAGGAGAAAATTAGAGGTTTGTGGGAGGGGAGAGCTTCGTCCCAACTGGCGGCCACCACATCAGTTTGCGCATATTGTACTATTATTACTTCATTATGTGCTTGAAAAACTCCAACGAAGGTTGACGCAATCTCTCTCTCTCTCTCTCTCTCTCTCTCTCTCTCTCTCTCTCTCTCTCTATATATCACTAAGCAAATCTTTTGCCATTTTGTGTACCTATGAACAACAGTATCATAGGCAAACTGGCCATGGATTGAATGTTCACAAAAAGGGAAGCGCAGATAAGACTTAATTGGGAAATAGTTGTCCAAGCCTTATGCAATGTTACGATACTCTTAATAAACCACATCATTTATGTTCGTACGCCTTTACGCAATGTTATGGCTGTTAGACTTTAATTCCTCCATAAATTAGCATAATGTAATCTTTCCAAAGATGTCTTTTTGAACCTTATGCAATGTCACAGTGGTTGGATTTCCTTTTGCTTTCATTCTTGATAGGCTTCATTCCCATCCATTGCTTTCCTCCCCTCTCTATAAACATCAAATGATATGTAATGTCGAAAGATTCATTCTCCAGCCTGCCTTTCTAAGTAGGTATAAAACATCTAGCAAATTTAGCTGATACCACTAGTTGAAGTATATTCACTCCACTTTTATAGTGGCAATTAACCTAATGGCCCGCCCCATGTATGTAACTAACACCGTCAATTCAATTTATTTTCATATAGTACTGAAAAAAAAAACAAAAACTCTATGTGTAATTACTTTTGTGTACTTTTTACACACTCTACTAATATGATTGGCTGCGTCACTTTTATTTTTTTAATATAAAATAACTGTTTTGGCCAATCATATTAGTAGAGTGCATAAATAGTATGCAAAAATAATTATAAGTAGCACAACTCATTGTGGGATGTTTTCAACAAAAAAAAAAAAAAAAACTTTCGAGTTGATTACTTGCAATGACTTGGAAAAATACAATCACTCACCTTGAGTGAGAATAACAACTGATTTCTCTGCTGAAGTTCGCTTGAGAAATTTAAACTAAAATCCATCTGGTAGCAAAATTTGCACGATGAGACAACAAAGGACATTGAACAGAATACCAATTAGTATCAGCACCAGCCTATTTATCTAATCACGAACCATCAAATATCACTTCGCAACATCATTCCATCCAGTAAGAAACAAGTGAGGAATTATGTATACCTTGGGATCTCATATTCCATTTAGGAAAGGTAAACTGTGTTGTGTTTCTGATCCAAACACTGAACACAGCTCCATCGAACTAAGGCTGGAAATATATTTCTCTCAAGTTTGTAAAGTAGTAACTGCGAGATCATCACTGCAAGTAATTAGACGCTTTTTGACCATCTCATTTTGCAATTCAATGGCTTCATCATCTTTTCCCAGCTCATAATACTTCCTCAATAGACGTCTACACAGAATCTCATGAGGATGGAGACCCCTCTGAATCATCTCATCAAACAGCTTCTTTGCTGCTTCAATTCTATTATTTTTACAAAGACCATCAATTAACGCTGTATAAACTGGAACATCAGGTTGCATGCCAATGTTGTTCATGCTATTAAAATGCTTGATTGCCTCTTCAACCAATCCCATTTTGCACAAACCATCAATTAGTGCACAATAAGTAACAACGCTGACCTCAATATTCATGTCCTGTAACTCCTGCAGAAGATTGAGAGCCTCTGCAGTTTTTCCTGCCTTGAAATAAGCATCCATAAGGGTTGTGTATATAAAATGATTTGCACTTACACCAGCTTTCAGCATTGCCTGAAAGATTTCTTCTGCTACCTTTATCCTCCCACCTTTACATAGACCATCCACTAGAGCTGTGTAGGTGACAATGTTCAAGTCAACTCCTGCCTGTATCATCTCATTAGCCAGCTCCAAAGCATCATTTAGATTGCCGAATTTACAACTTGCATCAATCAGAGAGGTGTAAGTAAATTCATTGGGCAGAACACCAACACGTCTCATGTAAACAAAAAATTTAATTGCCTCTTGCATCATCCCTTCCTTACAAAATGCATTGATTAATGAGTTATAAGTTACAACATTCAGTACCACCCCATTGATCTTCATCTCATGGAGAAACTCAAAAGCTTGAGGCATTCTTTTAAATTTACAGAAAGAATTAATTAAAGCACTATATGTTATTACATTAGGTTTGAAACCTGCATCCTTCATTTCTTCAAATATACTAACCGATTCATCCAAGAATCCAAACTTTCCATATCCATCAATAAGAGAATTATGTGACAAAATCGGGCATAACGCCAGTTTGTTTCATTTTTTCGAACAATCTTCTAGTGGTTACCAAATCTCCTCCTTTGCACATATTGGATATCATTATATTATAGGTGACAACCGAAGGACTAATTCCAGCCCCAACCATATCTTTAAAAAACTTCCTCGACAATTCCCTCTTGCCTGCCTTTTCACATACATCAATAAGAGAATTATATATGAAAACATTGGGCATAAGGCCAGTTTGTTTCATTTTTTCCAATATACTAACCGATTCATCCAATAATCCAAACTTTCCATATCCATCAATAAGAGAATTATATGTGACAAAATCGGGCATACGGCCAGTTTGTTTCATTTTTTCGAACAGGCTTCTAGCAGCTTCCAAATCTCCTCCTTTGCACATAATGTCTATCATTATGTTATATGTGAAAACCGAAGGACTAATTCCAGCCCCAACCATATCTTTAAAAAACTTCCTCGACAATTCCCTCTTCCCTGACTTTGAAAGCCTATGCAAAAGTTCACTACAAGACCGAGGTTTTGGCAAAACCCTGTACTTCTCCATCCTCGAAAAGAACTCGATCGCTTCCTCCAGCATTCCTAGCCCAGTCAAAACACTAAACAAAGCATCAAACACACGAAACCCTGGAACACAAAGACCCCTTGTCGACCACAATACGTCAAACACATGGCAACCTAGCAAAACCCACCTCAACAAAACTAACTCTCTAATAATCCTATTGGCGTCGAAGAACATTCTCGCGTAAAACAATATATGGATCAAGATACAATATGACTCCGTGGTGTGGCAAAACCTGATTCGGGTTCCCGCCCATTTGAAGAACCGCAAAGCTAACCTTGGATCCCCCTTCAATTCCACCAAAGCCCTAGACATCCATATGGGCGCCAGCGCCGAGTCAAACAAACAGATAATCCTATTGTCATCCCACTGCTCTTGTTGAATAATTTGAATAATATTACAAATCGATTCTTTACTAAAATCATCAAAAATACGGTTGGGGCTTGATTTGCTGACAAAAGGGTATCTGATTATGAAAAGAAAGCTGGTCAACCAAATCGAAGGGCAATCAAGGAAAGAACCATGCGATGACAAAACATTGATAGTTTTGAAAAATGGGTTAATGGCGTTTAGGGTGTTCGGAGAGAGAGGGCTTACACGATGAGAGGCTCTATGACCAACGTGGAAGAGACTGCGTAGGTAAAGGCGCATTGTTTGTTACACGCTAGTCGTTGTATCTTCTTTTTCCTGCTTGTTTCTCGGGAAAGTGTGCCAAATTATTCAAAGTTTGAAACATCCAGCAAGAGAAGATGGAATCCGAGAGAGAGAACTGCAGAGATAGTGTTGTGTATAGAATTTGATTACGTAATTTGAGCTGCGAGATTGGTGTCGCTGCTCGCAGCAGTTTGAGGAAGGGGAATGTAGGGCTGAGGATCGGCCAGTCCGGACCGAGAAAACCGGACCGAACCGGACCGGACCGGACCCGGTCCGGTCCATTTTTTTTACCGGTCCACAGTCCGACTGATTTTCAGACCGGACAGGACCGAATATAACTACTTTTTATATATATTTTTTTTATATATAATTAATTTATATATATAATTATACTATATTATAATTAAGTATAGACTATTAATACTATTATATATTTTATATAGTTATACTAATGGTTATATTAGTTTAGTTATACTATATTGTAGTGATTTATTATAAGTTATAAGTTTATAAGAGATTATAACTATATTATATATTAGTACAAGTTATAATGATTTAGTATAGTTATAAGTATAGACTATAGACTATAGTTATACTTATACAATTATACTTATACTAAATTACTAATATTACTAATATATAGCTATAATCTATAGCCTATACTATATTACTAATAGTCTAATACTTTACACTAATACTATTATATAGTTATACTAATAGTTATATTATTTTAGTTATATCATATTATAGTGATTTATTATAACTAATTTATATATTAGTATAAGTTATAATGATTTAGTATAGTTATAACTATTAACTATAGACTATAGTTTATTAGTTATACTTATACAATTAATATTATACTTATACTAATCTTACTAATATATAGCTATAGCCTATACTATAATACTATATTACTAATAGTCTAATACTTTATACTAATACTATTATATAGTTATACACTTATATTAATAGTTATATTAGTTTAGTTATACTATATTATAGTGATTTATTATAACTATATTATATATTAGTATAAGTTATAATGATTAAGTATAGTTATAACTATTAATTATAGACTATAGTTATACTTATACAATTATATTTATACTAATATTACTAATATATAGTTATAGCCTATACTATATTACTAATAGTCTAATACTTTATACTAATACTATTATATAGTTATACTAATAGTTATATTAGTTTAGTTATACTATATTATAGTGATTTATTATAACTATATTATATATTAGTATAAGTTATAACGATTTAGTATAGTTATAACTATTAACTATAGACTATAGTTATACTTATACAATTATACTTATACTAATATTACTAATATATAGCTATAACCTATACTATATTACTAATAGTCTAATACTTTATACTAATACTATTATATAGTTATACTATAATTGTCATTATAGTATTAGAATCATAAATTATAATATTTATAATACATTGAATTTGAGTCATTTACATACTCTAAGTTAGTAACAAATTATATAATTTTCATCTAACCTAATCCTATCACTAACTAATATATAATTATACTATATTATAATTAAGTATAGACTATAGTTATACAGTTATACTTATGCTAATATTACTTATATATAGCTACACTATATTACTAATAGTCTAATACTTTATACTAATACTATTATATGATTATACTAATCATGATTAATAATAACTAATCACTATAAGTCTATTACTATATATATTTAGTATCAATGTATTAATATATTCTTTAATGTATTACTAATACTATTAAGTATTAAGAGTTATAGTGTAAATTATAATATATGTATAATTTATAAATTTATAATAGTATGTATAATTAAATATTTTATTCTTATTTATAATAGTATGTTAAGTATGTATCTTTCTCAATTATGAATATAATATATATGAATAATTAAATTATTCATACTTATTGCTTCATATACAAAATGTTAAAAGTTGTATATGGCTCATTATGCATTAACATATTTTAAGTTAGTAATAAAGTAATAATTAACATCATCAGTAATGTAATTTTCATCTAATTTATTATCATTGACCAGATAAAATATTTTTTTATTGAGTTTGTTACATAATCCACATTAATAAGTCACTTAGTTTAATTTAGTAATGTAAATAATTTTTTTTATTAATTGATTTAAAAAAAAAAAAAAGGCCGGACCGAATGGACCGGACCGGACTGGTCCGGTCCCCTTAGGTGTTCGGTCCGGTCCAATTGATGGACCGAAAACCTTCGGTCCATCGCCGGACCGGACCGCGTGCAGCCCTAGGGATGAGGGAGTGTTGTGTGAAAAGAAAAAAAGCCATCCATCCAATATTTCCAATTACGGAAGGACAATGAAACGACGTCGTTCCCTTGCCGTGGAACCGGAGGTATGCCACGCCACGCCACGCCATTGGTGCTCCAAGTTTTTGACTTTCCATTTCAGGTTCAAAACTGCTAAGTACAACTAGTTTTTGCAACTGGCTGATGCTACGTCAGCATCTATCTTAACAATTAAAAAAAATAAAAAAAGAGAAATTTGAGAAAATTAAATCACGGGAGTGAAGAAGATAATTTATTGGACTATAAATATCTAGAGAGAACTAGTAGGAGAGTTCGGAGGATCGTTTGATTTTCAACTTTTTAGTACCAAAATAGCCCTTTTTTGCAGATGATGTCCCATGTGGGGGATCGTCTTCCCTTACTGGAGGATCGTCTTCTTGATGCGGAGGACTGTCTTTTTTTATACTAGTTTTCTTTCTTAATCGTCTGTTCTTCAGGATTGTAGTTCGCTTCACCCTGCCAGCTTGACTGTATATACTTTCTTTACTCTTCTTCCTCCTCTTTATTCATAATTTCTTCTATTTCTTTCCAATCCTCCTCATTTTTTTTCTATATTTATTATTTTTAGAATGGTAGTTATTGGCATTCCTTTTTGGTCGTCATAATACGCTTCTCTCTTGTGATTTTTTTTTTTTTTTGTTGGGGAGTTTTTTTTTTAGATATTTGTAGTGGTCATGTTGCATTGTCCTGCATATTTGGATCATTACTCATCCGAATTCTTACTTTAAAATTTCCTTCTTTTTGATTGAATAGATTTATTCTGCAGGTGCATTCTTTTTCTTCTTCAATAATAAATGCCTCCTCTTTTTTGTTTTGTTGTTCTTCTTTTTTAAAGTTGAATTTATTTATTTTTCTCCTTATTTTTTCCATTTCTCTATTTCTTGGCTTCTCCAGTGGAATATATGCGAAATCTATTAAAGAGAACCCCGGGTGATCCTCTATCGCTTGAAATCTACCAGTGGAATATAGTAAGTTGAACTTACCTCACTGAGACCCTCTACTCTTCTGCCCACGCCGCCCAGGACGACGTCGTCACCCTCCTCAACTCTCCATCTCTTCCTACGTTGTCCTCATGTCCTCCTGGACACTCCCGCCACCATGCTTCATCCTCTTATGCCTACGTTGTCCAGTCATCCGTAGCCACTCTCCACAGCCTCCATAGCCACTCCAGTTCCTCCGTCAGATCCGTGCTAGAGAGAGAAAGGAACAGTCTTTGGAGAGAGAGAGGGATGAGAGTAGGGGTGAAAAACCGACTGGTCAGTTCGGTTCTATGGAGAAACTGAAATCGACCGACTTATGTGGAAATCAGCCACAAACCGGCTGAAACCGATCGAGCTAGGGGGAAGAACCGACTGGTTCGGTTCACGGCCGATTTTTCAGTTTTGGGCCTCGATTTATTTTCTTTTTGGGCCATTTATTTTGGGCCGGTTTGGGCCATGTTAACTAGCCAATTCATTTTCTCTTTGGGCCGGTTTGGGCCATTTTAAAACCCAATTCATTTTCTCTTTGGGACATTTTAAAACCTAATATTGATGATCATCAACATTGAATAAATATTGGAGGCTCTTGAATAAATAATAAATATTAGACGGTCTAATTAAATATTTAATTTCATTTTAATTTTAATGTCATGTATACTATTACTAACTACTAATACTACTTATACTTTATAGTCTCATTATCTTATATAGTAATTACTATATAACTATATAAGATAATAGTATACTACTTATACTATATTACCAGATTCTACCACAAAGCTCTCAACATTATCCATGGCCTCTCAAATATCAATTGGCGCTGACGGATGTCGCAACCAATTCTGAGTACAAATAAGTGCCTCAACAGTTTTCAGAGCCAACGAACTCCAAAAAGGATCAAGTATACGACCTCCCGTACTAAATGCTGACTCTGATGCAACTGTCGAAACAAGCATGGCTAACACGTCTCGTGCAATCCTCCCAAGTTTAGGATAGTTAGGCTCATTAACTTTCCACCAATTCAACAAGTCAAAAGATTGGTTGTATGCCTCAAAACCATCTGATAAATACCGGTCTATTTCTGACTTGGGAGCTGTAGATCTAGAGGCAGATGATGCTGCCAACCACTCAAAAAAAAATTGCGACTCATGATTTTCTTCACCATCATTTGTGGGTGCAAACAAAGGAGGGGGAACATTTTCTCTGCTAGTCGAGGTAGAACCGAATGCAACATTATACTCCACATACATGTCTGATAATAAATGTCTTACACTCGACAACAGCTCTTCAGCCCGACTCTCATCATGAATTCTTTTTGGGTGGAAAGTAAGAAGCCCTAACTTACTACGTGGATCAAGGACAATGGCAATCAACAACAACAAGTTCATCCTATCCAATGAACCCCAATACTTATCATATTTCATTCTCATGCTTATGGCCATGCTCATCAAATGACTATTCTCACTCTCACTTAGCCTAACTAACTCTTTTTGAAGCATACAAATCTCCAAAAAACTGGTGTTTGCCGTGACATATAAGAACCATGAAAATCGACAAGTACTATCATAAAACATTTTCAAAAATTTCATAAAAACTCGCACTGTTTCCCACTCATAAGCTCTAGGAAGCCCAATGTTTCCATCCTTAAAGTAAGAGACAAAATTGTAGTCCTCACGCTCCATACGCCTGAAAGCCTACTCAAATTTCTTAGCCGCCTCCAACATCATGGAAGTTGAATTTCATCGGGTTTGCACATCAAGGGAAAATATTTTTTTACAATCAATTTTTTCTTTTTCTGCACATCTCTTAAACTTTTCTAGTCTTGCAGGGGAGGAGCGCACATATCTAACTGCATTTCTAACCATTGTAATGGCTTCATTATACTCCTTAAGACCCTCATTCACGACAAGATTTAGAATATGAGCACAACATCTCATGTGCATATACTTTCCACTCAACAAATTTCCCGTAAAAAAATGCCTCAAATATGAAATTGCAGTATCATTTGAACTAGCATTATCAACAGTAACAGTAAATATCTTATCAATGCCCCAATGAAGGAGGCACGATTCAATAACTTTTCCAATCGTATCCCCTCGATGATTAGGGATTAAACAAAAATTGATGATTTTCTTTTACAATTTCCAACCTTTATCAATGAAATGTGCAGTGAGGCACATATAATTAAGATTTTATACCGATGTCCACGTATCGGTAGTTAATGAAATTCTCATTCCCCCATCTTTAAACAACTTTTTAATCTTGGTCTTTTCATTCTCAAATAGTTTCATACAATCTCTTGCAACCGTAACTCAACATAGCACTTTAAATCTAGGTTCAAGCAACCAAGTGTACTTCTTAAATTTTTGCCCTTCAACAATTCTAAATGGCAATTCATCGATGATTACAATCTCTGCAAGCGCCAACCTCACAGTCTCTTCACTAAATTTGTGGGTTACAAGATTTCTTAAACTATCACTCTCTCCAAACCCCTCCGAGGATGCCTCACCTGCCAATGTTGTTTGGTATTTATCTAAAAGCCCACGCTTGTGAGGATTTTTGGGACATGAAGGTAGCTGGTTTTGCATAGTTGAAGTTCCATTCCTCTTTGAGTGGCAAGCGTACATCTTGCCACAATAATTACACTTGGCGTTAGGTTCATCTATGAAACAACCCTCAACTTTAGTAAAATGATTCCAAACAATTGACGGATCATTCCCCTTCCGTTTCTTAGGAAGCGAACAATTACGACTATTAGGAGCACTTGGGGGTTTTGGTGTTTGAATCTCTCCCAAATTAATTATTTGGGAGTTCGAATCAAGATCAATTGGACTTGAAGAAGAATCCATCTAACATGTAAAACAAACAAAGAAGAGAAAAATTAATACAATTTCACAGCAGTTAGTTTGCATTGTGGCAAACATCACAAATCTAAGATTCTAATCTATATTTTATAACAAAACTGTATGGTGTTAAAAAAGAGCCAACACAATATTAAATCTGCATAAAAATCAACACAAGTTACACAATATAAATTATAAACCTAATTTCAAAATTTATCAAAATTCCGAACCTGTAAAATTTATCACAATTCTAAACCTAATATCAAAACCTAATATAACTATGATTTTATTGTAAATAAAAACTTGTGAAGTACACTATAGACCTATATATTTCGAATTTGAAGTTTATAATATTATACATTCGGGAATAAACTTGGTCTAGGTTATATATTCATGAAATTCGAAGTTTTAAGATTCTCATCACAAAAATTGAAACAAAAAATCAGATTCATAGATTATACAAGTTTAAAAATGAAAATCTTCATTTTTAATACCGTGGGCGTGGGCCATTTGCCAGAGGGACGTGGAAGGCTGGGTCACTACTCGCTGCCGATGCCGTCGCCGGAGAGTGGAGAGGCTGAAATGAGGGAGTTGGCGTTGGCAATGGCCGCCATCGACGGTCGTTGTCTGTTGAGGGCTGAGGCTCGAAACGAAAATGCCGAAATCTCATCTGGAGCGGCAGGAGCCTGGAGGGAGGATTGAGGAAGAGGAAATGAGAACTGAAGGACCACGGGTTGTTTAAATCCTAGGAAGAAACGATGCCGTTTGACATAACGTTCCCTTTATTTATTTTTTAAACTAAAGATTCAGAATCACGCCGTTTCACTTATTTAAGTGAAACGGCGTCGTTTAAATAATGGTGTATATGTTTTAAAAAAAATCTACTGACGTTGGCCGGGTTTTCAGTTTTTGCGGGTTCAAACCGCAAACCGAACTTGCCTATGCCGGTTTTGATAATTTACCATCAACGGCCGACCGGTTCCGTGTTGGTTTCGGTCGGTTCCGAGCTCCGAGAGCCGGTCTGAGTCGGTGGCGGTCGGTTGGCCGGTTTTTTGTACAGCCCTAGATGAGAGGTTGGACTGGGGGCAGAAGCTGTTGCAGTCGTTGGTACTAACTTAATTTTATCTATGACTTGCTCCTATTTTCTTTCTTTCTACTGCCTACTAAAATGTAAAATAAAACTCAGCGTTTGATTTAATGAGGTGGAGATTCCCCAATGGTTGCACAGACCGGTTGCAAGAAGTATTTTTCAAATAAAAAAATACTGCGATTGAGTAACCTTCTTACTTTTTTCTTGATCGACCTGCTGCCACGTTAGCATTCAAAGCGGTTAAAAAGTTAAAAACTATTATATATATATATATATATATATTTTTTGAAGGGAGAGGCTATACCGACAAATTTTTTGAAATCTTCATTGGGGCTTCTTTTTTCTTTTTCATTTCATTTTTTTATATTTTTTAATATTAAAAAAAATTAAAATATTTTCTTAGTTACTAAAATAAATGTATCGAAATCCATTATCGATCAGAATCCTTAGGACAACTAACATTATTCGTACTGGTCAATTTCTTTATGCGCTAAAAACATCAAATGATATGTGATGTCGAAAGATTCATTCCCCAGCCTGCCTTTCTTAGTAGGTATAAAACATCTAGCGAATTTATTTTCGCTCCACTAGTTGAAGTATATTCACTCCACTTTCGTAATGGCAATCAAGCTAATGGCCCACTCCATGTATGTAACAGACACCATCAATCCAATTTATTTTCATATAGTACTGAACAAAAAAATAAAAACTCTATATACAATCACTTTTACGTACTTCTTATATGCTTCACTAATGTGATAGACTGTGTCACTTTTTTTTAATATAAAATAATTGTTTTGACCAATCACATCAATAGAATGCATAAAGAGTACGCAAAAGTGATTATATGTAGTGCAACTCATGTAGCGCAAAAGTGATTACGTTGGAAATGATACTGATAGATGAAGAGGTTTGGTACATTTATAACATACTCTTTTCTTCAGCTACTCTTTCAAATAATCAATATCTTAATATGCCATCGTAAATGAAACTTTTGCTTCTAATTTCCTGCAGGATTCAGCTAGACATGCAACAATTTGAAGTAACTTTCTTCACAAGTTCCGACTACAACTATGAGAAAGTGGAACTCAAATTTCAGGATATATAGTGGTAAGAACCAAGAAGAAATGGAGCCTCCTATGAAAGCTCTAAAAGAGTCAGATAAGTTTGAATATATCAGATGACTTTCTTGATACACAGCTAATTTTTCCAATGATACAACGATTAATATATACATTACAACTGCTTTAGAAATGATACAGGAAAACCGGTTGGTGTTGGACTCATTCAAAGATGAAAGAACTACTATATTTCACAACATAACTCAACTTTGATTGGTCCCGAGCATCGCTTAGCTATGTGACTAGTTCTATATAATTTTCAAAGTATGAAGATTTATTCCAAGGAGTCACATCATCCACTCCCCTCGCAACTCTTGCTACCAAAGCAAAAAGCACACTCAAGCACAAAGTCCCAATTCCAAAGTGCTTTGCCTACTAAAAACGAAGGGTATTTATAAAAACTTTCCATTAATAACTTTTTAATCAAAAGAACTTCTAAATAAATATTTTTTAAGTATTTAGGTAATATTGATGATCATTTAAGTATCTATATGATGGTCCAAATTAGTTTTTTAGATAGATTGATGGTTGATTGCTTATGCTAGCATAGAAGTTGGTACCAACAATTCTTGTAACTTTTTGATTATGGCCTTAGGTATATTTTAACTCAGCCACATTTTTTTTTTTTTAAATGTTGGGAACCTCTCCAAGGTAGGAGGCCTTTTGAACCCACCCCTACAAAGTAAACTCCAATCCTGTGCACCGCACTTTTGAAAGTTTTTCTACACGAAATTAGTTAAATTACTGACTTTTCACCGCTAGAGGGAATGGAGAGGGTGTGACCCGAAATGATTATTTGCATCCATGAGGTGTTAAACATTGGACCATGAAGGGAGTGATATGCCAAAACCAAGACCTTCACTACTTGGACCAACCTGATCTTGGGATTCAAAAAACAAGTTATTAATGCCTACCGTGAGGCTCGTTTAAGTATCTAAATAAATATTTTCAAAGTATTTAGGTAATATTGATGATCATTTAAGTATCTATATGATGGTCTAAATTCGTTTTTTAGATAGACTGATATTTGATTGCTTATGCTAGCATAGAAGTAGGTACCTACAATTCTTGTAACACTTTGATTAAAAATCTACAACCAGAAGAAAATCACAGAAAAATAATAGTTTTAAATATAACTGTATACAGTAGTGAGCAATATCTCAAATGATTAAAAAAGGATATGCACCAGTCGTCCAAGATAAAGATTTTCTCTTTTAATTTCAGAATTCAAAATTTCAAAATAACAACAGTAATACCATGGTTTCACATTCGACGTACTCATCGGCAACCACTTGACAATTCTCCTATCAAAATAATTTAAAAAAGAGAGAATAATTTAGTGCACCGTGTAAAATGCAATTTAAGGAAAGGAAAATTCGATTGGGCTGTACACATTTCATGAGTCGGATGTTCCCGGGTGAGTATTGCACGAACAATGTTTTGACCCCAAACCCGCACTGGACACACCTACTCCATCTCTCTTTCTCTGTCCATTCTAAAACAATAATTAACAAGAAGAACGAGAAATAGAAAAGAAGCAATAATGGTTTGGTTCATCAGCACTTCAAAATACAATCGGCACTCAAATCATAACCAGAACTAAGGTAGTCATAACCCATCCCAACCGGACATACTGATAAGCCAAGATTTAACCACTAATCATGACACAATCACGTTCCATTAATACACACAGTTTCAATAAGGTAGAAGACCTATGGAATTTTACCTTGGGTTCGATTTGTGGAAGGGGTTGAAATCGAAGAAACAAAGGGAGAGCGAGAGGGAAACAAGAGAGAGGTCTTGGCACTTTCTATGAGGCCGAATTGATCTGGAATTTCTAAAGAACTAGAACTTGTACCGGTTGTGATCTTGATTCCTTGATCAGAATAGGTATATAATTATGAAGGTGTTCGCTATCTTTCAAGAAATTTAGGATTGGATCAGTCGCACAGTTGGGTAGAGAAGTGCTTGCACGAAGAAGAAGAACAAGAGTCCACCATAATTCCTCTTTCGGACTGAGGTTTGGAACACATAAAGACATACCAATGTTGTCTAGAATATTGATAAAAAAAAATAAATTGTCGTCTAGAATAAAAACAGATACACGCTTCTATTTATCATCTTTTTACAAATTCAATTTAAAGGGAGGATATTTTAAAAAAATAATAATATTTTTATATTTATTTTATAAAAATATCTTTAATTTAAAATAAGATTGATTTTATAATTTAGTTATAAAAAATGGACGTCTTATCATTTTCTTTTTGCTAACGCCACTATATATCCACTCTACTTGAAATGAAATGAGAAATGTCCACACCGCTTCTTAAAATGAAATGAGAAGAGAATGGGAAAATAGGAGGGAAAACACAACTTGTACATTTAAAAATTTAAATATGGTGCAATTTTTTATTCATGAAAATTAGTATTTTGAATCTCTATAGGTTTTTTTTCGATCTAGTTCGAAACCCAAAAAATCTAATTCATCTGAGCGAGTGCCCAAGTTTTACTCGGGTGTGTATATGAATTTTGTACCCACTCCTATCTGGATGTGAATACGATTAAATAGTGCGGGTATCACATTTAAAAAAAAATTGTTAGATAGATGAAACAATGTCGTTTTGATATTCAAAACTACCATATTTTATGTCAGTAGCTTCCTTTTTAAAATGATTATAACTGATTTTTAAAATCGAGTAATAACTAGATTAACCTGAGCAAATAATTAGACATAATTATAAACTCATATGCAAATTTGGGTATAACTGGCTACCCAAATCTACATCCGGGTTTACACCCCTAGTAAAAATCCTAGGACCCTTTATATCAAGTAGAGCATATGCGTCATAACCTTCTTCTATGATCACTTGCAAAACCAAAGGAAAAAAAAATCACAAATATGACCATTGTAGGTTCTGTAGATAACTCAAGAATAGTCCAAATGAATAAGACAAAAAAGTTTTTCCTTGTAAATTATCCCATACTCAGAGGCACCCTTTACCCTTGAGCATTGCATTAATTGCACCACCCTTTCACCACTACCACACGACAAGCCCCTCTCCCCATAGCCATTTCAGCCTACTCTAAGGTGCAATGATTGCCAAGTGAGCTGACCATCCAAGAAGGATCTAGGCTAGGTGGCATCATCACCACTGCCCAAACCCCCCAATGGGAGGCCACTTTGCCAACACCACACACACCCCCTTTGAGCCTATATAAACTCCACTCCACCCCTACTTCTTCCTCACTTCACTTCCTCAAACTCCCTTGAGTATTCTTAAGAGTTCTCATCCTCTAGTTCTTTGGAGTTCTTAAGTGTTCTAAATGAGTTCTTAAGTTGTGAGCTTTGAGTGGGAAGCTTCAAAGGTTACGAAATCTTTGTAAGTTTTCTCTCTAAATCTTAGTTTATATGTTAAGTTGTGTTTTTGAGTGTTAGCATTAATTTTGAATGATTATAGCATGAGAAATCATGTTTAGCTAGAAGCTGAAATATTGGTGGATAGGTTTATTGTTTAAATTATTTTGGTGAAAAATTAGTTATATATGGCATGCCTTGATAATTCATGATATGATTCGAGTATGTCTTAGAATAATTTTTGAAGGTTTAGCTTGAGGTTAGAAACATGCCATAATAGGTTTTAATCTCTATCTTGTGTTTACCATCAAAGCATGTATGGTTTGACTTTTAATCATACTTCATTTGAGAAAATTGACTTATTTTACTTAGGCTTGAAATATGAGCATTTAGAAAACCTTGTAATTGGAATAAGAAGAATGCATGATTTAATTCTAGCGTGTCATTGATAGAAAGGTCATGCATCACTTGAGGTTTAACTAGAATTTAAGGATTCTATTAGGCATGATTAAGTGTTGGGATAAACTTGCTCAAAGTTAAGCTTTTTGTTCGTCATTAAGAATTTATTGTGATCATTGTTTTATTGGAGGAACTTGTCGTGCATGCATTTATGAGGATCAATAGTCAAAATTTCATATAGGCATCAACTAGAGAGCATGCCACGAACTGAGAATGAATAGACTAAGATCACTTTGATTTTTTTAAGGCATAGACGGTCTTAGAATGTGCAAGATATGAGGACCATGAATTTGGGTTAAGTTTGGAGAGCATTTGCATTAGCAGCAATATTTGGAAGTTAGGGGTATTTTCATAATTTCGCCTTTATCAAGAAAATTTTATTTTATTTCCTTAAGCTAGTATAGATTCTAACTTAGTACAATTTTTATCACAGCCATTACCTCACTTCCAACTTCAACAGTCTGTAAGTTGGCCTTTAACTTACACTTTGATGATTATTTATGATTTATAGATAAGTATTGCATTCATCTTATAACTGTCATTTTGAGCATGGAATATCATATCTTATGTTAATTTTGTCATTTCACATAGAACTATCATTTTTTAAATGTGTCACATACATGCATATCATGAAAACCATTTTTAAAAAGTATTGCATGAAAAATTATTTTATCACGACCTCAAAGGCTAGGATGGGGAAGTATCTTGGTGGAACTTCTCTGTCCACTTTGAAGTGATTAAATATGGTGTGGTAACTCTTGGGTTGACAAAGAACAGTTAACGAGCTTCAAATGGGTTCTTTTTGAAGAATGTCGGAACGAAGTCATATGTTATGATACCTAATGTTGGTAGGTGTACATGTTATGTTATGTTACCAATGTATTGAGAACAAATCTGCAGATAACATAGTTTTCATGTGAGTTGTAGTATGGTCTCTGGCAGGTACTCATAGTGCATATGTGAAACTGTGATGGTACCATACGTTATGTTAATTCTATAATTTTATGTGATTCATGATGAAAGACTAAGTTTAATGACGGAAGTGAAATTATGTTCTCTATAAAAAAATGTGCATCAAAAATCTATTTTTCTGAGAAATCTAAATGGGAGACAAATACAGTTTTTTTGTATTGCATGCATTTCATGTTTATCATTCTTCATGCATAGTCTATCTTTGTGCATGTTAGTTGTCTAACTTAATGAGATTTCAAGTAAATTTCACTCTTTGTGGACCCACATTTGAAATGATAGAAGTTGTAGATATAGATGGATCCAATGGACTAGTGGATCAAAATGATTGAGGAGGAACTAGATGTTAACACGAGACTTGATCTTATTTTAATATTTCTAGGCCTGACCCTTCGTGTTATAGAGTGCATGAAGCATTGGTTTAGATTGTTTTTGGAAACTTAGTATTTTGTACTGACATTAAGCTACATGATGATTTGAACTTATGGTTTAATCAATATTATTGAGATGATTTTAGTTATTCTGGCATAAGTTTATTTTCACTCTTACTTTCTGATGCGATTATTGCATACTGCTAGTTGTATTTCTAGAATGCATTGCATATTAACTGTCATGTATGGAGTTATGTAACCTTATATTATATGTCCTAAAGGTCTAAGTCTCCGTTACATCTCAAGCGGAGGTTGGGAGCGTCACAGTGCTTGTCCCATGTTCACCATGCCAATAGCTGACTTCCTCATTCCTCTCACAACATCCCTCACATTTTCTCTCTCATTCTAGTTCACGTGATCGAAAAAAATTGGATTAACGCTATGAAGTAAGTAGTATGATCATACCATTACACGTATGTACAGTAAATGACATGTCTTTTATCAAAGTATTATGCATGTACGCCCTCCATTGGAAGCCCCTTTTTATGTAACCAAGTCATGATAAAAATATGAAATTCATGATTTACATCCCCTTGTGCACATAGAGGTCCTATGTGCTCATATGCTAAGCACACGTGTGTATAAAAGTTGTAGAGGAAAAGAGTAAGGTATTAGTCATAAACTAATAATAATAATACCAAAGATTTATACATTACTATCAATAACAATATCCATAAGTCATGACCACATCACCATTTAAAATATTACAAACTAGGATTTGTTCATCTCCTAACACAAATAATATTAAACTACAAATTCTTTGTCGCCCAGATACAAATAAACATCCTAAATTACAATAGATTATAAATTTAATTAGGACAAGCCCCATGCTATTATTGGAGTTGCACCATGCATTCCTTCTCAAAGTAACCCTCTTGAGTTACATTTGCATCAAACTCTACAGTTCTGAACAGCAAACTCGTAGTGGGACTACCGTGGTGACATTTTAATGAGACCTCAGTAAGTTAAAACCAAAGACAATAACTAGGGGTGATACTCGCATGGTGTGAGGCGGGATGTACCCTTCCCCTGCCACGCACCATGCGGGGGGAACCTTTTCCACCCTGCATCTCACACCCCACCCCAGTGCCGGGGGCGGGGTCGAACACCTTATTCACCCTACCCCCCGCTCAAGCCAATACCCCATTGTCCATTCGGTCTAAAAGTTATTTCTGGGTCCAAAAATATTTTTTAGACCCAAATTATAACATAATTTAAATTTTAAATTAAAATTTATAAATATACTTTTTTTTAAAACTAATAAAAGAATTTTTAAACTCATTAGGGGTCAAGACATACAATAGTCATACTTAAGTAATGTGAGACTCAATAGTGAGTGTACAATTGATTAATGATTCATTAATAATGCATAAAGTCATTCTCTCTCTCAATTAGTTTTAACAGTCCAATTAGATTTTATTTTATTTTATTTTTTTATTTTTAATTTAATAGTCCGGTTGAAACTACATTGAAATCAATGTTGAGAATGAATTGTAACGTAGTAGCATATAAGTATGGTTCTTCATTTTTTAAAAAGAATTTATTCCTTTCATAATTGCTAATGTAATATTTATTAAATATGGTATCAAATGGTAGTGGGGGCTACCGTGGTTAGATTTTAATGAAATTTCGGTAAGTTAAAATCCAAGACAACAAGTATTAATGTAAGAAATGACGATGAATATAAATGCATAACTTTCAAGCAAACGCCAGGAAAAGTCACACTAAGCATAAGTATACCGAGGTACCAACCTCCAAGCAAAATAAAGAAATTATGAATCATTGTAAACATTGCCGAGCACTCAGTGCCCAAATCATCTCATCGTAAACATCACCGAGCACCCAATGCCTGAATCATCACATAACATATCGCCAACAAACATCTTAAAGTTTTTTACGATTCTGATAGAGCTGGATGTCTTGATACAAGAAGGTGCATTATGAATTTCTATATCTTCTTTGGAGATTCATTAGTTTCTTAGAAGTCAAAGAAACAAAGCACTGTATCTTACTCCCTGGTAGAAGCTAAGAACAACCAATGGCAGTTACTTACGAGATTTCTTGGATTCTTCACTTGCTCACCGAACTTCTTATTCCCCATCCACAAATTGCTCTACTTTTCTATGATAATCAAGCAGCTATCCACATAACTGCTAATCACGTATATCATGAACTTACTAAGCATATAGAAGTAGATTAACAAGAGAGAATATTCAAGCTATCATCATTCACACCTTACATGTCAAGTCTCATCATTAACTTGTTAACTTTCTTACCAAGCCCTTTGGCTATCTTCCTTTTACTACTCTTCAATGCAAGATAGGTGTTCACAATCTACACACTCAATCTTGAGGGGGCCTATTAAGGCCTCGTTTGGTTGCAAGACTTAGGTGAGATCAACTCAGTTCAATTTAATTTTAAATTGAGTCTAATATTCAAATACCAAACTCTCAAATTACTAAACTCATCTTAACTCAAAACCTTCTTATACGTGAGACCTACAACATTTTTCAACTCAACACATTTTTATAAGTGGGACTCACAACTTTTTTCAATTTTCTATAAATAGTAGTAAACTCATCTTAATATCTAAACACATCTAAACTCATTTTAGACTGGTTCCACATAACTCACTCCGCATACTCAACTCATTACTATTCATAAAGAGCTCAGTTTAACTCAGTTCAACATCCAAATGCAAGCTAAGACTTCTAGCTGAACATGAGAATTCTAGACGTTCTAGTTTTATTTGTAACAAATTCAAGTCAGTTATTTTAGGCACTACATTTTCATGGATCAAATGATGTTAAAGAATCATACCATCATGGCAACAAGAAATATCTTAAAGTAACTTGATATCAACATTGCAAGCAAAAAGTCTTTGCACCTGAAAATTAAGAAAAATAAGCAAAAATCTTAGAAATTATTAATGGACTTTTAATAATGCTATAAATATAAATTTGAACATAAAAGTATCTCACCTTAACCCAAAACCAACTAACTCTCTACCAGCATAAACATGGATCTTCTTTCACAAATCAGCAACTAATTTTAACGAACAGTTTCTCATATGTATTACCTATAAATTCTCGTGAATGCATTTGATTCTATTTGTATTTTATAATTTGATAGTCACTAATCTCAGGAGCATGATTTCAACTATTTACTTATTGTCATTTGATTTACTTTTCAAAATTCTAATAACATAGTTTGTAACTATTAAGGGATCATACAAATTCAGGAAACACTTCTTTCTCCACTTCATTGATCCCATTTAATTCATCGATAAAAAAGAACTAATGGAGAAAGCTCCCCTGATGATTAGTGCTCAATACTGCCCTGCCCAATGAAATCTTGATCATAAAAAGCCACCCTCTTAAAAACTTGATTTACTTTAGCATAAGTAAACAGCTCAACAAGTAATGCAAAAGCTTACCGTGGGGTTCCAGCACATCTGCTCGGAGATATCTCATCACAAGAAGAATGAGGTTTTCTTCCCCCGAGAAGTGGAGCAAGGAATGTGGCCTGAAAACTACGCTCTTTCTGATCATGCCTCACTCACTGTTCTCTTTTCACCTGCATGTCTGCCTTGTTCCCGAGTCCAATAATCATAAATAGGCACATCTGTAGAGAGAATTCTAGCGAAACTAACAATCAAAGAACAATAAAATAATTGTAAATATTATATGTACAGCCTATAGAAAATCCTCTGTTGGCTGCTAACGTTCAAGACGATGAAATGCTTTGTAAAAAAGCGTGAGCAGTTTTTGTTTAAGCCAGTTTTTTGGGGCCAAGACAGAAAATACATAAATTTGTTTTATATTGTGAAACACTTCACTGGAAAGTTGAAACAGCTAACTCAAGGGATTTTATGATGCAAGTATGACTTAATTTATATTCGTATCGTTTATGATCCTATTTGTCATAGAGTGTTGATCCCATTTCATTACAGCATGGCAGGGTTATTGATGGCAGTCGGTGTTACTACTTCCAGCTCATCATGAAAATCCTAGAAGTTTCTAGTTTCATTTGTAACTAATTCAAGTCGGTTATCTTACTACCGTCTTACTGTTAATGTATGTGTAAGTATTGCAATTGATTCAGTAATAATAGATGAAATCACTTTCTTTTAAGGTCTCGTTTGGTTATACAGATGAGATAAGATAAAAGTTATAAATTGAATAAAATATTGTTAAAATGTCAATGCTGATGGCGCTAACGGCCAAGAACAAGGTCAGCTTCATTGATGGTACTTGCGTAAAACCTTGTGATGTGAATGCTCCTCTGTTTTTTGCTTGGCAACTATGCAATACTATGGCTTTATCATGGTTGTTGAACGTTGTATCTAAAGAAATTGTTGCTAGTGTTCTTTACTTGAATTATGCTGAAGAAGTATGGGTTGATCTTAGAGAACTTTTAACACAAAGTAACGGACCAAGAATTTTTCACTATAGAAGTCAATTAATTCATTGTCTCGATCTTATTTTACAAAATCCAATGGTCTTTGGGATGAATTAGTGAATTATAAGCCGATACCAGACTGTACTTGCGGTACTTTGAATTTATTTCTTGAAAAAAAAAAAACTCTATGTGCAATCACTTTTGTGTACTTCTTATACATTCTACTAATATAATTGGCTACGTCACTTTTTTTTTAATATAAAATAATTGTTTTGGCCAATCACATTAGTAGAGTGTACAAAAAGTATGCAAAAATGATTATGGGATGTTTTCAACAAAAAAGAAAAAAAAAACTTTCGAGTTGATTAATTGTAATGACTTGGAAAAATACAATCACTCACTCACCTTGAGTGAGAATAACATCAACTGATTTCTCTGCTGAAGTTCGCTTGAGAAATTTAAACTAAAATCCATCTGGTAGCAAAATTTGCACGATGAGACAACAGAGGACTTTGAACAGAATACCAATAAGTTGTTATATAAAAAAAAAAAACAAACAGAATACCGATAAGTATCAGCACCAGCCTATTTATCTAATCACGAACCATCAAATATCACTTCGCAACATCATTCCATCCAGTAAGAAACAAGTGAGGAATTATGTATACCTTGGGTTCTCATATTCCCATTTAGGAAAGGTAAACTGTGTTGTGTTTCTGATCCAAACACTGAACACAGCTCCGTCGAACTAAGGCTGGAAAAATATTTCTCTCAAGCTTGTAAAGTAGGAACTGTGAGATCATCACTGCAAGTAATTAGACGCTTTTTGACCATTTCATTTTGCAATTCAATGGCTTCATCATCTTTTCCCAGCTCATAATACTTCCTCAATAGACGTCTACACAGAATCTCAACAGGATGGAGACCCCTCTGAATCATCTCATCAAACAGCTTCTTGGCTGCTTCAATACTATTATTTTTACAAAGACCATCAATTAACGCTGAATAAACTGCAACATTAGGTTGAATACCAATGTCGTTCATGCTATTAAAATGCTTGATTGCCTCTTCAACCAATCCCATTCTGCACAAACCATCAATTAGTGCACAATAAGTAACAACGCTGACCTCAATATTCATGTCCTGTAACTCCTGCAGCAGATTGAGAGCCTCTGCAGTTTTTCCTGCCTTGAAATAAGCATCCATAAGGGCTGTGTATATAAAATGATTTGCACTTACACCAGCTTTCAGCATTGCCTGAAAGATTTCTTCTGCTGCCTCTATCCTCCCACCTTTACATAGACCATCCACTAGAGCTGTGTAGGTGACAATGTTCAAGTCAACTCCTGCCTGCATCATCTCATTAGCCAGCTCCAAAGCATCATTTAGATTGCCTAATTTACAACTTGCATCAATCAGAGAAGTGTAAGTAAATTCATTGGGCAGAAGACCAACACATCTCATGTGAACAAAAAATTTAATTGCCTCTTGCATCATCCCTTCCTTACAAAATGCATTGATTAATGTGCTATAAGTTACAACATTCAGTACCACCCCATTGATCTTCATCTCATGGAGAAACTCAAAAGCTTGAGGCATTCTTTCAAATTTACAGAAAGAATTCATTAAAGCATTATATGTTATTACATCAGGTTTGAAACCTGCATCCTTCATTTCTTCAAATATACTAACCGATTCATCCAAGAATCCAAACTTTCCATATCCATCAATAAGAGAATTATATGTGACAACATTGGGCATAAGGCCAGTTTGTTTCATTTTTTCGAACAAGCTTCTAGCGGCTTCCAAATCTCCTGCTTTGCACATATTGTCTATCATTATAGTATATGTGAAAATCGAAGGACTAATTCCAGCCCCAACCATATCTTTAAAAAACTTCCTCGACAATTCCCTCTTCCTTGACTTTGAAAGCCTATGCAAAAGTTCACTACAAGACCGAGGTTTCGGCAAAACCCTGTACTTCTCCATCCTCAAAAAGCACTCGATCGCTTCCTCCAGCATTCCTAGCCCAGTCAAAACACTAAACAAAGCATCAAACACACCAAACCCTGGAACACAAACACCCCTTGTCGACCACAATACGTCAAACACATGGCAACCTGGCAAAACCCACCTCAACAAAACTAACTCTCTAATAATCATATTGGCATCGAAGAACATTCTCGCGTAAAACAATATATGGATCAAGATACAATATGACTCCGTGGTGTGGCAAAACCCGATTCGGGTTCCCGCCCATTTGAAGAACTGCAAAGCTAACCTTGGATCCCCTTTCAATTCCACCAAAGCCCTAGACATCCATATGGGCGCCAGCGCCGAGTCAAACAAACAGATAATCCTATTGTCATCCCACTGCTCTTGTTGAATAATTTGAATAATATTACAAATTGATTCTTTACTAATATCATCAAAAATACGGTTGGGGCTTGATTTGCTGACAAAAGGGTATCTGATTATGAAAAGAAAGCTGGTCAACCAAATCAAAGGGCAATCAAGGAAAGAACCATGCGATGACGAAACATTGATAGTATTGAAAAATGGGTTATTCAGGGTGTTCGGAGAGAGAGGGCTTACATGGTGAGAGGCTCTAGCCGCTCTACGACCAACGTGGAAGAGACCGCGCAGGTAAAGTCGCATTATTGTTCGGAGAGAGAGGGCTGTGTTTTTTATTTTGAAGGGAGAGTCTCTACTGACGAATTTTTCGGAAGAATTAATATTGGGATTTGCCACTATTTTAACTCACACAACACACACTATTGTAAATTTGATTAAAATACTTTCATAATAAATACTACTTTATTTTATTTTCCTTTCACATTTTAAACTCTTCTCAATATTAAAGAGAGAGACAGAGACACGCTGAGGGATGAGAGAGAGACGAGGAGAGAGAGATCTGCGATGAGAGAGAGAGACGCGATGTGAGAGAGAGTTCTGAGATGAGAGAGAGAGACGCGATGAGAGAGAGAGACGGTGAGGAGGAGAGAGAGAGACCGAGATGAGTGAGAGAGAGATGAGAGAGAGAGACTAAGACGAGCGGATGTGAGAGAGAGAGGTGAGAGACGAACGGGTGAGAGCCGAGAGGGATGAAGAAAAAAAAAAAAAAAAACATAGGACTGCCACGTAGGGTGTGCGAAAACGCACACCCTACAGTGGCGGATGCCTATCACTTCTCTTTTCGAAATCGTCATTCGGGCTTTTTTTTTTTTTAATTTTTTAATATTTAAAAAAAATAAAAATTTATAATATCTTTAAAAAATATTTTCTTAATTACTAAAATAAATGTGTCGAAATCCATTATCTATAACAGTCCTTTGGACAACTAACATTATTCGTACTGATCAATTTTTTTATGCGCTAAAAACATCAAATGATATGTAACGTCAAAAGATTCATTCCCCAACCTGCCTTTCCAAGTAAGTATAAAAACATCTAGTGAATTTAACCGATTTCACTAGTTGAAGCATATTCACTTCACTTTTAATGGCACGCCCCATGTATGTAACTGACACTATCGATTCAATTTATTTTTATATAGTATTGAAAAAAAAAATTATATGTACAGTTATTTTTATGTATTTTTTATACACTCTATTAATGTGATTGACTATGCTATTTTTTTAATATAAAATAACTGTTTTAGCTAATCATACAAGTAGAGTGCTTAAAAAGTTATAAAAATGATTATATATAGTAAAACTCATTGTGGGATGTTTTCAACAAAAAAGAAAAAAAAACTTTCGAGTTGATTACGTTGGAAATGTATTGCTAGATCAAGAGGTTTGGTACATTTACAACATACTCTTTTCTTCGGCTACTCTTTCAAATAATCAATATCTTAATACGCCATTGTAAATGAAACTTTTGCTTCTAATTTCTTGCAACTATGAGAATGTGGACCTCAAATTTCAGGATATATAGTGGTAAGAACCAAGAAGAAATGGAGCCTCCTATGAAAGCTCTAAAAGAGGCAGATAAGTTTGAATATATCAGATGACTTTCTTGATACACAGCTAATTTTTCCAATGATACAATGATTAAATATATACATTACAACTGCTTTAGAAATGATACAGGAAAACTGGTTGGTGTTGGACTCATTCAAAGATGAAAGAACTATTATATTTCATTACATAACTCAACTTTGATTGGTCCCGAGCATCGCTTAGCTATGTGACTAGTTCTATATAATTTTCAAAGTACGAAGATTTATTCCAAGGAGTCACATCATCCACTCTCCTCGCAACTCTTGCTACCAAAGCAAAAAGCACACTCAAGCACAAGGTCCCAATTCCAAAGTGCTTTGCCTACTAAAAACGAAGGGGTATTTATAAAAACTTTCCTTTAATAACTTTTTAATCAAATTCATTATATATCAGAGTAACACCAAAAGAACATCTAAATAAATATTTTTAAAGTATTTAGGTAATATTGATGATCATTTATGTATCTATATGATGGTCCAAATTAGTTTTTTAGATAGATTGATGGTTGATTGCTTATGCTAGCATAGAAGTTGGTACCAACAATTCTTGCACTCCTTGATTATGGCCTTCAGTATATTTTAACACAGCCACATTTTTTTTTTTTTAAATGTCGGGAACCTATCCAAGGTAGGAGGCCTTTTGAACCCACCCCTACAAAATAAACTCAAGTTCTGTGCACTGCACTTTCGAAAGTTTTCCTACACGGAATTAGTTAAATTACTGACTTTTCACCGCTGGGGGGAAGGGGGAGGGTGTGACCCAAAAGGATTATTTGTACCCATGAGGTGTTAAACATTGGACCATGAAGGGAGTGATATGCCAAAACCAAGACCACTACTTGGACCAACCTCTTGGGATTCAAAAAACAAGTTATTAATGCGTGAGGCTCGTTTAAGTATCTAAATAAATATTTTTAAAGTATTTAGGTAATATTGATGATCATTTAAGTATCTATATGATGGTCTAAATTCGTTTTTTAGATAGATTGATATTTGATTGCTTATGCTAGCATAGAAGTTGGTACCTACAATTCTTGTAACTCTTTGATTATGGCCTTCTGTATATTTCAACTCAGCCACGTTCTTTAATTTGATTATGATGTCAAATATCATAGATGTGCGTATTTAATAAAGAACTAGAGAATTATGCAAGATGTTATGCTTAAATTTTATGTAATTTCTTAAATTACTTGATTTTCACGTTGCATCATACTCTAATAAATTGAATTAATCGGCTAAATATATTACCAATTCAACTTCGATGGGCAGATAAGATAATATGCAAATCTATTTCATATTGACTTGACTAGTTTGAATTCACATACAAATTATACTCGCCAACTAATCCCACCCACTGCCATTGCATCGGTAGGAGAATAAGAGTACTAAAAAAGGTAAAGACAGAATAAGATCGATGCTCTGTTCTGTAGCTTTTAAACATGATGATCCGGGAATTAAATGGCCAAAGAAGTTTGCTTATCTCAAAAATCTTAGCTAAAGCACCTGAGAGGTGAAGGCCTTAACAGCATGCGCAATGAAGCAGGCTCCTATACATTTACTCATCCCTGATTCCGTTATCACTGTTTCAAGAAAAAACCAAAAATATAGGTTCATTAGAGTCTAAACAGACATAAGTATGCCGTTCAACTACAGCAACCATCCTATATATAGACACCACTGGTTCCCAAAAAATAAAGTTAGAGAGAAGTAGAACAAATTTATCTAATGCATATGTACTGGGATAGTACAGATCGAAGGGAGGCAGAATACCTATTTAACTTAAAAGATCCATGTACATATCTGGAATCTGCATCTACCAACTACCAACTACCAACTACCAATGAGTCAACTAGGAAATGATAAAACCTACCAATGAGTGAATGGCAAAAGAATTTGAAAAAGTTGATAAGAGGGGAAATACAACTAACTATAACGTTGTGTACTTTTATAGCTCTTTGTGGTGCAGAACTTGGGTTTTACACATTTTTCTCACCAACTCCATCAGAACTTTTATGGTTGAAAAAGAAACCCCTGCAATGTCGATACATGTTTAATCACCTTGAAAACATCTCAAGTACAATCTTTGAAGAAAAACATCATTTGTGCTTCTTCTACCCAAAAGCCCTAACATCTTCAGCTACATTTTCAAATGTGATGCCTTTCAGAAAGATGCACTTTCAACTTTAAAATTAGAGACACCATTTAAGTAATTTTCAAATAGCTCCTTCAATTCAGAGGGAGATAATGTGAAGGCTTTGAAGAGTTAATGGCCTGTTCACAGCCATTGAAGCAAGCCATTTCCAGAGAAGATGTTCCTAGCCTAAATCAAGTGCTAGGGGCTATAGAGAACTGAAAGATATGTTCAATCATTTATGATTTGGAATTGAAAGATCAATTTGAATATTATGAATCAAAAATCAGTTAAAATAAGTTACGATTCCAAAGGTGACAGAGCATATCATAGTTTAGTCAATGGTAGCAGTGTTTTTGTACCCAATCTTAGAATGTTAGAAAATTGAATAAAGAGAAGAGCCTTAGGTTGCGGAATACACTCAGGGAATGAAAAGTTGACTTCATTTGCCTTCAAGAAACTAAACTAGAGAATGTCACCAGCATCATCCACAGGTTGTTGGGATGCCATCAAGTAGATTGGTGTTGTTTTGAACGGTGGATAAGGAGAAAAAATGGTGGCGTACATACTGCTTACTGAATTCACCAATTTATACTCTTGAATGAAAGCTAAAAGTTTTGAAAGTAAATTTGCAGGTTTGAACTGAAAAGATATTTGGCCATGCGAGGAAAACGGGAAAAAAAAAAAACCTTCTGGGTGAGCTGTGTACTTTTAATGCTATTGAAGAGGAGAGAGTGCATAGGATGATCAAGTGAAACAAAGGAAGGTTCTGATTAGTATTGAGCTGGAAAGGGTAATCCCTCGAGAGGAGGTTTCTTGGAGACAAAAATCAAGGTTGGGGTTAACGAAGGTGATAAGTGCACCAAGAGTTTTTACCCAGAGGCTAATTTACATAGGAGAAACAACACTATAGACTCGTTACATGTGGATTGATATTTCAAACTATCAAGAGTTTGGTGACCATGTCATACAACTTTACAAGAGATGCACAGTGAACAGGGGGTGGTAAAAGATTTGAATGGAGATAAGGCCCTGGGGCTAGATGGATAGACCGTTCCTTCTGTGGAGAGAGTTGGGTAGATTTGTAAAAAACCTCAATGCCAAACTCATAGCAGAAGGGAGTGAGGTGTTCTTTGCAAGTTGGATGTAGAATAGGTATATGAGTATGTGGATTGAAAGCTCATACATACGATATACGTTCATTGCAGCAGGGCTACTTCTAGCACCTGGACAGCTAGGTGAGTATATTTGACCCTAACGAATGAAAGCCCTTGGAATCATGTTTTACCTGTAGTTGCAGTGAAGATCCTTCAATTCTTTTAAGTTATTGGTTTTAAAAACTCAAGGAGTTGGGGGATGGGCAGCCCTGCAGGGAACTTTTCTGGGCATATGGCAGTGAGGAGGGTAGGGGGAAAACTTTATTTTTTCTTTGCTCTATGGCTGGCATAACAAGGCAAATTGGGGCTGAGAGAAAGTGGGAATTGTGGCTGGGGTATTGTATACAAAAAGGGGGGGGGGGGGGGGGGGGGGGGGGTGTTTAAGGTCCTTTTTATAAGAAAAAGTAAGTGTTTTGTTGGGCTACATCAAGGCTTACGAAAATAACATTTCAACACCTTCAAAGAAATGGTTTCTTTTAAAAACATTTTAATTAGGCTCCTAGAATTTGACAGCAAGTTTTAGAAGAAAAGGAGTCCTAAAATCTAGGATTTATCCTTGGCCGAAAACTGGCATTCCTACTCCTAGTAGGAATTGACTTCCCTTGTGATCAACTCCTAAAAAAGCTTCTGACTTTTCTAGGAAAAAGCTAGCAGCATAATTTTAGGACTCCTTACATGGTCCCCGATGTCCCTTGTCATCAAAAAAGCGTTTGGGGTGCTCTTTTGTTATTTACCCTTCGATTTAAAGCAAAACTCTTTTTGCAGGAATGGAATTTGTTGATGCATTCAAGCTTTAAGAACATTTGGATTTAAAATGATTATTAAGATATTATTTCAAATTTGCTTGGCACCTTAACTACTTGCTTTCTCCAACCAGAGCCAACAGGCTACCACGGAAATTGGCGATGAAGTTATGAAAGCACCAACACAAAAAATCTCAAAAAAATTTTCCAGAAAATAGGGCTTCATGACTTTTGATATAATGATTCAATCATATTCCATGTATGCAAGTGTTTGCTAGACTGATACGCTTTAAATATTTTAGAATACATAGAAGGGATTATTTGGCACTTCCTAATTCACATATGAATATATTTTTTAGCACCCTCAAATAAAGGCGTAGGATGTGTACTGTGTCAGAACGTTCAAAACATATTTAATCAAGAACAAAAATTTGGACCAAAATCTGGGATTGGTCCACAGTTCTGTTTTGCT
>CM056952.1:16541394-16925077 GCA_029856935.1 Cyclocarya paliurus | reverse complement strand
TGTCATATAAAAATTTATGCTTATAGGCTATAGGCTATAGACTATAGTCATTACTTATTAACTTATAACTTATCACTTATGGTTCTATTATTCTATGAAGTACTATTGAAGACTTTACAATATTGTTATTAATCTATCATAATATCATTATTAAAGACTTATCATTTATAATTCTATCATTCTATAAAGTAATATTAATAACTTATCACTAGTTATTAATCTTATTACTTTATATATGATTAACCACTAGACTCTAGTAATATTGTATTCATAATATAATATAAACTATAGCAATATACATATTTAGTGTTAATATCTATTATTATTAATTAATAAGCTCATACTAGTAGACTAGTAGACTACTAGACTAGTGACTTGTAGTAGTGGTTTAGTATTAATTGTTACATAATACCAATGCATTATAACTACAAGCATAAATAAAATTATTATTTATGCAAATATAAGTACGTAGGGTATCAATATACTCATTTTGTAGTTAATATACGGTATTAGTATAATAGTATTATTATATTATACTAATTAATATAACTATAATATTATATTATGAGTACTAAATTATAATGTTTGATAAAATATAATGTTAGAAAATTTATATAATTAAATACTATAAATAAATATATATATATATATATATTTTTTTTTTACGACACTACTTGCTAGTTTTATAAACTATAGTATATAACAATTAACATGTATTATAATTTATGGACTATAGTATTTTTTTTTAAAAATAGAATATAGAAGTATTAGTATAGTATTTAATTTTGTAGTTACTTAACTTACTTTGGTCCTGTGGAGTTACTGAAGGCCTAAGGCCATTGGATTAAACAATCTATATTGTGAGCCATTGATTCCTTACCATAAAGCTAGGGTTATAAACTTACACGATGCTTAATCTTATATCGTTTCACTCTCAAGTCTCAATGTCTAACACTTCGACTCACTCCTAGACCTTCTCTCAGAGCCATCAAGAAACCCTAGCCTCCTATGCTTACGTCGGTTACCTTCTATTCGATTTGCATAGAATCAAGGGTTGAATCAAGGCTTCTTGATTCTTGAAGGCTTGCAGGCTTGCAACCAGGGATTATTGAGGGGCCGAGAGTGATACCGGTTGCAACTGTGAGAAACCCTAGCAGATGTAGCTAGTGGTCATATTTTCGAGGAGTCGTGGTTGTAATCTTAGTCTCTGAGATCGTAGACGGGCCTCGACAAACGAGTCATTAAATGCATGCATTTATGAATCCCAACCAACTGAATCCCTAATTCTATTGTTCATGATTCTCTAGTTCATCCATTTGTCTGTCTATGAGTCGATTACTCCAGTTCTTTTCCTATTTCTAAGCATTTAGTTGGGAACTTGGTAGATTTGGAGCCACTTATCACATATCAACTTATTTGAGGATTTTTGAGGATTCATTCTAATTCTCTCCTAACTCTTTGTAAATTGTAGTATTGTTACATTGTAGATCTAGATCTAATCATCTAAATATGCCGAACTCCTAAGTGGTCAGTGGTGTGACACTGTTCTACTATACATCACAAGTCATCTATGCATGCTTCTGTGACTGTTTATCACTTTGATTGATAAGTTTATGTTTTATTTATTTTTTATTTTGTAATGGCAGAATATGCCCTGTTAGGCTATTAACTCTTTTCCTATATTGATTTTTCTATTGTTTACAAATATTTGTTTCGAGCTTTATATTTCGTATCTGACAATTATGGAAAAAACTTTCTGAAGAGCTTGCCTACAGATCTGTGCTTGAAGCAAAATTTTCAATCCACTATGAGTTTAACTTATTTCCTCTCCTATCTGGTGCTATATTATATTTATTTACTATAAATTTTCAATTTTTTATTTGCTTCTCTAAATTCTCTAGGGTTATTTGTATATATTGTTGACTGGAGTCAGGAGTGTGGAGATTTGGTTTTGGCTTTATGTTCTTGCTCCAAGTATTTAAAGATGCTTTCTTTTAAATGTTTTGGTTAATTAATCTTATCCTATATGGTTCTTGCTTAATGTTTTATGTTCTTGAAATATTTAATGATGCTTTCTTGTTCATGTTTTGGTTGATTAATCTGATCCTACTTGGTTCTTACTTTAAGTAGTTAAAGATGCTTTATTTAACATGTAACGCTCCGTTCCTGGAGGTCTAGAGAGTTATCTCTTGTAACCTAAAACCATCTCCCATAACATATTTATATACTCCAATATTTCCATAAAAATACAAATCCATTTACTCTAACCATATATTTATATATATTTCTCCACTAGGACACCAAATAATACTTCAATAAAATAATTTAAAAACTCCACAAAGGCTAGGAATATCCACAACTCAAAGTACTAAAATAACAGAAAATCATAAACCTACTAAACAAGACTCCCCAATAAATACTTCTATCATTTTGGCACTTATTCCTCTACGATTATCAAACCTTGCTAACACTTCCTACTCTTAATTTCCAGTTGATATATCAAAATTATCTGAAAAATATTGTGGAGATAAGAGGTGAGTTATCAACAACTGAGTAAGCAAAGAACATATACTAGTATGTAAACATAAGTATTTTCAGAATTTAAAATACAAAATATTTACTTTCAAAATGCAGAATCAAAAATATTTACTTTCAGAATGCAAAACCAAAACATGTTACTAAAATATCAGAGCGAAATTTTCAGAAAACATTCTTATTCAAAAATCATTTGGCATATCAAAATTTAAGACCTCATTTTCATCATTCATTTCATCACATCGGGAAAGATATTGTGTTTAACCCCAGTGGTAGGGTTATAGACCACCATTATAACCCGTGGAAGGGCCGTATCTACTATTATAACTCGTGGTTGGGTTATATACCATGTTTAACCCATGTGATAGAGTTATAAACCACAATTCTAACACGTGGAAGGGTTGTATCCACTATTATCTCTCGTGGTTGGGCCGTATCCACTATTATCACCCGTCGTTTGGCCATATCCACTATTATAACCTGTGGTTGGGCCGTATGCCACTATTATTACCCTTGGTTGGGTCGTAACAAAAACTGAACAGAACATCATAATCAGACTTAATCAGAATACAGACTCAGAATCTCATGCCAAGGTTTTCAGATGCCACAACATATCCAAATAGAGTACTGAATAAATTCAGATCTTTTCACATATTCAAAAACAGTTTCAAAACATTTTTGCATCACATGCACAAATTTTTATACTTGCAGTTTTTGCATAGTTCAGATACAGAATACACAAGATTAGCTCATGTCTACACCAGTCATAACAGAAAATATTTTCTCTTATACAACTTTCATGAATATGTAGAACACATATCTGAGATTGTTTTTAGATTTCTTTTCAAAACAAACATGGGTATTTTCAAAATCAATCTCTTTTTTTTTTTTTTTATGCAAAGTTTAGTATAGGATCCTCGCTTACCTAGACTTCTTAGTTTTCTAGAAATTTTCTCCAACAATGTCGAACAATTATTAATCATCACCTATAAAATAGTCATGTAACTCCCGTAAATTTTCAATCGAACACCTATTTCAATATTTAACTTGAAATACTAAATTAAACTATTTTAATTCCTCAAAAACCTAAACTTCTCATAACCCTAAAATACCATCACTTCCCAAATTACTCAATTTATACTTAATATCTCCTACTATTAATCGCTAAATTATTTCTAAAAAAAATAACTAATATTATTATTAATTACAACTATGCCCAAACAATACTATTCCAAATTAAACAATTCTCTTAACATAATTATAACAAAAAAAAATTAAGTAGAAAATCATAATTTGCGTTAAATCAACAAATATTCTTTTAAAGGGTTCAAAATAAAATTTGGTACTTACTATTCACTTCAAAAATTCATATCTTAAAAAATATATTCTTAGTAATAACATAATTCAAAACTTTATCTATCTTCTTTAGAAGCTATATATTTTAAAATAAAACTCTCATAAAATGAACACTATACTTAATTTATAACTATGTTTTAGTAAAACATACTAAGTGCATGGCCTCTATAGGAACATACGGAAACAAAAAGGGGCTTAAAGTTTTACACTTCCAAACCTAACCATGCGGCGGGCATGCTCACCATGGGGAAGGAGTTGCGACGGAGTTGGTTGCTGAGGTGAAACATGTCGGCGATCTTGGAGGCGAGAGAGAGAGACGCGGCGGCTTACGGGTGGTGGGTTGGTTGAGTAAAATGCTCTGTTTTGGGTGTATAGAAATAGAAGTACGATGGCTTTTGGCTGTTTTCAATTTTTCATGTGCTTGAGGATGACCTGGTGGCTCTCTTAAAAGGTGCATGTGATGGCTGAGCAGTGGGCTATCACGGTGGTGGTGCAGGGACAGCAATGGAGATGGCTAAAAGGTGTAGTCGTTGGTTGTTTAGGATGGCTTGAACGTACGAGGTTGGCCTAGATCGGGGCTAGCTATGGCTTTCGATGGTCGTCATGGATGAGGTCTTAGGTTGTGGAAGGTTGCACATAGGGTACAATCTAGACTTACGGTCGCACACATGCTGTGTCATTTCCGTGAAGGGAAAGGCTTTGTGAAGGAGGCTGGGTATGTGCATGGCAGCTTGGTGCATGGTGGTTTGTGCTTTGAGAAGGGTGAGACAGAGGGCTGTTGGCATAGAGGAATGATTGTTTTACCTAGCTTGTGGTGGAGGAGAGAATGTGGGGACCTTCATATGATGGTGCGGCAACTCTAGGAACAACTAGAATTTCTCTATGAGAGGAGATCAGACTGTGCTTGAAGGTAAGATGTACAGATCTTTATATACTATTTATATCTGCAAAGCTAGAAACCCTAGAGAAAGAAGAGATGTATATGCATGGGAGTGCTAAAGTTGTGCATGGTGGGGTGAAAAAAAATAACTGAATGTTGGTCGATTCCCATGGGATTGGATTTAAGGGTATACAAGGTTCAGGCTTTTTCCTCAAGTTATGGGCCTCGACTCAACCTCTAAAAAAATAATCCAACTTGTCCAAAAATTTTCTCGGCCCAGAAAAATATTTTTAACCTAATTATCAAACCCAAAGAAAAATCATATTCTACCAAAACAAAGTTTTTAGGTTCGTAGTCTACTCCAAAAAAAAAAATTAATAATACTCGAACACTCAATTGGGCTTTTCATACGCATAAGCCTAAAAATATTTAGAAAGGAGACTTGGGTTGGGCCCAGGTGTTACATAACATGTCTTGGTTGATTAATATTATCCTATATGGTTCTTGCTTAATGCTTTATGTTCTTGCTTGAAGTATTTAATGATGCTTTCTTATTCATGTTTTGGTTGATTAATCTGATCCTACTTGGTTCTTGCTTTAAACATTTAAAGATGCTTTATTTAACATGTCTTGGTTGATTAATCTTATCCAATATGTTCTATGTATACATTCTTGCTTCAAGTATTTAAATATGCTTTCTTGAACTTGTTTTGGTTGATTATAAATTATCCTATCTGGTTCTTGTTTCATGTTCTTACTTCAACTATTTAATTATACTTTCTTTAACATGTTTTGGTTGATCAATCTGATCTGATCTGGTTCTTGCTTTATGTTCTTGCTTTTAAGTGTTTAAAGATGCTCTATTTAACATGTCTTGGTTGATTATAAATTATCATTTCTTTTAAATGTTTATGTTCTTGTTAAAAGTATGAGATTGTGCTTTTTGTAACATGTTTTGGTCAATAAATATGGTGCATTATTTAGCATGTTTTGGTTGATAAATCTTATCTAATCTATTCTATGTTTATGTTCTTGCTTTAAGTATGAAATGATGTTGTGTTTAATATGTTTTGGTTAGTAAATCTTATCCAATCTATTTTATATTTATGTTCTTGCTTCAAGTATGAAATGGTAGTGTTTTTAGCATGTTTTGGTTGATAAAGTTTATCCAATCTGTTTTATTTTTATGTTGTTGAGGTGCCTTGCTTCTGGAGGCACATCAAGCCACCAAGATAATGTTGTATAATGAAACTGTTTGAGTAAAAATTGTTTGACTTTAACATCTTTTAGTTAATTAATATAACTTGTATGGTTGTAACGCACCCAGATTCCGCTTGAGATCAGATGGACTCTGAATCGTCAAATGATGTAACACAAGGTTACCTACTCCCGCTCATGACAAATAAAGATACAATGCACCTAGCATACATCTAGCAATATTCAATATTCACAGCGGATAATTTTTTTTCTTTGAGCAATACTATGTACCAAAAGTAATGTATCCTAAAAACATAAACATACTTATTGAAATTCACATGATAACTGAGATCCAAAATGTTATAGTACTTGTCCAACAGGTCTGTAACATAAATAGTACTGGAGACAGAGCTCTCCCTAAGTACATGCAAAACTAAGGTAACTGCTAGGCTAATCCATCGAGTAGCTTCCGCAACTTAGTCAAGGATGCCATATTACTATCGATGAAATAGAGCATCGAAGTGATGAGCTCTGGATTGTGTCGTTGTTGTCTAGTCTACCTCCTCCAATCGGTCGATCTGTTGCATCTCTTGATCCTGGCACATGACCTATAATGGTAGTTGGGATTACCACGGTGAGATCTGAAAATAAATCTCAACAAATTAACAGGAAACTTAACATACAATTTACGAATGCAAGCATGATAGTAAAAGCATGAATGCATACATGATAATCATAAATAAACATGACGCGACTTGACATATAACATGTCATTAACTGACATGACTTAAACAAAGCATGGACTGCATTTGAAACTCGACGTGGCATGAACTGACATGAGAAGAAAAGAACTTACATGAACTTAAACTTGACTGAATGTGAACTGAAATATGAACTGAACTTGAAATGAATGAAATTGAACATGAACTGAATGTTAAATAACATGAATTTAAAATGTATTATTGTCTAATGGAGTTACCATGATAGTATAATTTTGTCGCATGAGGTTACCACGATATAATAGTCTTGTCTCATGGGATTACCATAATTTAATAATAATGACGAAAAACAATAATTTGACTGTACTTGTACGTAACATGACTAGACTTGAAAAATATTATTTTGTGAGACATATTTTGAACTTGAGACATGATGTGATGTGTATGGCATAACGTATAATAGATAAACATTTTGAGACATAATATATTCTGTAACAGATATACATTTCATGATAGAATATATTATGTAATAGATAAACATGTAGAGTCCAAATATAATGCATAACAAAATAAAATATAGTGACATGATATAGCATGGAATATATGATAACATGAGCACATAAACAGTAGTTCCCTTACCAATATACATACACAATAATCAGACAAAAAGTTAAAAGCTAACTTACAGTGATTGTCGCGTTACGAAGAAACTACAAAACACAAGAAACTATAAGTAAGAATTTCTAAACGCTATAACTTCATCACTAATAACTTAGAAGTATGCTTAACACAACCAACAAAAATTCACTTCACATAAGCACAAAACGTTTTAGTAAAATGATCCAAACTTTTTAACAAAATCACAAACCGTTGAATTTCAAGGTTTTGACTATTTTTAAAACATCTCTAAGAACTCCAAAAATTTAAAACTTTCATCCAACATGTCCATAACACACTCCTAAGAACTAAAATTCTTTGAATCATCAAGTACAAATCACCAAAACTCACAAAAGTCCAACTTGCAACACTCGGCTTCAACACTTCATAAAAACAGAAATTTTTCAACTTTGGTTTTGATCAATCCTTTTGATCCGAGACATACCATTGTAAAATGCACAAAATAACAACATCATATGGTTTAAACATATGTTCCAAATTAGATACAAGCATTAAACTTAAAATCACATGGCCAAAATTAAACCAAAATATGGATCTAGCCGAAAACCTCCCATTTTTTACTTAACCAAGTATCCTCATTCATAAAAGTCATATCTTCACAAATCAACACCTAAAATCTTCAAAAAAAAAATATTCTAACATGTAGATAAAAGGCTTAGATTCATCAAATAAAAATATCAAAGTCATTGAAGTAAGATTAAACCACGAAAGATCTAAGTTTTCATAAAACATAAACTATTTTACTCATTCCAGTTTCCAACTTTCTAGATCTAAGAAAATCTTTCATCAAAACCTTATACTATGCAATGAATCTTAACCAAAATTCATATAAACATGTTAACTACACTCAATAAAAATTTCGGACAAAGCTATGTCCATTAGTTTGATAAAAAAAAACTCTAAAATACAACATTCAATCCAATTTACTGCCTAGAATGACCTTTCCATAGTTAGAACAATGTTTTACCAACCAAATCAAACAAAAAAGGTACCCACAAAACTAGACTCAAATAGTAACAACTTTTATGAAGGAATCATTGTGATAAAATACTTACAATGGCTTAAAAAATTGAAAGCAAGAAGGCTCATAAAACTATCTGAGAGAATTTTTAAATTTCTTTGTAAGAAACGTGTGGGAAAAGGGATGAAATGAGAGGGGGATGGTCTTCACGTCTCTTACAAAAACTTAAGGGTGAAGTGAGGGTTTGAGTGACACTTGAGTGATGATTTTTTTGAACAAACTAAGCGGCAAAACCAGCCCATGGTTTTCAGCCAAGGAAACTTCCAAGTGAAGGATGGTGGTGAGGTGGCTTGGCCTTCACATCAAGTACTTTTTTTGGATTGCATTGGGCAGAGGTTGGTCACCCAAGGGTGGGAGGAAACTTCCTCAAAAATTTTTTCCAAGGTGGTCCAAATTCGTGGGTGTAATGGGTCTTAATCCAATGGGCCTCATTTTGGGGTTTAAAAAAGGTTTGGCTAGGGTTTGAGTTGCAATCAATTCCAAATCTAATTTTTCTTGACCCAATAAGATTTTCAAGGTTTAAAGGGTTGAATAATGATGTCATAACATAAATTTTATTGGTTAATAGTATGTGAAAGTGATTAAATACAATACAAGAAATCGGATCCATTTAAGGTTTGGAATCAAGTTTGGGGTTTGGGGAAACTGTTTAGGATTTTGGTTTCAACCAAGTTTTTGGGTTTCAATTGGATTCAAGTATTGGGTTTCTCTAGGGTTTAAACTCTATTTGGTTTGGCATGAATTAGATGATTAGATAAGATACGATTTTGCTTAGGTGGCATGATCTCATATCTTGATCTCCTTCACATTTCCTACTCAAGGTTATTGTTGTGCATGTGAGACACGTGGCATAAGGTTGGTAAGGGATGGCGTGTTCCCTAGGTAGCTGAATCCTCTCTCTTTGCTCATCCATTCACTTCCTTCTAGAACCTCTGCATGTTGGACCAATGTCACACTTTGCTACTTTCCTAGGTTTTAAATGATGAGCTTCTAGAAAAATAAAAAGATATTCTCATGCCAGGTGGCACCTCCTCTATCCTTTGTGGTCAACATTGGGTTTCCAAACCCTAATGCTACTAGCTTGGTTGGTCCGAATCCACATGGGCCTTTGTTAGCTTTCTCCTCTTCTTTTGCTTGTGGGCTTTTATGCTTAAGATTCTAAAGTCCAAATAAATAGAGCATATCTCAAGGCATTCTTCTAACACCTAGCATGGTCCATTAACTAAAATAATATCCAAATAAAATTTGAATGGGGACTTGGCAAAGTCCGAGATGTCACAACCCTTAGCCTATTCAAAATTTCTCTTTAAATCTCAAGTGATTTATTATACATATTAACCTAAAAATAATTTATAGTACGCAAGCTAAACTTGAGTTTGGTTCTGGGCCTGGGTGTTATAGATAGAGCCTTTGTGGTAAGCAAACGTGGCGGGCAAACCCAACAGGCTACTAATTATTCTAGGCAATGCGGTTCAGCAATTAAGGTGTAGTGGTGCAACTATGAACGGCAATCCGAGCGAATTGCATGTGGGGACTTTCAATTGGTTGCTCAACCGGACGATGATAATGGGTACGTGAGGACTTCTCATTGTGGCACTTACTGTGGAGCTAGGCAGGCTGGACGTGGTGGCAATTGCAATGTCACAATGAAGGTTCATGGCGGTTGAGAGTGCCATTTCACTATGTTGAAATCATGATGGTTAGCTCTCGTCTAGCTGAGGGAGGTGGAATTTTGGAGTGCTGCGGCTAAATCTGGTGGAGGCAACTAATTGCATGGTGTAGATATGATGGCTCACGTCATGTGCTTCTTGGTGGTGGGTGCGTGGACCAAATTGCCTTGCTCGACTATCATTTCCAATGTTGTATTCGGGGGCTGTGGTGCTTGTGTGTCTCAGTAAATATGTGGTTTATGATGAGTCTGTAATTCTAAGGGGTGTGATTACAAAATGATGTACCCCATAGAATGACACCCCCGTGATGGTTCCCATGGGGGTGATGGTTGATGAAGTGTCAAGAGACACAACCTTTTAATTTAGTCAAAAGGTTGTGTCACTTGTTAATAGTTGTGCCCTTTCCCAACCATTACATTACCAATAGTTGTGCCCCTTGTCAATCAGTGTCTCATGATCAGTCATTGGTACAAATTGAAAGCACTCAATTCTCTTTATCCATCACCAACTTAAGGGACAAACATCCTTACAAGAGTTGTCAAATTTACGTTTGATTTTCATCCTTTTTTGTTCCTCATTTTTCTATAGTGATATCAGATAGCCTCGACATGACAGAGGGAATTCCTTCACTCATTGAGAAGACAATCAATAGACCAGTGATTTGTTTGGCAACCACACTTGCATATTATAATCATTTTCTGAGGCTTCAAATCCTGGAGAAAAACTTTTCTAAATTACAGTGGGAGACCTAGAGTATTCTAGGAATCTGCAAAATCTTGTAAGTTGTTATTATTTTGAATAGAATCATTGGCATATTTTTACACAAAAATAGTGCACTGTACAATTTTTCTACACCCATTATTACTATTCTGGGGGGTCGCCAAAGTTCCTCACTGCTGTGGAAGTTCATGGACCTAGGGACCATGTCGAAATCCTCAACGCCGGTCACCATCTCCCCTGACATAAGTGAAGACAAAAGCTTCACAAAGACTAGTTTCAGTCTGCGCGAGGAAGAAGAAGACCCTGGATGAAACGATGTCATATCGTCCAACGATCACTAAAATTCAATTCAATCTTGGCTAAACGACATTATCATTCAGCCAAGTGAGGAGCCAAAAGGCATTGTCGCTTTGGAGGCTGCAAAGAAATTGGTTCCCATATCAAACGACATTGGTTCGGTTTGGTTGAAAGGACGTCATTTCGAGGACATTGGAAGCAGCCCGTAAGAAACAACACGATGTTGTTTTGGCCAAACCGAATGATGTTGTTTCATCACCTTTAGTTGTTGTCTCGGTTTTCTTTTTCTAGACCCGATTTGAACCAACTGAATCAGCTAACTCAGTTTTCTGAACCACGGGCCCGATTTGGTATTTTGGGTTGTTCAGGGTTATTTCAAGCCCGATTTGGTCCGTTCAAAAGTTGTTGTGCTCTAAATTTCGTGCCAAATCAATACAGAGCACCTGTTGGTCGAGATTCTTGCCAGAAATTCTTTGAAAATGGAGAAACATCAAGGAAAGTTCGTGTGAATCCTCAAATAAGGCATCACTTCCATTATTCTCCTTATTTAAAATACAATATAAGGTTTTCAAGGCTACCACCTTAGATTAAATCCAAGGATTATTATTACTATTAAGTTTATAATAATTTTAATTTTTTCACAGTTGAACTATTGTATTTAATTTATTTACAACAAAACAAATTTATTATTTCTACATTCTTTTTATTGTTAATTTGTAAGATTTATTATTTATGGCATTGAAGAAAAGTATTGATTCGTCGGGAATAGAAAATTTGAATAAAAGAAATTTTCGGGGCCTAAAAAATACATATAACTTTCTTGTAACCCATGAAAAGACCTCAATCATATTAACAATACCAAAGCCATCAGAAAGTGAAGAAAATGGGCTAAATGGAATTGGGAGCAGCAAACCAAGTGAAGATAAATGGGAAGAACACAATGCACAGGCAAAAGTTTTAATTTTGCATTGTATGAATGATCATATCATTTCTTTTTTTGAAAAATATGAGACTGCTAAAGAAATTATGGATGCATTTGATGCAAAGTATGGTTTAAGGTTGGACACTTATATACAATTATCATTGGATAAGTATAGCTGAACTTGTATGAAAGAGAATGATGACATTGGCGATCATTTACTTCAAATGGAGTTGATTGCAAAAGAATTATTTGATATTGGTCATCCTCTCATTGATAAAGTGTAAGTTACAGCCATACTAAATAGTATTCCTACATCTTGGGATCACATTATTACTTTTTCAACACATAGTGAAAATGAAATAACAATGATATCGCTTCCAGTACTTTTAGTACTTGAAAGAGAAATGATGAAGATGAGGAATAGAGATAGTGAATCATCCAATTTATTGATGGCTCAGGACAAACGTTCTAACAGAACAAGATGAAGCCAAAACAATTTAAGAAAAAGAAATGGTTGAAAATAAACAAAGTAAAGTATTTACTGTAAACTATTTTAAGTGTGGGAAGAATGGGTGTTACAAATCACAACGTCCTAATAAGAAAAAACACAAGAAAGTAAGGAAATTATGATGACAGTCTTAGAAGTAATGCTCGTGGAACCAGCATCAGATTCATTGTGGGTTGACTCTGCAATCACAAGACATATATGCAAAAACAAAGATCTATTTTTCAAACTTGAGGATAAACAAACAGGAGAGCACAAAGTGCATATGGGCAACCAAACATATTACGATGTCTTAGGGCAAGGTACATGTAAATTTAAAGTGAATGGTTCTATTATTTTACTTAGTGATGTATTATATATCTAGTATTCGTAGGAACTTAGTATCAGTGCTTGTACTAGATCAGAAATGCTATACAATTGAATTTAAGTCTGAAATCATTGTAATAAGGAAGGGTAATGTATCAGTGAAAGGCGTGAAAGATTACAATATGTATGTACTGAATACCGATATTAATAAAGTATATATTTCTGATTATTTGAATGTGTCTACTAATTGTACATATTTATGATATTTAAGATTAATGCCACAAATAAAAGTGGATTAACAGAATGTATAAAAGTGGATTAATATCACAAATAAACTCAGATAATTTTAATATATGTGAACAATGTATCAAAGGAAAAATGAGTAGTAAATCTTTTTCAAAAAGTTAAAAATCCACAGATTTACTTGAAATTATACATTTTGATGTTTGTGGACCTTTTAAAACTATAACCCATAGAGGACTGGAGTACTTTATTACTTTCACTGATGACTATTCAAGATATGGACATATCTATTTAAACATAAATATGAGGCAATTGAGAAATTTAAAGAATATAAAGAGCTGGGTAGACCCATTAAAGGTTTGAATAGTGATAAAGGAGGTGAATTTGAAAATTTGGATTATTTCTGCAAATTGAATGGCATAAGACATATTTATACTATGCCATATAAACCTTAACAAAATGGCATTGTAGAGAGAAGAAATGGAACTCTATTAGATATGAAGAGATCGATGATGGCATATGCTGATCTACCAATATATTTTTAGAGTGAAGTATTATCGATTGCGGCATATATATTAAATAGAGTTGAAACCAAAAATAAACCTCTTACACGTAACGAGATATGGATGGGGCATAAATCAAATTTAAGTAAAGTCAAAGTGTGGGGTTGTAAGACACAAGTGCTTATCCCATTGCCACTAAGAGATAAATTAAAAAGTAAATCCTGAGAATGCAGGTTTATTGGGTATGTAGAAAACGAAAGTGGTTACAGATTTTATCATTTTGATAAAGGGTTGATAGAAAGTAGAGATGTCGTTTTTTTGAAAAATACAAACCTTATTACTCTAGTTGATCAAATCGATTTATTAAATTATTTAGAGAATCAACAAATCACCACAGAGTCTAACAATGAGAATTATGATATTATTCAGATACAGAATAATAAAAATAAAAGAAAGATGAAAATCAATCTTTAGGTATTGATGTTGGAGACAGTATGAGTAAAATAACCAAGTGACCATCAATATTACTTGAAAATCATTATGCACTAAATATCAGTTTGAAAATTTTAGAAAATAATCCTGAAAATTTTTCTGAGATAATCAATAGTATCAATTCAAATAAATGGCTTGAGGCCATTAAATATGAAATATAATCGATAAACAAAAATAATGTTTGGGAGCTAACGGATCTTTTAAAAGATAGAAAAGCTATTAGTTGTAAATGGGTTCTTAGAAGATAATTTAAAGTTGATGGTAGTTTGGAAAGATATAAAACAAGGTTAGTGGCAAATGGATATACCCAACAACCAGGTATAGACTTTGTAGACATATATTCGCCTGCGGCGAAATTCACATCCGTAAAGATTATCATGTCTATTGTTGCTAGGATGAATTTGGAATTACATTAGTTAGATGTAAAGACAACTTTTCTTAATGTTGAATTAAAAGAGGATATCTTAATGATTTTGGATTCCAAATTAAATGACATGAAGAGAAAGTTTAGAGGTTGAAGAAGTCACTGTATGAACTTAGCTTGCGTTTCGATGTTAAAATGAGCTTAGATGAGTTGAATTCTTTAAGAATAGTAGTGAGTTGAGTAGTGAAGGGAGTTATGTGAGACCCATCTAAACTGAATTTAAAGTGTGTTTGGATGTTAAGATGAGTTTAATACTTTTTATGAAAAATTGAAAAAGATTGTGAGTCCTACGTATAAAAATGTTTTAAGTTGAAAAAGATTGTAGGTCCCACGTGTAAAAAGGTTTTGAGTTAAAATAAGTTTAGTAATTTGAGAGTTGAATGTTTGGATGTTAGACTCAGTTTAAAATTAAACTAAACTCAGCTGAGTTCAGTAACCAAACGTACCCTAAAGCTTCAAGGTAATGGTACTTAAAGTTTCACCAAGCCATTTTAAAAATGGGATATGAAATAATTCCACTAGATCATTGTATATACATAAAAAAAAAGTGATAATAAATTAACATAATTCTCAGTATATATTGATGATATATTACTGGTAAGTAATTGTCTAGATGAATCAAACAAAAGAATTCTTGAAATCTAAATTTAAAATGAAAGACATAGGTGAAGCTCCCTATGTTCTTGTATAAGAATTTCTAAAGATAGAAATTCAAAGATGTTGTATTTAGATTAAGAAAAATATCTAGAAAAAGTATTTAAAATATTTGGTATGAAAAATTGTAAATCCTTAAGTACACATATTTGCAAAGGTCATACTTTAAATAAAAGTATGTGCCCAAAAGACGAGGAGGAAATAAGTGAAATACTTAAAGTTCCCTATGCTCAAGCTATGGGAAGCCTCATGTATGCAATGACAAGTACAAGACCAAATATTTGTCATGTTGTAGGATTGGTAAACAGATATCAATCCAATTCAGGTAAGGAAAATTTGTAAGCAGTGAAGCATATATTAAAGTATTTACAAGGTACCAAAAATTTGAATTTGTGCTTTGGGATCAACGATTTAGAATTAATCTGTTATAGTGATGTTGATTTTGGAAGTGATGTAGATGATAGAAAATTTACAACTGGATATATATTTTTATTTAGTGGAACAATAGTTTCTTAATTGAGTAAAAAACAAGGTTGTGTTGCCAAGTCTACTATAGAAGCATAATATATTGCTTGTAGTACTATAGTGAGTAATGCGATGTGAATGAAATGTTTTATTAAAATATTAAATTTGGGTATATCCACAGAACCAATTATTACGTTTTGTGATAACTAGTCTGCCATCTCATTAATAAAAAGTGGAACACAAAGTTCCAAGAGAAAACACATTGATGTGTATTATTACTATATTTTGGATATAGTAGAAATATATGAGGTCAATGTTAATTTTATTTCCTCGATCGAGATGGTAACAGATTCGATGACCAAAGGATTATCTTTGGAGAAATTCAAAGAACAAGTGACTAGAATGGAGTTGAGAGAAACCTAAGTGAAGTAACCTCATGGTCGACATGCATAACTTCGAAAATTCTGGGGATGCCTAGAAAATTGGAGTTATGGTGATACTGAAATGAAAATTTTGGTCATTTGTAAAGTCACTGATAAGGTGATTAAGGAAAATCTCAAGAATGGCCTTAGGGTGAGTACTTAATAAAATTTCAGTTCAGGTTGATTAACCAAATAATTGGTCTATCATTTGTAAAGTCGCTGATAAGGTGGTTAGAGAAAGTCTCAGGAATAGCCTCTAGAGGAAGTACTTAACGAAAATTTAGCACAGGTCGATACACGTGTTATTTATTTGGCTGAAGTCATTGATTATTGATATAGACATAGAGAATTGATGTCGTTCACTAAATTTTTCTTGTGAAATGAAGTCACCATTTATATGTGGTCAGTGGGAGCACATATGGTGGAGGATGCGGTTAAATAAAGTAATGACAAAAGCGTTCGCACATAAAGGCTTGTTATGCTCTGACGTCAATCTGCAAGAGTATGCAAATGAGAGTTGAGTAGTGAAAAGCTTATATTAGTACAAGGTAAAATACTCAATTGGATCATCACCGTTTTATGTGATCAAATGTGAGATGTAATTCTAAGAAGTGTGATTACCAAACAGTGTATCCCTTGGAATGACACTCTCTCCATGGTGATGGTTCCCATGAGAGTGATGGTTGATGAAGTGTCAAGAGACACAATTTTTTGATATAGTTAAAAAGTTGTGTCCTTGTTAATGGTTGTGCCCTTTGCCAACCATTGCATTATCAATGGTTGTGCCCCTTGCCAACCAATATTTCATGGCCTATAAATAGGGGCCATTGGTGCACATTGAAGGCACTCAATTCCCTTTATCTATCACCAATTTGTGGGACAAATATCCTCACGGGAGTGCCACCATATTATCGAATTTACATTCGATTTTCGTCATTTTGTGTTCTTCATTTTTCTATGGGGTCAAAAGGCCGTACGAGCGGTTACTACGGTGGTTTGTCGTGGAGAGGGTCAGGTGGTTGCGACACAAACGCTACGAACCGATTGAGGAAGACAACGTGCGTGATTTTCTGTTTGTCCAACGTGCATGTTGGCGACGAAGTTTTCATGTCCCGTACATATTCGGTGATGGTTAATATTCCCTCGCCCAATAAAAATCTATTGATCCCACTTAGCATCAAGTTCCCAGGATTTACATGGCAAACCAAAACGTCCTTCTATTTTTTTTTTATCTTTTATTTTTAACATTATTACACTTGGATGTTGAGTTGAGTTATAAATAGTAGTATTTTGTAGTTTTCATTGATATGGATTTAACTTTTTAGGTTGAAATGAAGTATGTTGAGATGAATTTAACTTTAATAGTGGGTCTCATTAATAATTGGTTTGAGATAAGTTAAGATGAGTTGAATTTGGTTCAACAACCAAGCATAGCCAAGGTCAAAAGTGAAAATTCATAAATGCAGCATAGACAAAACATTTTGGGCAAGATGAAGAGTAACGTGACTGATTTGGTTTTCTGGAGGCATCCTCCTTGAGTCATAGGATTTTTGTTTGTAGATCAATAAATCAAATTTCATAAACGGCGTTAACTGTTAATGCGTAAATTTGAATAACAAGTCAAAAAGGGAGGAAAGAGTCATCCCGGCCCACGATGGTGATTTGGAGGTTGATACAGTGCTTGAAGGTTCATCCATGAAAATAAGCAATAAATGAATATATAAAAAGAAACACAAAGATTTACGTGGTTCGGCGTACAACTACGTCCACGTATTTTTTAGAGGCAAAATCTACTATAATAGGTAATTTTACAGTCTCTCATTACCTTACTAGTCTCTCAATACAATGAAGGAGATTAGATTTTCTAGAGGTTGAAGAAGATGTGATCCTTATGAGGAGAGAATATGTTTGGAGTTGCTGTACATGGTGGAATCCCTCAAATTTGAGGAGATTCTCTTCCTTTATAAAAGTCTTTTTCCTTGAAGTAATTGAATTATACTTGCCTTACGAAGCTCTTTCATTTTAGTGAGAATCAACTAATCTTATCTCTTCTTGATCTTATCTTTGGGCCTCATTCTTGGTTGTATAAATATTGTTGGTCGTTGATTTTATACCCAACACACCGTACTGAGAATGTGTTATCAGTGGGACACTCGAATCGGCCTCTTGTCCTAGTGTTAGACAGCAAGGGTGTACCTGCTAGGCATTAGCAATGTCCATGACAAGTGTGTAATGTACAACCAAGTAATATTAAGAAAGCATAACATGGGACAACACTATATATTACAACCTCCACTAACAATCTCCAACTAGGTTGTAATGTACATAATTGATTCTCATTTTTCTTGATTGATTTTATCACACATGCAACGTGTCTTTCGACTTTTACCTTACTTTAATTATTTCAAAACTCAAAAAGAAATTATCGGTGGACTAAGCTTAAGCCAAAACTCTTATAGCTCATAATTGGAAATAATACAAGCATAAAAATATTTAGTTCACATTACAAATTAATTTCCTAGCACTTCTATGGCATTATGCTACACCTTGGTTAATTTCATGAACATTTACAAAAGTAAACCCCGCTCTTATTAGAAGCGGCACGACTTCTATGTTCGTATAAACGAATTTCCTTTCACATCCTTATCAAGAAGTAAGTTTTATTTCTAACATATGAACTTCATTTAGAGTATAGCTCTTTCTTCAGAGTCATAACAGCCAGCACATATCCATCTTAAATGGGACTTAAATATTTCTGTGCTTCACTAATCACAGATAAGTAACTTCTTGTTACCCATTATATCTTTTATTAGATTTTAGTCCAAAAAAAACTTGGGTTACCTTTACTTGTGATTTTTTAAAAGTTTTTCAATCCAATTCCAATGGATGTTTCTCTTAACCAATTTTTTTGATAAGCCTTTGACAAAAAGATTTGCCAAGTTATTACCTGACCTTAAACAATTGTTATTATATTCTCTTGAGAATTAATTGTTTAACATACTCGTCGTATACTTGACTTTCCTTTGTACACAATAATGTATGCTCTAGACATGGTAACTTTACTATCGTAGTGAAGAAAATAACTAGCATGGTTTGTTTTCACAGTACATCTTATCTCATCTAATCATTACAATATTTTAAAATTTCTACACAAAATAAAATAAATAATTCAATTTTTTCAACAATAAATCTTCTCAACCTCTCAACACTCCACACTCCATCTTTTTTTAAAATTTTTTTTTAATTTTTTTTATTAAATAATTTTTATATGAATAGTAAATAAAAAATTTGAAATATTTAAAAAAAATAAATTCAAAAAAAAATTTTAAAAAATATTAAAAAATATTAAAAAATGTGGAGTGTGGAGTGTGGATGAATAGTAGGAGGTTGTGTAGCAAAACCCGCACGATGAGCGAGAATAATTACCTAACTATTATACCGTAGTTGTCTAAAATTCTATTACAAATAGTCTAAAATGCAACATATTCTTATCATCTTGTGGAAGGATAATTCTTATATATCAACAAATATCAAAATTAACTGGTGAGAATATAAAGAGTTCAAATGGAATAGTTAATAAATGAGGAAAGCAAATGGGTGAGTATCCAAGAGTTAATAGCTACAATAACATAAAGTCCTTTTTCTCTATTGGAAAAGTAATAATGATAGAACAATTAAGTAGTGACAACGCCAGAGGGACAGGTAATGATAAATCAATTACTACTATGCGATGAAAAGTCCTTTTTTATCCCTCTTTTATTGTATTAATTATCATAAATTGTAGAAAATCTTTCGTCTTCAGATTATTATTATTATTTTTTTAAATCTTAATGTCAAAAAGTTGAGTGGGTTTATTATTGTAAGAAAAACAATGAGTGACTCTACAGCCATCACTCACGCTAGGAGCTACCGTTAGTCATAGGATTTTTTTTTTTTTCATATATGTATTTTTTAACACTTAAATCTTTTTTAAAAAATAAAAAAATCACAATATTATTAAAAAACACATCCTTAATCACTAAATAAAAATAAAAAAAAATAAAAAAAATGGAAGCAGGAGCTACCAGCTGTAGCCCCCAGCCGGAAGTGTATCATTTCCCCTTCCCACAAATCAGAAATTTGAACATCTACATGGTCAAAAATTCAATGTATGATGCGGCATAACTAAGCATCCGCATTGAACCATCCCAGGGCCTGCAAGTATTTACAAAGTCAGGTGACAAGTAAAAGAAGTAAAGTTAAGAGTTCGCTGATCTCTAAAATGTGAGATACATTGAGTCTTGTTCCCCAGAAGAAAGAAACCGGATGCGCTACATGAAGTGAAACACCTATTTCTGCAAATTGCATACTCGGCCCTTGTGTATTAGTTTCCAAAGAGCCGCTTTGGCTTCCTCTAATGTTTCAACAGCATGCCCTTCTTCAAATGATATCCTTTGTATGTTGAACTGTAAATAAGACAAATGACCATGTCTATAGTTGAAGCACCAGGAAAAAGGTAAATCTACAAAAGGTTGCTCCCTTGAGTTGATTCTAGAAAAGAATCCTTTAGAGAAGTACCTGTGCGCCTTGACGAACTCTTATATCAATTCCCTTGCTGTCTATTGATATGAGAGCAGCATCATCTACCTCAGTTTCGGTGGACAAAATCTCTTTCAGGGGCTTCGAGAAGATTGCATTCAGTTCCTGAAAAGAGCAAACTAACCAATTACACCTTTTGAATTGCATTTATCGATAAAGCACTTTGAGCCAAATTCTGGTTGAAGATCCCATACAAGCTGATGATTACTACCAGCGGCCATACATATAACCAGGGGTAATAAAATCTATTAAACAAAGCATGATCTATCTCAGGTCTATTAAAAAGTGCATACAGCTTTTCATCGCTGAAGAAGAACATATCCTCTTCAAAACTGAAGTGCACAGCAATAAAAAGGCTAATAATGACCAGCTAACAATAAAGGAGGAAATAGAATCAAAGAAAAATAGTCATTCTACATCAATAAGTCAAAACTAAAGAGCCTGAAAAAAATTCCAAAGCCTCTTCTTTCTTTCTTCTTTACAGTTATTGCTTTTGTGAGGTTTGAAAGAACTCAGTTTACCTTTAAGTTTTGCTCCCCTCCATCAACTGCAATCTTATCAGGTTGAAGGGTCTCATATTCATCGACATCAACCCAAGCAACAGTGCCAAAGCCTCCAATAAAATAAATGTCACTGAAAGCAAAAAATGAACATAGACAAGTTCCTCATGCTAATTGTTTTTGCTAAAAATTCAACTCGAATTTTTCGTAGAGAATTATCACAAGAAAGTGCCATATAGAGAAGAACAAAATTAGAGTACAGGCCACCATTATCCTGGGTGTAGCACACTTCACCCACATTCAAAAGATTGGATAGTCAATGAATTGTAAATCAATAAAAATCTTCCGAGAGAGAGAGAGAGAGAGAGGTTTCATGGAGAGGAAGGAAAAGATTTATATTAAACTAGCAATTACTTTTATGGATGCATTTTTGGCCAGGCACCCACCAGCAAGATTAAGCAATTAGCAAGCCCAGCTTGGAAATTCAGAGCTTATCTTGGTCCATGGAGCCTTTGCATGCTCCCTAAACTGAGCTCCAAAGAATGTGCGGGAGGTAGCACGGAAGGAGTGAAAATTTAAGCTTTGACTAAAGCTACTTCTAAGGTTAAGAGTGGAATCAAAAGAGAGTGGCTTATTCAAAACTCAACACTGAAATGAAACTTGGATAAGGGTAACGAAATTAAGCGCATAGATGCTTAAAGCCAATCCTAAGCGTACCACTGGAATATAAAAGAAATGTTACTGCCCTATAGAGCTCAATCGCATTCATATTTTAGTGTCTTTAAGTTATTGAGAAAATCATGATTCAAGTATTACGATGGAAACATGTTGCATTTCATAAATTGCCATGCATGCAGATACAGATTGATTTTCATCCAAGTAGTAATATGGTATCTGAAACTTGAAGATAGCTATGCATTCAAGGAGGCTGAAAAAGTTCTTTAAACATTTAGCTTATGCTGATCTCTTAACTTTTTTTCTTCTCTCTCTTTTAAAAGCATCCCTCATGGTTGCGGGGTAACTCATAGAAGATATGCATGTTAAGGAAGAACTTGATGAAATAGCTGACAAGAGAACAACTACCTACTAGCCAAATCTAATGCTTTGGAAAAGAAGCAACAGAAAATAAAAACCCCTTTTGTTCAGGCCTAAGTGTACTTGGAAACCATTTAGGCCTTGACACTTTTCAGTTGTTGGCCACTTCATAGAATAAGCTTTTTAATTAAGAGTCCTAAGTGTTGAGCACATAGTAGCTTTTTATTATAATGATGTACTACTGATAAAAAAAAATTATAATGATGTTGAGTCATCAAAATATTGTTTAGTTTTCAGTCACTTAAACTTGTTGCATTCCACTTTACTTTGTATCAAATGAAGCATGGTTTAGTTACGTAGCCTCCGACGTCTGGGCTCGTAACTATGCCGGCATAGTGACCAGAAGTACCACTGACGCCTTTGCCGGCGATGGCTGGAGTAGTTTCCAGCGACATCTATGCTGGAAACCTAGCGCCAGTGATTGAGAAGGATGTGCAGACGACATGGCACAGCGAACTACTGGGAGGGTCGATGCACTGTGGGACATCACAAATTAAAGCACCGGTGACCTCTGGGCTGCCTCCTGTCACGGCTACAAGGGTCCCCGACGCCGGACACAAGGTCTACGCATCTGCATTTTGTAGAGGAAATGGTGGCAGTGTCGCCAAGAGGTTAGAAGCAAGGGGGAATATCACAGAAAGGGTCGCTGAAGATGTCTATGCCGGAGATTGACCACAGCGCAGTGCAGACGAATTTTCTGGCTCCGGAAAAGACCTAGTAACTGAGAAAACTTGTTCTGTCGATTCTAAGAGTGTGGCATTAATGGGTGATAATATGTATACGAGTGGGGGTCTAGAAGTGGAAGGAACGATGGTTCTATTTGGGTCTAACATGGGTAAGGAGTTACATCAGGGTGAGGAAGCTAGACCCCAGTTGGCTTCCACACTCAAGTCAGAGATGATTCCCTGCCATCTCACTAATTTGGATGGCAGAGAAGCTGAGGATGATCTTGTACCGATTTGTACTGTTCCTCCTCGTCCTTCCTCAGATTGGGTCATTCAAAAAGTGGAAGAAATTCAAAGTTGTGTACGATCTCTTGTGAGGGTTTTGAAAATCAATTCAAGGCACTCCTAACAGCAATTGAGGCAGGTTACCATCACCATGATATGGGGTCTAAAAGAAATACAGAATTGAGAAGGTTGTCTTGGTCTATCAATTATGAGGGAAAGGAGGGGAGTGCAAACCAAGGAAGGAACAAAGAGAGGGCTGTAGTAGTTGATAAATGAAACCCAAAATTCTTATTTAGAATGTTAGGGGGTTGAATAAGATAGATAAACACCTCCGAATAAGAAATTTGTTAAGGTAATGGATGGTGGACATCATGTGTTTGATGGAGACTAAGATGAAGCTTATCACAAGAAGTATTATCTGGAGTATTTGGCGCTGCCAGTACTTAGGCTGGTCATATCTACCCTCGAATGGGGCAATGGGTGGAATCTTGGTAATGTGGGATAAAAGGGTGGTGGAGAATCTCAACAAGTGTGTAGGGGAATACTCGGTGGGGTGTTCATTTAAAAATTCTGAAGATTGTTTCTTGTGGGCCTTTGCTGGGGTTTATGGTCCTAATTTGGACAACGAGAGGTGGTTTCTTTGGGAAGAGCTTGCAGAATTGTGTACTTGGTGGGATGTCCCGTGGTGTATTGGAGGGGATTTCAATGTGACAAGGTTTCTGAGTGAGAGATTGGGAGAGGGATGACAAAACCATGCAATGGTTGAATTCTCTGATTTCATATTCGAGTTGGAGCTCATGCAGGTTTTTCATGAATTTTTCACTTTTGGGAAATTTGAGAAGAGTTTAAATGCTACATTTATTGCGCTTATCCCAAAAAAAGCTGGAGCAATAGAGGTGCAAGATTTCCGACCTATTAGTCTTGTGGGAAGTATGTACAAGATAATATCAAAAGTCCTTGCTAATAGGATGGGCACAATTATGGATAAAACATCTCTAAGTCTCAAAATGCATTTGTTAAGAGTAGACAAATATTGGACTCGGTTCTTATTGCTATCGAATGTTTGGACAGCAGGATCAAGTCATGAGTCCCAGCTATTTTATGCAAACTAGACATGGAGAAGGACTTGATCACATTAATTGGGAATTCATGTTCTATTTATTGAGGCAATGTGGTTTTGGGGAGAGATGGAGGGTGCGGATGAGGCATTGTGTATCAACTGTTCGCTTCTCGATCTTGGTAAATGGTGATCCTGTCGGTTTCTTTAACAGTTCGCGGAGGTTGCGACAAGGTGATCCACTATCACCCCTCTTATTTGTTATTGTCAGGGAGACCCAAAGCAGAATGTTGTCGACTGTAGTGGAGGGTGGCTTTTTCTCAGGTTATTCAATGGGGGATACTAACCATGGTGTTACCATTATCTTGCATTTTTTGTTTGCAGATGATACGTTATTATTTTGGGAGGCAAACCCAGGTCATATTCAATCCTTAAAGGCTGTCTTGCTGTGTTTTGAAGTGTTCTCTAGGTTAGAAATAAATCTCTCTAAAATGGAGATGGTTGTTGTGAGTAATGTGCATAATGTTAGAGGGTTGGCTTATATTGGGCTGTGTGGTCTCTTCGCTGCCAATGAAGTACCTTGGCCTTCCACTGAGAGCATCATTCAAAGCCAAGACCATTTGGGATGAGTTGCTAGAGAAAATAGAGCATAGGCTGGATGGGTGGAAAAAGTTGTATCTGTCTAAATGGGGTCAGATTACACTAATAAAGAGTAATCTCAAACCTTCCCACATATTTCTTGTCATTATTTCCTCCTCCAGCTAGTGTTGTCTCTCGAATTGGGAAGCTTCAACACGATTTTCTGTGGAGTGGACTTGGCGATGAGTTTAAGGCTATATCACCACACCATATGTCGGACCAGAATCTGGTTCGTGTTCCCCTTCCCACCTCAATTCTGAGATTTCATCCGTTCCTAATACATTTCCAAACTCCCACCCCATATGCTCCTCTTACTTCATTAAAGCACCATCCTCCCCAAATACTCCCGTATTTTACTTCAATGACATTTCTCCAAAGAGCGTCCCCCTCCCGATGGCACCGCCATAGCCATTTCCCTAATAGAGTCGAATTGAAGATTCTCAACTTTCTGATCCCCAAGCCACGACAAGGTAGAAGGGTGCAGATTTTCTCCCACTTGATTAAGTGGAATTTTTTCTCAACTTCTAGGCCTCCCCACAAGAAATCACGAAAAATCTTCTCCAATCTATTAGCCACCTCTGCAGGCAAGGGAAATAAAGAAAGGAAATATGTTGGGAGAATGGATAGCGTTCTCTTGATTAGGGTCATTCTATCACCTTTGGACAAATAGATCCGTTTCCAACCTGCCAATTTATATTCAATCTTTTCGACAATCTCATCCCACATTGCTTTGGATTTATGAGGAGCCCCCAAAGGAAGATTGAGATACTTCATAGGCAAGGATGACACCGTGCAGCCCAAGATGGCAGCCAATTCACCTAAGTTATGAACCAACCCAACAAGAACCATTTCAGACTTAGATAAATTCACCTTAAGACCGGAGACAACTTGAAAGCAAAGCAATAGTGCCCTCAAGGACCGAATCTAGTCGGGATCAAGCTCGGAAAGAATCAAGGTGTCATCAGCAAAAAGGAGGTGAGATACCTCATACTTGTAAAGAACCATTCGAGGAGCTGCCCACCAAGAAACCCAAGATTATATCCCTGTCCACCACCGCATTCAACATTCTGCTCATCACATCCATTACTAAACAAATAGGAAAGGCCCTTGTCGCAAACCCTGAGAGCTGTTGAAAAAGCCTTCTGGAGTGCCATTACCAAGACCAAGAATCTGACGGTTATGATGCAATATTTTATCCATTGACACCATCTCTCCCTGAATCGGTGTCTACCAAGGATATACACAAAAAAGTCCCAGTTTACGTGATTGAACGCCTTCTCCATATCCAGTTTACAAAGGATACCTAGGGTGCCAACTATGAGTCTGTTGTCCAAACATTCATTGGCAATGAGTATGGAGTCTAGAATCCGTCTTCCCTTGACAAAAGCATTTTGTGACTTTGAGATGATCTTCACCATGACTTCGCTCATCCGATCAGCTAGGACTTTTGAAATGATCTTATATACCCCGCTTACCAGGCTGATGGGACGGAAACCTTTCACCTCCATCGACCTTACCCTTTTAGGAATAAGAGTAATGAATGATGCATTAAGGCTTTTCTCAAATTTCATGGTTGAGTGAAATTTGATAAAAACCTTCATGATGTCCTCCCTAACAATATGCCAAAAGCCTGAAAGAAAGCTATTGAGAAGCCATCTGGGCCTAGTGCCTTATCTTTATCCATCCCTCTTAGCACAGCAAGTACCCCATCCTCATCAAATGCTTGCTCCAACCAAGTCACACTTGCCATATCTTTTGAATCAAAAACCAGCACGTCTACCTTAGCCCTCCAAGTGTGTTGTTTTGTGAGTAGTTTAGCATAGAAGTGAACAATATGATCCGTAATTTCTACATTGTCCGTGAGCACCATGCCTTCCGAATAGAGAACCTCAATGGCATTATTTCTTCAGAGGGAGTTGGCTACTCGGTGATAAAATTGTGCTTTTGTCCCCTTCCTTTAACCAAAGCGCCGGGATTTTTGTCGCCAAGAAATCTCCGCCATGAGGGTGATTTTTTCCAGCCCAACCTCGATGACCCTTTTCCTTGCCTTGTCTTCATCTAAGAGAGCCCCATCAGACTCCTTTTCATCAAAATTCTGCAACTCTTGACAAAGAATTTTCCACTGGTCATTAATGTTCGCAAAGACTTCCTTGTTCCATTTTTTTCAGATCACTTTTCAAGGCTTTAAGTTTCCCAGCCAACACAAAACTAGGACTGCCTGAAAAGTGATAGGACCACCATGAGCTTACTTTATCCATGAACCCGTCTACTTTCAGCCACATGTTTTTGGATTAAAAGTATCTTCACCCCTCATGGAGGCCCCCACAATCCAATAAGAGGGGAAATGATCGGAGCATAGCCTAGGAAGGCATTTTTGGCATAAGTTAGGAAAGTGGGCTTCCCAAGAAGGAGAAACAATAAATCTGTCTAGCCTGGACCAGGCCCTCCCATTGGATGACCAGGTATAGTCTCCTTCCGCCAAAGGTAGATCAACCAAATTCAGCTCGAAAATTAGGGATAAAAATATGCCATGGCTGGCCCGATACTAGAGTCTCCTGACCTTTCACTCGAGAACCTTGTGATGTTAAAATCCCCTCCAATACACCAACTACACAAGCCTGCGATCTCATCCCATAAAAGTCTTCTATTGTTGTCGACATTAGGCCCATATACTCCTGCAAAACCCCATCTGAAACCATCATCCATGTTCACAAAAAAACAAGCCACCAAATATCTGCCAACATACTCCTCTATCAAATTAACTACTCTCTTATCCCACATCATTATGATACCTCCTGAGGCTCCCTTGGAAGCTAGAGAGACCCAACTCGTGTAAGAGCAACCCCATAAACTTCTGATTATATTCCTGTCAACAATCTTCAACTTAGTCTCCTGCAAGCAGATTACGTCAACTTTCCATTCCCGAATTAGATTCTTCACCCGTAGGCGCTTGTTCAGGTCTTTCAGCCCCTGACCGTTCCATGACAGAATCTTAGGCTTCATGGGGAACCAAGATGTGCCCTATCATTATGCCTCCCCCTACTAGCACTTTATTCCCTTGACTCTTCCAGGCCCTGACAATTTTACCATGGGTTTCTTCCAAGTTTGTTGGGAAGTGATCAAGGATGATCTCACGAGGGTGTCTCAAGAGTTTCATGCTAATAAAAGGTTTGAAAAAGTCTCAACGCTACTTTTTTAGCCCTCATTCCCAAAAATATGGGATTCGTGGATGTTTGAGATTACCGCCCTATTAGAATTGTGAATGGGATGTATAAGATAATTTCTAAAGTTTTAGCAAATAGATTGAGTAAGGTGATGGAGAAGTTAATTTCGAAACCTCAAAATGCATTCGTCATAAATAGACAAACTCTTGATTCAGTATTAATTACAAATGAATGTTTGGACGGACTACTCAAATCTCAAGAACCTGGGTTACTTTGCAAACTAGACATGGAGAAAGTTTATGATCATGCCAACTGGAACTTCTTGCTTTATCTACTTGCAAGAGGTGGTTTTGGGGAAAAATGGTGTGCTTGGGCCGAATTGAATTTCTATTGTTCACTTTACTATCTTGGTGACTGGTTCTCCGATAGGTTTCTTTGACACCTCCTATGGTTTGAGAACGGGGGATCCACTCTCTCCACTACTCTTCATTATTGTCATGGAAACTCTCAACAAGATGATCTCGGGCCTTGTGGAAAGTGGTCTTTTCTATGGCTTTTCGGTGGAGAATGGTGATTATGGCTCTATTGATATTCTCATTTGCTTTCTACCGATGATACTCTCATCTTTTGTGAAGCAAATCATGGCCTCGTTCAATATTTGAGGGCACTTCTTTGTTTTGAAGTTGTTTCTGGTATGAGAGTGAACATTTCAAAGTCTAAATTGGTGCCGGTGGCATTTGTCCCTAATGCGGTGAATCTAGCTCACCTCTTGGGATGCAAGATATCTTCTCTACCCATGAAATACATTGGGTGCTTCCTTTGAATCAAAATGGATTTGGAATGCTTTGATTGAAAAGGTGGAGCGTAGATTGGCTACTTGGAAGATGTTATACTTGTCTAAAGTGGGTAGGCTTACTCTAATCAAAAGTACCATTTCTAACCTAACCACCTATTTCCTATTCTTGTGCCCGCTCCCTACAAAGGTTGCCAACCGTATTGAGAAGTTACAACGAAATTTCTTGAGGAGTGGGATGGGGGAAGAGTTCAAATTTCATCTAGTACGTTGGTCAATTGTTTGCACAGCAATACCTAGAGGTGGATTGGGGATCCATAACTCGATAAAGTTCAAGCAAGCTCTTTTGGGTACATGGTTGTGGCGGTACCAACAAGAAAAGGGGGGTTCTATGGAAGACACATTGATTCGAAGTCCAGGAAGCTTGTGAAGGATGGTGCTCAAATGAGTATGCGGACCATATGGGATAGGTTTGTGCAAACACATTAAAAAAGGATGGGAGATTTTTCTAAGACATGCACGTATTGAAGTGAGTGACAGTTCTCAAGTCAAATTTTGGCATGAAAAATGGTGTGGTGAACAAAGCCTCAAGACACATTCCCTACCATTTTCGAGCTTGTATGGGCAAAGGACACCTCAGTAGCTAATCTCTTGGTCTTCTATAGTGGCTCCCCTGAATGGAATGTAGATTTCAATAGAGTAGCACAAGATTGGGAGTTGGAAGTTATCATCAAGTTTTTTGCTTTATTGTATTCTTTAAGAGTGACTAAGGCACCATAGACAAGATCAGCGAGAGCCCCTCCAAGTAAAGTAGATTCACAGTCATATCGTTCTACCAAGTTCTAACTAGTCACATTATGACCACTTTTCCTTGGAGGAATATATGGAAGACAAAAACTCCTCTGAAAGCAACTTTTTTTGTTTGGACAACCTCTATAAGCAAGATTTTTACCATAGACAATTTAAGGAAACATCGTGTAATGATGTTGGATTGGCGTTGCATTTGTAAAAGAATAAGGGAAATTAGTAGATCACCTGCTTCTACATTGTGAGGTGGCCAAGACCATGTGGGATGTTCTTTGCGGGAATTGGAATATCATGGGTCATGCCTCGTAGGCTTGTGGATTTTCTAGCAAGTTGGAGAGGCCTCCAAGGCAATCCCCAAGTGACAACAATCTGGAAGATGACCCCTATATGTATGTGTTGGTGCATTTGGTGGGAGAGAAATGATAGAAGATTCAAGGATCGCGAGAGGAAAATGGATGAGCTTAAAGTTCTCTTTTCTAAAACCTCGTTCTTATGGGTGGGGGTCATTGAGTATAATGGACTAAATGTCCAAGATTTTTTACTTTCGGCTGTAAACTCTAGTAGGTACTTTTCATGTATACATCCATTGTAATTGGGCTATGCCTTCTTTTCTTACGAATAAAACTTCTTGTTTACCTATAAAAGAAAGTGCAAATTATAGCATGTGTAAATCAAAACTAAGATTTAAAGCATTTGGAGAAAAAGTACCAATCAGATTTTTGAGGATATGCAAAAAAAGGCCGGGAATCTTAAGGATGGTAAGGAGTTGCCTCTGGGTATCTCGCCAAAAGTTGTAAAGTTTTTTTTTTAATCAGTAAAAAAAGATTTTATTGATCAAGTAAATAGGCAAAACCCAAGTACACAAGAAGTTTACATGGATAACACCTAGTTACAAGTTAGGAACTAGAAATGGATACAAGAAAATCATGAGAAATAGTCCATTGAGGACAATTGCAGAAGCCCACAAAAACTAGGTATGAAAGAAGAAACATCTAAGATCATCCAAAGAGCGTTCTCGATCTTCAAAACTCCAACCATTCCTTTCCAGCCAAATACACCAAAATTTGTAACTAATTGGACATCTCTCTTCTTAAGACCTAGGAGAGCTAAATACAAAGATTATGACTACTTGGGTGCCCTTGAGGTAAACTAGCTCTCCTAGATAAGAAAACCTAGAGGGTGATCTCTCAAACCATCAAGAAGCTTCTAAGGTACCATATTTTCTGTGAAAACTATTCCCTTTGGAAGGTCAGAAACCCCCTTGAATACCGTACTTTAGTTGAGAAAATTTCATTGTCACTCCATCTTTTGCTTCTCTTCTAAGAGAAATTTCCTCTCCATTGTTCGAATACCAGCTTTTTAGGTAAGTTCCATTCCAAGTAAGATTCAGAAAAAGATGGCACTGAGGAGCTAGTTTTTTTTTTTTTTTCTTGGATAAGTAAACGATTGTATTAATAGAATAGGCATAGCCCAAGTACACAAGATGGTATACAAGAGGAAAAACCTATCTAGTTTATACTGAGGAGCTAGTTTTCAATATGCAACCTATTCATTTGCAGATCTACATTTCTATTAGCCTAGAGCATAGTGGATTTAACCCCCAAAAGGGGCCTGTAAGTAAAGCTTAAAGAGATCTCTCCTTGTACATGACAGGTTCCTCATTCTAACTTGTATGTTTGTACTTAAATTAAACTTCTACTAAAAAAGAAAACTGTAGTTTCCAGACTTACAGAACAGACACTGTGCAAAGGAGGCCAGAGAACAAGAACTTGTCTGGTTAACGAAATTACTAAAGACAGACCTTATGTTCTGCATCCTGAAGTAGTAGAAGTTACCCCACTGTTGAGAGGGCCCTTGTTGATGCTTTGCTATGTATTGCTTATGAGCCCATTCCTAGAAACAAAACCAAAGTCAATAGAGTGATAAATAATAATTTTGCCTGGGGTAGGTTCGACCTACCTGTTTCCCGCTTTCATTCTAGAGAATAAATAAAAAATAAAAAGACTAAAAAAAAGTTAGAACGGTCATAGCTCCTGGAAGAACTAACAGAGTATCATTGAATGACATGTCGTGCAAATCTATATTTTACAGATCTAATTTTCAAACCCAAATCATGCTCAAAATTTTGTGAACAGTAGTGAAATAGTTTTGAGTGTAGATGTTTTATTGGGCTTTGGGAAAGGAGAGAAAATTTTGAATAAAAATATATTTTAAAATAAGTATTATATTGGAGTTTGTGAAAATGAATAGAGAAAGTTAAAAATTGTTTGAATGAAATTTTTTAATATTATTTTTATTTTGAAGTTTGTAAAAGTTTATTGATTTTAGCAATGATTAGATTAAAAAGTTGAAAATGTGAAATTGAAAAATGCTGAGTGTTTGAGTGATGTTTGGGAATGAAGTTATGAGAAATTTTGAAAATTCTCGTGTTTGCCAAACATGCCCTAAATCTATAACATTCTTTAAATTTATAGAAAAATAAAAAGATATAATACCCTTTATAACTATCAAATCAAGTGAATAGATGTCAAAGATATAAACTAAATGTTCTAAGAAATTAGGAAATTTTTCTTTAAAACTCTATGTCTATGGGTTAACTTTTAAGGCCATTTGACATGGGTATGTCCAACAAGAGCCACATAACATCATGTCAAATAAGCAAGGTTGAAGCCCAAATGGAAGTGATCCTGATGCAACAACCAATTGGGTTTTGAGCCCATCATAATCGACCTAATACTTATCTGATTTCCGACCTTCTTAGGTCTAAACTGAAGCTCAAGATGTTAGCTTTCCAACTAGACAAGTTTCAGTGGATTTGGAGGCGCACACAAGGAGATATGATCGTTTTAAGTGGAGTGGTCGGGACTTTCCGAATTTCAGGATCCTTGTTTCCTTCCCACTTTTGAGCATGTTTGTCCCCTTGACTACTTTCCCACGAATTTAGCATGTTTGTCTTCAGATTATTCTCAATTCTATGTTAGAGGGTTGTTCTAAGCTTCTATAAGTATTTGTATTTGTAAGTGTAAGAGCATAGAGTGTTTTATGAATTAAACCAGCCTTTGGCTTTGTGAGAAGAGAGAATTCTTCTTATTGTAATTCTGTACCTCTTTGGTATAATCCTTAGAGAGGTGAATTTCTATTGTTCTGTATCCCTTGTTTTAATCCTTTGGGTGGTGATATTCTATATCCCTTTGGTGTTATTTCTTGGGTGGTGAACTCCTATCTTTCATTTCTTTGTTTGATTGTTGGGTTTCCTTTGCCTCCATTTGAATCTGGTATCACCATTGTAATGAATGGTGATGAAATGTTTAAGTTTTTCTAGTTTTTTCTTTCCTTTTAGACACTGTATGTAGGTATTTTCTCTTGTATACTTCTTGTGTACTTGGGTCATGCCTATTTATGGTAATAAATCTCTTATTAATTATCAAAAAAATATGAAAACTAAAAAATATCTAAAACCATGTTGCATGCCGGCTTATAATGAGAACCCATTATTGGGACAAGATTCATGACGGGCCCCAAGCTTTGTCTTCCACTACATTCTTAAGGGCATGGAAGAAAAGCAAGTACTTCCAACTAGTTTCAGGCTTGCCCAAATACTCCCTTCACAATATATCAATTAGAGGAATCACCTGTTGATGCTCTGGAAGCGGGTAGACATCACCAAATATAGTTACCCTAGCATTTGACAAGCCACTCCATCCAGGTATCTATGAAACCAACTGTCAATAAAGTCCATACATGGAGAACAACAACTAGTGCAAATACAATTAGTGAGAGAAAAGATCATATAGCTACCTGCACAACAAGTGTGCATCTGGGATCTGCTAACAAGTTTCGTGTGTGGATGGCCAATGGCGAAAACGAAAATAATGGATCTGTAGATAAAACGTAAAACAAAAACAATGAACACAATTACACTTATTAATGACCATCATAACACAAACGATAGTCAATGATCAAAGATGAGGACCACAAGAAATTAATTGGTTCAACATATCGAATTATAGGACATACACTACACAACAAAGGCCATCATTGAATACTTAGGTAGTCACAACATACTTTCCAGTGAACCAGTAGCATGAGGAAAAGTTGAACCATATAACGGCACAATAAATTTAATAGATGGAAAAAAAGACTAGATCTTTCAACATAATTATAAAAAAACTCAATGACTTACGCCCCATTGAATCAGGTGCAAAATCTACCAAAGATCCAAATGGATACCCTTCTCGTCGGTGGTGCATCCGAGACATCACCGTGCACAAATGAGCAAATCTGGCCTTAAATTACAAAGCAAGACACACATTCAGAAGTTGAAAACAACAAAACATGAGGAAGCCGCTAATATGATGTGATAAAAAGTTAACCCCAAAGAAGGGTAAGTATGAAAAAAAATTACCAGAAATAACTGATAAAAAAAATTACCAGAAATAATAATACCTAGGAGCCAACAAACAGCATTTACCTGCTCCATTAGATTACGAACTGCTAAGGCTGGTCGAGGTAAACCATGAGCTGAGGTAGCACTCTGAACTCCGCCAGAAATTGGTGTCCTAAAAAGCCCGGCTCGGTTTCCTCCTCCTGCTATGCTTACACCTGGAGTCGTAAGAGACATGTCCATTTTTAGGGCCTCAGCTGCATCATTCTCAATACTTTGACTGCAATCTAAATTATCCTACACAACACAGCAAAGGCCATTACAACTGAAGCCATGTAAATAAGATGTTACACATATCAAGCAGGCACGTAGCAGAATTGTAAGCCAATCATGGTTACAGACATCCTTCAAATTCCTTTAATCCTTCACCTACATAAAAATAAAATAAATATATAAAAGAAAAACAATAAAAATATCCTTTAACCTTTCTGGGAAAATATGGAAAGATGTTAAATTGCATAAAAGGATTGAGAAAATGTAGCATCTAGAATCAAATTTTATAGGCTTTAGAAGTTTGGACCAAGGGCCCAATTTTGTTACAGCTCGAAGGAAGACTATTTTATTGGGCCATTAGCCCGTATGTATTATTTGAGGATCTAGTATTGCAGAGATAGGACTGGATATGAAATTATGGATCTAGATTCAAAATGGAGTAGGTTCGGCCCATTAGGCCCAAATATGGATGGATAAGCCCAAGTATTTTCTAGCCAAAGCCCATTGGATTTTTAGTTAAATTCATGATAATTGGAAACCAGTCCCTAACCCGAGATAACTCTTGCAAGTTCAGGAGATCGAAAAAAGAAACAGCCTCATTCTATCAAGTCCAACCCTTTTCCAGCAATTCAAGTAGGTGATTACCGACACATTTTTTATCAATAGAAGCAAAGATGTAAGTAGGATTATCATACCCTTACATGTATGGTAAACAATGTTATTTTTAAGTATTATATATGTATGACCCTTTATTGAAAGCTCCTTTTTACGTACTCAATTATGATATGATGACAGTGAGTTTCAACAAAAAAAAGTTTCCAGATTTCCTCTACAGTATGCTCCTTGTTGTTAAAACACCGCTCATTCCTTTCTATCCAAATACACCACATAATGCACAAAGGAATCATCTTCCACGTAGCTGCCACTTGAGAACAACTATGAGGCCTATTCCAACACGCAAGTAAGTCCACCACTTTTTTAGGCATTACCCAGACCAGCCCCGCTCTACTAAACACACCATCCCATATTGCCTTAGCCACCTCACAATGTAAAAGTAAATGATCCACCGATTCACCATATTTCTTACACATGAAACACCACTCCATAACTATCATGCCACGCTTTCTCAATTATCAATTGTCAGAATATTCCCAAGTGATGCTGTCCAAATAAAAAAGGCAACCTTGGATGGCACATGAACTCTCCAAAAACTCTATCACGGAAAATGGAAAATGGAGAAGGCAGTCTTTATAGCCAATGAATGTTTGGATAGCATATTAAAGTTTGGGATTGCAGAGATTATTTGTAAGCTAGAGATGGAAAAGGCATACGATCATGTAAACTAGGACTTCCTTCTCTTTTTATTGGAGAGATGTGGATTTGGAGAGAGATGGTGTACGTGGATTAGATGGTGCATCTCAACGGCAAAGTTCTTAGTTCTGATTAATGGCAATTCAGCTGGTTTCTTCAGCAGTTCTCATAGCTTAAGACAAGGAAATCCATTGTTCCCAGTTCTCTTTGTTGTTATTATAGAGGCCCTTAGCGAATGTTCTTGGTCATGGTTAGAAATGGTTTTGTGCCTGGATTTTCAGTAGGTGACCCCAATACGGGCTGTCTTTCTATTTCTCATCTTTTATTTTGCAAATGACACGTTAATTTTCTGCAAGGCAGATCAAAATCAACTCAGGGCACTAAAGGCACTCTTATTACGCTTCGAAGCAGAGTCAGGCTTGAGAGTGAACTTTGATAAATCAGAGCTAGTGCTGGTCAAGAATGTCAACAACACTCAACATTTGGCCAGTAAACTGAGGTGTAAGGTTGTCTCTCTTCCTATGAAATACTTGAGATTGCCGTTGGGGGCAGCCTCAAGGGCTCTTTCTATTTGGGATTCAGTTATCGAGAAGATAGAATGAATATTGGCAGGGTGGAAGAGTTTTTTTTTTTTTGATAAGTAAAGGGTGGAAGAGATTTTACTTGTCGAAAGGAGGCTGGGTGACTCTAATCAAGAGTATTCTTTCTAACTTACCAACTTATTTTCTGTCCCTATTTCCAAGTCAAGCTTGTGTGGCGAAAAAGATTGAAAAACTCCATTGTGATTTCTTATGGAGTGGGATGGGGGACGAATTCAAGTTCCATTTAGTTAGTTGGGTCTAGGTGTGCAAGCCAATTTCTTCTGGTGGATTGGGGATAAAAAAAATATGAGAATTTTCAATAGGGCCATACTCGGGAAGTGGCTATGGAGATGTAGTACAAAATTGGAACTATGGAAATTGGTGGTTGATTGCAAACGTATGTGTTGGGGGGGGGGGGGGGGGAGGAAGTGTACTAGAGAGGTGAATGAGACCTATGGAGTGGGGATTTGGAAGCACATTAGACGTGGGTGGGGGGTGTTTACTCGCCATGCCAAATTTGTGCTAGGTGCGGGCATGCGGATAAAATTTTGAGGGACCTATGGTGTGGGGAGGAGGCTCTAAAGGACTCATTTCCATCCGTCTTCCAGTTGGCACGTGACCAAGAAGCTTCAGTGGTGGACCTCATGGATCGATCGGGGAACCAAGTCCACAGGAACGTCACCTTCACTAGAGCAACCCAAGACTGGGAAGTAGGCTTTTTTCAGCCTAGTGTATTCTGTGAAGCTTAATGGAATACGAGACAATAAGTTGTGGTGGACACTTGCAAGTAAGAAGTTTTCTCGATTCGATCCTATTATAAATCCCTTACTCATTTACCGAATACTCTTTTCCCATGGAAGAATATTTGAAGGAATAAGCCCTCCCCCCCCCTCCCAAAAAGCACTTTTCTTCACTTGGATAGCTGCTCTAGGCAAGATTCTAACAATCGATAATTTGAGGAAGCGCCGGGTCGTTATCTTAGATTGGTGTTGTATGTGCAAAAAAGCTGGCAAGTCAGTGGATCATCTCTGGCTACATTGTCAGACAGCTAGAGCTTTGTGGATCGAGGTGTTCAGCCAAGTAGAATTAAATTGGATAATGCCTGCCATAGTGGTTGAGTTATTGGCCAGCTGGACATTTTTGGGAGATGTTACACAAATCAAAGTTGTGTGGAAGATGGTCTCTATCTGCATTTTGTGGTACATATGACGAGAGCGTAATAATCGGACATTTGAAGATAAGGAGTGGACTCCAGAGGAGCTTCAATCTTTATTTTTCTGTACTTTATTTCTTTAGGCCATAGCTATAGATTTTAATGGCCTTAATTTACATGATTTTCTTATTTTCACTTCTGCAACCTAGATAAGACTTTGTCTCTTGTATAACATCTTGTGTACTTGGGTTTTACCTATTCTTATCAATAATATCATTTACTTATAAAAAATAAAAAATAGAACTTAGTCTATTTTTCAATAATTTGCTAATATTGGCGACTTTAGTGACTTCATTTTCTATTATTTCATCGTATCTATTTCTAGCTCTTAAATTGGTGTTCTCTTGTACACGTTCTGTGTACTTGGGCTTCACCTATGTTAAAAACCTTGTTGTGAGTCACTGTATTGTACTAAGGAAAGGAAATGGAAATGCGATGATGGACACTGCAGTGACATCAGGGAATGCAAATGAAGTGTTAGTAAAAATGCAAAGGAGAGCCATAAAATTTTATTGATCACGGGAATGCTTCGAGGGCTTCCCAATCTGCATACAAACTTCAAAAAAGCTTCAATAAAATTCTCGATAATTCCTCTCTTCCCTTCTCCCCTACTAAGTACCCAAGTATTCCTTCCCATAACAGACTAACATGTAAAAAGACCAAACTAACCTTCTAACAAACATAATATCTCTGCCCAAAATGCAAAGTTTTATCGAAGTAAAATACTAGCATTAACACGACAAAACTGTGCCGTTTCAATCATCCCCAAATGCCACCATCACAGTCAGGTTCATTACAAATCTCCTCCCTTTAAAGAACCTTGTCCTCAAGGTTTAGAGCAAAGTAGCAATTGTTGAACAGTTTCCAAACTACTTCCACGACAGCAGCAAATCAAGAAGCTTGGTTGCATAAGAACCCTAATGTCCTTTGGTATTCTTGAACCTCAGGCAAAACTGCATGGAAACCTTGGAAGTAGATTACAATTAGGAGGATCAATGCCATAGCTATCAAGTTCGTCACATTTAGAAGATTTTGGAGACAGTGGAAAGCTATTGCATAGAAGTTGACTACAGGAAAATTCAAGACTAAGGACTAGGCAATTCATGCTGCCATCGATTCTAACTTCTGAAATGGAAGAGCATGAGTAGGTCTCATTTTTTTTTCCTTTTCCTCTATCAAAGGGCCAATGAGGTAACATTATAAAGTCCTTGAGATAGAACTCACAATTTTCAAACCCAATTACGTCTTCCTAGATCTATGCAAGTCCAAGCTGCCAGGCACATTGAGTCATCAAGCAACCTACCAACCTACTACATCATGAGCCGCCATAGTTTCTACAAGATCTCCACCAACAACTTTAACATGTATTCCACCATCCCCAAATTTTGGGCACAGAATCCGTGGGTTGAAACCCTTCTCACCCATCACAATTCCTATAATTGGAACGTTGCTTACTTGATAATGCATAGTTATTCGGAAAACACGTGCCACATCAATGCTCTCCATAGTAGTTGTTGCAAACTTCACTATATCAGCACCTATCGCTTGTATTCTTGCCACAAGGTTGCCAAGGTCCTCCACAAATGGAGTATTTAGATAATTGTGAGAGGATACAATGACTTTGAACTTTTCAGGCTTCTTTCCATAAATGGAATCATTACATTCACGAGCAAATTGAATCTCAATATCAATGTAATCCGCTCCCAACTACATGGCTAATCCAAGGGCATTCAATCGTTTCTTTTCCTCACCATCATGCTAACCACCTTGCAAAGAAACTGGTCCAACCACAGGGGCAAAGTTTTCTGCATTTGGATGGTTCTTCAATGAGGTAAGCAATTTATTAACAGCAAGTATCTGGTCAATCTCTTCCACAACTTCTGTGATACCCCTTGTTGATCTTTTCCTAGGCTTGAGTTTATTAAGTGCTGATGAAATATTTTCCTCACCCCAGTTTTCTTGCACGCTCCAAGTCAATGCTTCTCGAAACACAAGAGTTGAAACATAAATGAGCTTCTGAAATACCCGGCACTGCTCTATGTCCCCATCACAAGCCTTTGCCTAAACATTCGCCTACCAATACGCATGGTAGCTGCATCTGGGTCAACCATGCCCAAAGCTTTTTTAAAGTTGATTATCGTATCAGCTTCATCTTGCTTGCAAACACCATATCTTGCTTTTGAGTATTTCGGAGTTGTCGAATCTACTTGTCACCACAGCAAATCATTTGCTCAACACCTAGTGTGAAACCAAGGAGAGCATGCTCACAGTTTTGTCCATCTATTGATCTCTTTGTGCAACCACGAGATTTGCTTCCGCTGTCCATGATGGGCTTGTCTTTCATAGGCTTCCTCTCTGTCACAACTTCAAAAACGGTGGCTAGATCATCTCTGTAATGCTAACAGGACTTAAAGGTCTACGCACATTTCTGCAAAAACTTGGGGGCTTTCTCTTTGTGAGGTTTAGGAGGCCACTCGAGTGCGTGGGTCTCCCATGGGGGATGCCATACAAGGCGTGCAAGGAATAGGTCGGAGATTAGGTTTGTTGGCTCGTCGAGGAGACGGGCCTTCCCCTTTGCGACAAAAGGGTCTACATATGAGGAAACGCGTACAGTGGAGCCATCGCCGTTGAGCTTCAGTGGAGTACAAAGAGTGAAACCGAGCTCTGAATCGGCCTTAAGCAGAGAATGAGGAGGAGCTTCCTCCGTGTACTGCCGCATCATGGCTAGGGAAGGCAATCCTCAGGCTGTCCTCCATTGACTATGCAACGCTGCTGGTTGGGAAAGATGCCCATTTTTTCTTGGACCTCAGCCTTCACCTGGTCGATGGTATTGATGGTATCGATGGTATTGTTCTCTTTCTTCCTCTGCAGAGGCTCAAGCTTAAAGCCTTGCCTTGATTAGACCAAGAGTGAGGTGTGGGAAGAGGTGAAAATCATCCTTGCCAATAATTGCTCGGGCACTAATTTTCCTATAACGGTATTTTGATTACGGATTTATTCTGATTTGCCATGAAGGTCAGCACCATCTCCATCAATTGATTCAAGTCATCCCTGATAACTTGAAGACTCTTCTTCTGAGAGTCTAGACGGCGCTATAAGATCTCTTGTTGCTGTTCGAAAAGTGGGTCATCCTCCATGGATCATCGGCTCTAGAGACCAATTGTAAGAAACCTTGTTGTGAGTCACTGTATTGAACTAAGGAAAGGAAATGGAAATGCAATGATGGACACTGCAGTGAAATCAGGGAATGCAAATGAAGTGTTTGTGGAAATGCAAAGGAGAGTCACAGAATTCTCTTGATCATGGGAATGCTTCGGGGGCTTCCCAACCTCCATACAAACTTCAGAAAAGCTTTGATAAAATTCCCGATAATCCTCTCTTCCCTTCTCCCCCACTAAGTACCCATGTATTCCTTCCCATAACAGACTAACATGTAAAAAGACCAGACTAAACTTCTAACAAACATAATATCTCTGCCCAAAATGCAAAGTTTTATCAAAGTAAGATACTAGCATTAACACTACAAAACTGTGCCATTTCAGTCATCCCCAAATGACACCGTCACAGTCAGGTTCATAACAACCTATTTCTTTGTTAGTATTAAATAAAGCTTCTTTTTACTTGTCATGAAAAAAAAAAAAAACGAGGGGTTTTAGGTTTGTGATTATTTCCCTTTTGCCTCAATTTCCATACTCCAACAAGCCTTAATCCACGAGCCAGTTGCTAAAATTTTCTTGATCTCAGAATTTCATATAAATTCAATGGCTACCTAATTATCTCGGAAGTGAAAATTGTCCTCGCACGTATAATAACACATCCAAACACCCCTAAACGAATAACATTCAAACATCTAACCGTCCATATTTTCCTCAACTTTCTCATCAACAAAACAGAAAAGTAACAAGTCTGAAAGTCTGAATTGCCGAACTTCAAAAACAAATAGATCATATATGGAGCGGTGTTGATATAAATACCCGAGACAAAGACGAACTGCCTTCAGAAAGAAAGCCAAACCCACTATTCAACGGCTTACTCTCTTCGTCTTCACCACCAGGAACCTCACGTGCGTGAGCGAGAACACGAAGACCATGAAAGTGAAGTGTTTCGCAGATTTTGAGAGACCCGGGTCGCTTATTAGATGCTCGGATCGAAGAAGACGGACTATTGTGAAGCGCACAGGTCTCTGGGAACTTGGTGACGAATACAGAACTTGCGACGGCATCCATGAGAGAGACGAATGTTTTTGGGCAAGAAGTAGCCTTTTTAACGTCGGGCACAAAATAGAGTTCGTGGGGTTGAGCGCTGGCCTTCACAAACACACGCACACGCGCACAACTTCATTTTTAAACTCTTGATTTTGCTCCTCCGCCTATGGTCGTTTCCTTTTTTAATGGGTTTTTTTTAGGACAGAATATTGTCATTTATAATAAGAGTATCATATCTCATAATTATAATTTTTTTAAATTTTTATAAAAATATAATAAACAATTCTACTTTTTCAAATCCCAATATGAGTATCATATTCATAAATGAATTATATAAAAAAAAATTATATAAATTGGTGTGATTTAGTCTCAGTTTAGATTGGACATATCATCTTATTATTATAATTTTTTTAAATTTTCATATAAAATATAATAAACAATTCAACTTTTTTAAATTTTAAAATAATAATAATATTAAAAAATAATATTTTATTCAACTCATCTAAAACTATCTCAATTCATCTCTGAATCCAAATGTGGCTTTAAAATAATTTTACAATCTGACGAATCATATCAAGTCATATCATTTTGTAGAATTAATTTTATGTAATTCCTTTATAGCTAAAGTATTTTTTTTATAATAATAAAATATGAACATTGATACCTCCATTGAATAGTATCATCCACAAAATGAGCGTGATTCACAAGTAAATGAGCTGCTTCATTTCCTTCTCTACCCACATGAATTACATCATACTCCAAAAAATAAGAAAGAAGACTTTGAATTTCAAAGATCATATTCCCTCACCTTGAGTAATTAGGTTCCTTACATCATATAACTTCAATCATAGACAAGAAATCCCCTTTCAATAGCAAAAAAATCTAAATTCTAGATCATTTGAAATCCTTCAAAGCAACAAAAGTCTCAATGTCATCTGCTTCGAATAATCCAACTTTTTTTCGACTCAAAGCAAATAAAACATCACCATGTCATCTCTTAAAATAACTTCAACACCCACAGAGTTAGAAGAATGAAATAATACACAATCAAAATTAAGCTTTTTATACCTTGGTGGGGAGGTTTCGAAGAGAGTACATATAATCAATTGTTGCATTTTAATGGCAGTATACCCCTTAACATGTGCTAAGCAGTTATCAACAACATCTTGAAGCACATAATTAGAATTCTGAAATAACTTCAAATTCCTATACTACCATACACCTCACAAAATAGTAATGAAAATAGGAACTGAAGTTAAATCAAATTGCATCAAATCCCAAACCAAATCAACAAAATGACCACCATACTACAACAAAGGTAAAACTGAAGGACAATGTACAAGCAACACCTTTTTTTACATCTGGACAACCCCAAAAAGCATGACAAATGTCTTCCACAACCAATTGACGAAGAGGACAACCCGAATTAGAAATAATACCCTGCTTTAGAAAATTCAATCTTATAGGGAGGCTATCCTTACAAGCATGCCACCCAAAATTTTTAACTTTATTCAGAAGATTTAGATTCCAAAACTGACGGCAAAAGATTGAAGGACCCTGGGAATGAGAACTTTTAGCTTCAACTATAGATTCAAACAATGTCAATGCTAAATGATATCCAAACTTAACTAAATACAAATCATTCTTAGTGTCATTCCATACAAATTTATCTTCATACTCTTTTGAAAGTAAAGGAAGTTAAAATTGTATTAGCAACAAAAGGAGTAAAAATAGATTGTATCAAAACCCAAGAGTCATTATTCTAATGCATAAGTCATCTTGAATAACATAGTTAGGTGGGAGTGAATGAGATAACCAAAATATTGAAACCCATTTATCCTTAACTATCCTAACCTTATCACCCTTCCCTATCCTCCAAATACACCTATTTTGTAAAAGAGGTTTAGCAGCACAAATATTTCTCCATATATAAGAGGGCTTCCTACCCAAATTTGAATTCAAAAAATTTGTAGTAGGAAAATACTTCGCTTTATAAAACCCAAGACAAGAAGGAATTAGGATTCTGAATCAAGTGCCATCCTTGTTTTGCAAGCAAACCCAAATAAAACAACAAGGTATGGTGTGTGGTTCCTCTTGGGTTTGAAGGAAACCAATGGTATGATGTATGTGACTTCAATTGGAAAGATGAAATAAAAGATAAGGCTTTGAGTTTCATGGGTTGGGTTTATTGGGCCTTTCGTGTAAGCCTTGGATGTGGGCTTTGGTGTGGATTATTATATGGACCTTATGTTCAAATTTGTGGGGCCTATCTATCACCTCAATGGCCTACTAGGTTGGGTCCCTCATCTAGGTAATTCTTAGATTGAGCCAAAGGCCTTCACTCTTACTAAGTATAACACCCCGCCTAAAAAAGCTCATTAGGCCTTGACCTTAGTAACCTTAATCCTAATTAATTAAGAGTTGAGTTATTTTAGAATAAGAATAATTTTGGATATTTGAGTTGGTAAGAGGATCTTATATTTTGGATTTAGAAGAATTATTAGAAGATTCTAGTGCAATAGTGATTTTTGAGGAAAAAAGAAAATTTTTGAACTTGATATTATTTGGAGAATTTTTAGTATTTATTTAATTTTGATGATCAATGCCAAGAGACCCATAAAAGGAAATTATCCCGAGAATATCAGAACTATCTAAAATGGAAATGATATACGGCTTGATTTGTGGAGCTTGGGAGGTTTTGGTCGCAAACATGATTGATCCCAATTAGGATGAATTATCCCACCAGGTAGATGTCGTGTGCACTGAATATAAATCGGGCGTAGAGGTTACAAATGAACGGACGTGGAAGTCACAAATGAGCGGGCATGGTGGTCACGAAGACCACACGACCCTCTTCTCGCCTATCGAGTAAAAAGACTCTCGATTGGGATGAAATATTCCTCTTACTTATCGGGATGAAAGACTCCTCTCGCTTTTTTTTAGTTGTTGCACACGATGTCATTTAGGTTGGACTTTTAAGTTGGTCAATTAGACTAATAGCCCAGGTCTTCTCGCCCAGAACCTTGTCGAAGGCAGTCTAGATTTCAGCATGACACCTCCATCCCATCACCTTATTTTGGGCTGCACCTTCATGATGGTTCAAAGGAATTAGTCAAAACAATAATCAAAATCTGCTAAAAGAGAACCAGTTGAACCTGTCAGCCCCTCTGAGTGGTTTTGATATTTTTTTTCTCCCCTCTCCTTTGCCCCACTACTTGCACAGCACCCATAAGAGTAATGTAGCAACCATAGGAGTAAAATCATAATGATTTAAGACACTATTTTGACCTGCACAAGATGACACAGGCGATGGAGTGCAAATCTAAAAATTTCAGATTCACACATCATCTTCCATCAAATCCCTTGGACCAAGCCAACGTCCCCTCTCCCTTGACCGCCTATAAAAGGCCCCCTCACCCTCTCTTTTCCTCCACACCTCAGCTACAAGCTTACTCTTGAGTCTTGAAGAGTACTTCCTCCCTCTTAAAGATCAAAAGAGTGAAACTGAGTGAGTTTTTAAGTGTTTTTGTGTAAGGCTGTCTAGAGTGCTTGGAAGGCTACGAAATTTGTAAGTTTCCTTAATTTTGATCTTTGTTATCATGTCAAGTTTTGTTTCCATGAGTTGGTATGAAATTTGGATGAGTTTTGGGAAGGTTATCATGCTTAAATCAAAACCGGGTCTATTAAGGGATGATTTGGATAATTAAATACTTTTAAGTGGGAATTTAGCTATGGCATGTCTAAAACATGATTTGATATGATTTACTATTTTTTTGGCATAATTATGGAGGGTTTAAATTTTGGTTAGAAGCATGTCATGGTAGGTTTGAAATCTATCTTGTTTTGATCATCTAGTATGAATCGGTTTTGAATGAAGTAGAGATTAATGATATCTTAGCCATGATTAAGTATTGAGATCAACTCTATTATCCTAGAATTAGTCTTCATTATGTCATTAAAAATGTTAATGATCATTTGTGGTTAAAAAAAATCTCATATGCATGCATTCATAGAAACCAATAGTTGAAAATACACCTAAACATCAACTAAAGTACATGCCACGGATTGGGACCATTTGAGCAAGTTCCACATTGATTTTTGAGAATCCAACGGCATATATAGTTTTAGAATGCCAAAAATATGAAGTCCATGAATTTTTATTAAATTTGAAGTTCATTTGCAATTAGTAAAAATTTAGAGTCTTAAAGGCACTTTTTGAGAGTCTAGGGGTACTTTTGTAAATATCCATTTTTGAAACTTTTGATTTTGGACCTCACCCATTGAAATATTAATTCTAACTTAGTACACACTTGATTTACGTAGTTATGACATTATTTTCAATTATTCTGAAAGTTTGTAAATTAGCCTCTAACTTACACCTTGATAAATTATTTATGATTTATTGATAAATGCTTCATTCATATTTCATTTATCACTTTGAACATAAAATATAATGTTATATGATACATTGAGTGCATATTTATATCACATGTGATATTTATACCATTTTAGCATATTGCATCTATAAATGTCATTTCACATAAAAAGTTTGATATATATGCACATGTCATGGAACATATTTTTCTAACTTGGTATGAAAATAATTTTTGTCACGACTCAAAAGGCTAGGATGGGGAATCATCTTAGTGGAACTCCTCTGTCTACTCTGGAGTATTTAAGAATGGAGTGGTGACCTCTGGATTGAAGAAGAACAATCAACAAGTTTTGAATGGATTCTTTTTAAAGAAAGTCAGAGTGAAGTCATACGTTCTGACACTTAATGCTGATGGGTATATATGTTATGATACTATGTTATATTACCAATGCATTGAAAATGATGTCTGCAATCAAAAACGTAGTGTCAACACAAGTTGTGCTATGGTCACCGGCAGGTGCTCACGGTACATATAGGGAAACCGTGTTGCTATCATACGTATGTTAATGATGGCTTTAATAAATGATGAAATGTTATGACTTTTGAAAGTAATGAAATATGAAATGTTTTATTTCAAAACGTAATTCTTTTGGAATGAGAAAGTGAAAATGTTCTCTAAAAGTGAAAGGGCATCAAGGTTTTTCTAAAAATGTTGAGAAATCTAGATGAGAGATAGATGCACATTTTTATGCATTTCATGCAATTTGTATTTATCATTTTTCATATATAATTTATCTTTGTACAAGTTGGTTGTTTAACTTACTGAGATTTCGAGTAAATCTCACCCTTTGTGGGACCATTATCATTTTCTTCCGAAATGATAGAAGTTGTGATAGGACTGGTACATGATGAACATGATGGATAGCCAGATACAGATGGTTGAAGAGGAGCCAGAGCTTGAACGAATACTACAAATAATTTTCATGCTCATAAGCCTTAATTCTTTATACTTCAGAGCATATGAAATAGTTGATCTAACCATAGAATTTGGATTAAGTATTTTGTATTAAGGAAATATTATCCTTAAGTTTGAACTTATGACGGTTATTAATGCTATTGGAATGTTTTTAGTCAATTTTGGCATAAGTTATAACTAATCACCCTTATTCCGTTGCGATTATTGCGTACTGCTAGTTGCATACTAGGATGTATTGCATATTAACTATCATGTACGGGGATATATAACTTATGTTGTTGCATGTCTCAATACTCTAAGTCTTCGTTCTATTCCAAGTGGAGGTTGAGGGCGTCACACTAAGTTAGGCTCAATGACTTTATGTACTTCACATTGGGCCTATCTTCCCTATGGCTTGTTAATATCTTATCCTTAGCCCATCACATCTTTAGTGAATTAGGACCCTAAAGTTTTATGTCCATCAAGTAGAGCCTAAAGTCTTATGTTCATTAAATAGGGCCTAAAGTCTTACGTCTATCAAGTTGGATCCAAGGCCTTAGTGTCACTCCTAAGCCTTTATACCCAAAAAACTTGTGCCCTTAATAAACCAATCTCTTCGGTCTTTCTAAATCCACCAAATATTTAATCCAAATTATATAGTCCAATAAGGTGGCAAAATCTCAAATATGCCACTTGTCATTCTAGCATTGGCTCTTGGTACCTTTCCTCAAAATAAATTAAGCACTACAAATTCTCCAAAATAATACTATTAAACCAATGAAACTCCAAAAATTTCATTTTCCTCAAAATCAATATTGCACTAGAATCTTAATAATTATACAAAACTCAAAGTATACGGCCCTTTTTACCAAAGTATAAAAAAAATGTTCTTATTCTTACATATTCCAACTCCTAATTAACTATGATTAAGACTATTAAGGTCAAGGCCTAATAAGCTTTTTAGGCAGGGTGTTACAATAGTGGATCCACAAGGAGTGAGATTTATTTGAGATCTTAGTAATTTAAACAACTAACGTCCATAAAGATAAATTATGAATAATAAATGATAAATATGAAATGCATGTTATCAGTATTTGTCTCTTATCCAAATTTCTCAATGTTTTCATAAAAACTTTGATGCACATTTTCTTACAGAGATCCTTTTCCAATTCAACTTTAAAAAACATAACATTTTGTCATCATTAAACCATCATTAACATCATAACGTATGGTATCATCACAGTTCTCCATATGCACTATGAGTATCTACTAATGACCGTAGTACAACTCATGTTAAACTACATTATTTGCAGACTTGTTCTCAATGTATTGGTAATATAAAATTTCATCATAACATCATAACATTCATCATAACGTATGCACCCACCAGTGTTAAGTGCAATAAAATTTGGCTTCGCTCCGGTATTCTTTAAAAGGACTCCATTCGAAACCAGTTGACTATTTTTTGTCAATTCAGAGGTCACCACTTCAATTCTATTCACTCCAAAGTGAACAAATGAGCTTTACTAGGATACTTCTCGTCCAAGCCTTTGGGATCGGTTTAAAATTTCTTTTCATGAAATGAAAAAAAAATTATTTTTTATGACATGCGTTTATAAGAATTCTTCATGTAAAAATGACAATTTTGTATAACATGCTCAAATGATGAAAATTGCACATATCATGTAAGCAAGTAGTCATGTACTTAATGTATCATATAACATAATATTTCATGCTCAAAATGACATTTATAACATGAATGTGGCATTTATCAATAAATCATAAATAAATTATCAAAGTGTAAGTTAGACGCCAACTTACAAACTTCTTAAGTTTAGAGAATTGAAACGGCTGTAATAAAAGTTTTACTAAATTAGGATTTGAACCTCTAAGGAACATGCTCATAATCAAAGGGTTTAAAAATTCAATATTTACAAAACCATCCTTTAAGCATATTTCTAGCTTTGTTCACCAAGAGATGTTTTAAAACTTAATCCAATCATGCATTTTTATTATTATCCCAATCACAAGGCTTTTCTAAATGCGCCTTATTCAAGCCTAAGAAAATTAATTAAAACTTCGCGATTTAAACTTAAATCAATAAAAATTGAAACATGTTTGATGATCAACCCAAGATATGAATTTAAAACCTATCATGGCATGCTTTCAACCTCAAATTTAAACATTCAAAATTCATTCTAAGACATATTTGAATCATATAAAATTAAATTAAGACATGCCATAGCTAAAAAATTCAACCTAAAATAATTTATTTCATCAAAACATCAATTCTGACCATGTTTGACATTAGCATGCTAAACCTTAATTAAACTAAATCAAAATCTCATTCTTATGCCATAGTTTGAAACCTAACATATCATTCTAACATTTAACAAAATATAAACAAGAATAATTACAAAAATCATGGCCCTTAAAGTTCCCAAGCACACTCACTTCAAGAACTTCAAAAACTCACTCGGTTTCCACTCTCTTGTACACTAAGGGGGAAATGCTCTCAAGAACTCAAGAGAAAGCTTGGAGAAGTGGTGTAAGGAAATGAGGATGTAAGCAAGGTATTTATAAGCTTCAAGGAGGGTGGGGGACGTTGGCTTTGGATGAAGAGGGAGCTCGGGATTCGTTGAAGTGTTTGGTGGAGTGTGGTGATGCAAGTTTTAGCTTGTGTCATCACTTGTGTGACTGAATAGTATTCAATTCTTCATCATTTATTTAATTTCAGATGCTGCATTGAGTTATGTGGGTGAAGGTGCTGCCATGGTGCAGAAATAAACACAAAAATGCAAAGGATTGCATGGTGAGGTCTTGCCAGTAGCTATCAGGTAGGGATTTCCAAAACTGGCTAGATTTTCATCACTTGCTTGTTTCATCTTCTTGGATTTTTTTTTTCAGGTCTAATGTCTACATTTTGATGGCTTTTCAAGTAAAAAAAGGATGTTTGATTGGCTGCCAAGTGATCAAGTGTGTGCAGAAAATAGGAAGGAAGCAAAGTGGTGGTGTTAGTCAAGTGATGCTTAGTGCCAATGCCAATCGGTTTTGGCATTTCTTTGGGAAAACCTAGTCAACAATTCCATGATCATTTGAGGGACTTCTTATGGATTGGAGGGAAGGGGTGGTGGTGTGTGGGAATAGCTCAAGGAAGAGCAGAAAAATCATGAGGAAACTAAGGGCACTTGGTTTGGTTCTAACTAGTTTTCCTAAAGAAATAGTTGGACTTTGGCTCGGTTTCTTGGAGGAATTTCTCTCAATGCTAGGTATGGTTCATAAGTGATGAGATGATGTGTGATTGGTGCAATTGCAAACAAAAATATGATAGAAATGGCGTGGGCTAGGGACTGCTTTGATGAAGTGCACATGGTGATGCATCAAAGTGACTATTTGTGTTCATTTGGGCATTGACATGACTTGGTTCTAATTGGCATGTGTTGGGTCAAGTCTAAACATCTAAATTAGTCTAAGATCAATGCAAATCAATAATAAAATCAACAAATTTTAGAAAAAAAAAGTGGGAAATAAGTTTTTAAAAAAAAAAATTAGCTAAAAACATGATTTAGAGGTCACTTATCAAGTGAGAGTTGATTAATGCTTCTTAACCCAAGTTAGAAGCTTAACCATGGTTATATGGGAACCCTAGGAGCCTATGGCACATCTTGGCCTTGAGGGAATTCAAAGGTATGGTGTATGTGGGCTTCAATTAGAAGAATAAAAATGAAAGACAAGACTTTTGGGCCTTGTGGGTTGGGCTTGTTGGGTCATTTGTGTGAGTTTTGGATGTGGGTTTTGGTGTGAGTTATTGAATGGACTTTATGTCCAAATTTGAGGGCTCATCTAACGTCTCAAAGGCCTACTATGTTTGGGTCCACATAACAAACCTCTCTTAGGTTGGGTCAATGACCTTCATTCTCACGAAGTTAGGCCCAAAAGCTTCATGCCTACCACAAATTGGGCTCAACTTCAAGATTTTTCTAGAGAGGCCTACAATCTCATAAATCCAAATGGGTCTAGGCTTATGGCGCCTATTTCTAGCCCATCACATTCTTAGTGATTGAGAGCCTTTAATTAAACTCTATTGAACTCACACCTAAAACCATCCGTACTTAACCCTTTTTGCCCAAAAAAATAATGCCAAGTGTCATACCACTATTGGCCTCTTGCTAGTTAATCTTAAAATAAAATACTAGAACTCTTCTAATAATTCTAGCTAAACCCAAAGTGTGATTCTTAAGCTAAAATACTTAATCTCATAACTTTTCCCTAAAAATAAATCAACAACTTAAACTAATAATCTAGAGAATGAGAGAATGGGTATATCCATGAGGGTATATCCATCAGCCATTCCAAAACAATGATGGTGCATCATAATCTGTTGGACAGACAATAACCAATCAAGGTGGCTCCTTTGCTTTGAGCAAGGATATGAAAATAAGTCACATAACATCTTAATATTAGGCCCAAATCACATGACGTATACTCCAAATTAAAGTACTAGTTAATGATACAATTGGAACCACATTGAAACATTATAAAGAGCAAGAACTCTCATTCCCAAGCAATATGAGATCACATACACCATCTACCATTATCCTTATCATATAAGGTATCACAATCTCCCTCCTCCCTCAAATTCCCAACGTCCTCATCAGGATAGTCCATTATAGATGGCACGACTCAAGTCTCACATTTCTGATTGAAATAGGTTATAATATCATTTGTAATGTCCCAATGGAAGGCTTAAGTTACATGGCTATACTCCAAAATGACCAATCAATGATGCAACTGGAGTTTCATTGAAATATTATGAAGAGCAAGAACTTTTACTTCCCAAACAATGTGAAATTTCATATATACCACCTATGAGGTATCACCAGTCAGGACCAATTTATGAGTCTGTATATGCACTATATGTATTGTAATGGGGTGTTAGTTGGAGCCTTTAATCTTTATTGATTATAATGTTTTTTTTTTCTCTTTTAGAAAAACAAGTATTGGAGGGTGATTGGTGATTACTGATGCCAAGATTGAACTAATTGAAAACTATGAGGACGAAATTTGCTTTTGGGAAGGGTTGGTTGGTGAGTGGGGAAGGCCAGATAATTGTTGTCGCTTTACAATGACGCTTCAAAGAATCCGAAGGAGAGATGGTGTGAAATGTCCAACCACAACGTCTGCCTTAGTTTGTAGCCATGATTGTAGTGCTGATATTATTGGGGTGAGGGCTCAATTCTTAACCATAATAATTTATTCGGTTGCAAGTCATGATTGAAGATTGTTGTCAATATTCTGATATAATAATAATGCTACCTAACATGTAACTATATTCTCAAGATAACTAGGCTTGTGCATCCCCACCAAAAATAATAAGAATTAAAATAAATATCTGACATATATATATATATATATATATATATATATTGAGATGTGAGTTTCGAATCCAATATCTTCATTTTGGAGACTGGGATTATGTCAATCAAGCTACAGACCTTTGACAAAATAAATACCTGAAGTTAGTTTCTAATTTAGATTGATCTTCCATCGCAAAAATTAGTTGTGACTCGAGCGTGAAAAATGCTAATAAAATCCAGGGTCCAAATCTCGAACAATATCATCTTTGATTTGTTTAATTTCAAAATAACTTTTGTGGTTTGCCTTGTCAAAGAATTAGTTCTTACCCTCTAATTTCGAACATTTCACTCTTTATGCTTGCAATTTTGATCAAATAAGTTCTTCCCAGCTTGCTACAATATTGCATTAACAAATCAGTTAAAATTTTATATCAGCACCAATGAATGCATGCCACGTGTCATGAAAATTGTAAAATCAATTAAAAAATAAAATATTAAGAGTTTAAACTGCGCGCCTTGCAGGGTCGCACTCACCAAAGACTTAATTTAGAAGCAGATACAGTAATCACGAGTCTTTAGTGCTTACGAGCCTATGAGATCATCTTTATCATCTGCAAAATATCTCTCTTATTTTGGCACAGTATTATAGGTAGAGTATCTTAATAATATAATATAAATAACCAAATATACTTCTTTCTATCATGTTAAACTATTGGTACAAATTGTTATTTCACATATTAGCAAACTTGGAATTTTAAGTTCGAATCTTTATTCTACACTTCATCCCATTTAATTAAATATTCTATATCTGGTCCATACATAAGAGGAGTGTTAAGAATATAATATAAATAATTAAATATATATTCTCATTAGTTTAATCTTTCGAGACAAGTGATAATTTTACAGAGTAATCTAGTAGAATCAAGTTAGAAAAAGGTCTTTGCAGAAGAATTTTTGTAGGTTGTTACAAGAAAAACCTTCGTCTTATTTTGAATGGAAAAATAGATTCGAAATGATGATTTGTCTTATTCAAATAGAAATATTTTTCTCCATCGAAAGAGGCATCGTGGTGATCCAATGCATATAACGCTTTTAGGAATCTCTCTTTGCGCTTATAATAATTAGTTAGTATTTTTTTTTTCTCTAGGCAAGTTTAGTATTTTATAGATAAACTAAAAGATTACAAGATACAAGTTTCAGTGGGGTAAAAATCTTTTACAATCATTCCAAAACCAACAGATACATCACATAAAAAAGAAGAAAAAAGAGAGATCTGGATACAAATAATTGGCTTTCACCCAAGTTCCACTAGGGAACGCCGTTTGTAGCAGTTTTTGTATAGTCTGTTAAAACAGACTATAATACTGCAACTAAGAGTCGCAATAAAGGGGTTGTACTGCATCTTGTTGGTTTAGACTAACTGGAAGAGACTGTCATGCCTATTTTCACTTGATCCTCGGTTTGAGAAAGCAGGAACATAGGGTAGCAGCCCGAAACGAAGTTGAGTCGCCGGCGAAAGACCAACACAGGTTGTGGCGGAGCGTGCAACTCATGCGCTTTTGTTAGGGTGGAATGGAGGGTTGGATCCAGAGGATCCCAAGCCGTTAACCCAACAAACAAGTAGTTTGTTGTCGGGTGAAATTAATTATGGATAGAGAAATCATATTTGTCAGGTAAATATGAGATTTACATAAAAATATTATTTTTTTAAAAGTATACTCTACTATTTTTTAAAAGAAGTATGCGAGACTTGTGCATCTAAAACTATATCTAGTATTACTCTAGTGGATAGGTACTTTGTTTTAAACCAATGAAGGAGCATACACAAACCTACAAACTTTACCAAATTTAGAACACCTACGATCAAGATGTTAAAAAGATTTTATTTTGTAAATGGACATGATTGAGTGCTTTTCAGTCTCCCCTCCCTGACAAGCTTTTTGAGAAAATGTCCGAGCTTGATGCCATAAGAACCTGGCTTCACAGCATTAATGTTACCCCGAGTTGAGCACAAGTACTCCTCCTTTGAAGAAGCTGCCTCCATGCTCTGGTTCTTCCTTCCGTTGTCGGAGCACCATTCTCCGGGAATCAGCCCATTCGGTGGACGTTTTAAGATTTTTTTATCGATTTTTTGCAGCACTCTATCACCTTCTTGAAACGGCCTTGCAAAAACTGCCCCGCTAGCTACCATTTTATTATAGTGAAACATGTTTAGGACATCGGGTGCACCTTGTGCGGTGTTCCAAATGTTGTACCTTAAATCATTGTCCACTGTGGTGTTTTGGAACTCGGCTATGTTGCACAGGACTGTGTGGAAGTAGGATTCAAGCGGGTAGGCCACATTGCTGAAGTACATTAGCAGTTTTCTAGGGAAATTGTCCCATCCTTCGACGCAATATTCCATGAATGCTCTTGAAAGAATTACCCAAGGTGAACCTGCATGTAAATGACAAAATAATCAGAAAATCTGCAACATCAGAATTTTTGTGGAAATTAATGAACCATATATATATATTTCGTATGCTAGAGGAACTGACCTTCAAACAGGGTAAAAGCATCTGGTGTTTCTCGGGTCTCCACAGCGTAGAAAAGTGGACTCTTGCGGACTGGATTATGTAAACTAGGATCCACTACAATTTGATTGACTTTTTCCCGCCTGCGGCCAAAAGATTCTATGTAGTTTTGTTTTCATAAACTATCACAATCTCATTTTAATTTCGTTTGAATTTGAAAAGAATTTTATCTTATTTTATCATTACAAATTTTTTAAATTTTTATACAAAATATAATAATCAATTCAATTTTTTAAATTTCAGTTCAACTTTTTAAATCTAAAACTAATAATAATATTAAAAAATAATATTTTAACAATATTTTTTTTAATTTTTATTTTTTATTTAAAATTATCTCATCTTATTTCTGAATCCAAACCATCTAATCATTATAATTTTTCTACATCTACAAATAAAATATAAAAAATAATTCAAAATTTTTAAATTCTAAAATAAAATTTATATTATAATAATATTTTATTTACTTTTCAACTTTTATTTCATTTTATCTGTATAATTATGGTTAATGTCCTTGGAACTAAAGACCAATAAATGATATCTTTTATAGATGCAGGCTGCACAGACATGCTTCCCTTCAAAACCGGCTGATATGTACGTAGAACACTTAGGAATTGAAGCATAGGAAATATTTAATTAGTTAACGCTTACTCTTTCCAAATCCAGCTGGTCTTGTTAGTATAATGAACAAAATTGAGATCCCTTGGCAAGAAAGTGAAAGCATGGAGGAGATCTGCAACAAGAGAGATGATGATTTTCTCTTTCTGGACTAGTTTCTAAAATCTCGAAGTATAAAAAAAAATGATTATATGCGTGCAAAATATAGACTTGATTTGAATCTCAAAGGGTTAATTAGTATATAATATATATTTATTTACCATCCTGACTCATAAGTGGATAGTCTGAAGAACTTAATGTGATGAACCAGTCCCAATCAGTGCTAATCTTAAGAAGCAAAGCAGCAGCATGAAGTGTTGCAGCAAGAGCCGAGGGACCCATCTGGTTAACTGGGTAACTTTTGCCAAGAACATTAACATTTTCATAGGCTCGGAAGACCCGCTCGGATCGTACTGAAACTAACAGTTCTTCCCTCTCGGAGTCCGATGAATCAGCATCAAGTTGCAACAGATACTGGTTTCTTGGATGGTATATTGCCTTCAACAGCCTCAGCATTTTCTCCTTATCTCCTTTCGCACCACAAATCCAATAAGCAATAACAGGGGGGTAGCTGTTCCCTTTTGATACTAGATACTGATATTCAATGCTTTCACCAGAATACCCAATTCGAGATAATCGTGTTAATGCTCCTAACAACAGTAAACTAACTGCAAATACCATAATCCATAGATGGTAACCTGAGATCCAAGTGGAAGCTTTGGATATTCTCATTGGTGTAGCTTGTGGATTTACTGATCAGGAGCCGTTGAAAGTTCTGGCATCCAGTAAGTTAAAACCTCCAAACTGTCAGACCTCTTCAGATCATGGCGAGTTCGCGCAGATCTTTCAACCATGGAGTAAAGACACCAGAAATTTGGATCAGTAATATGAAACATGTCAGTTTTTTCATATGTCAATCAGTACTTCAGACAAACAAGAAAACTTTTTTATCTTGCAAAATTATATGAAACATAACAGTTCCTTAACAGACTACGGAAAAATCAGTGGAAGAACCAATACGTACCTTAAAGAACCACCAAAAAGCATCAATGAACTTTAAACACGCGCCAAGAGTTGAAAAAAGGCCAGCTTTAAGTATATGAAAAGCAGGAGGTTGGTATATAGGACAAAGGTTAGGTTGAGAGAAGAAAAAAAGGTGATAAATGGGTAGCCACCAAAATAACTGCTGTAAAAGCTTCAGCTAAAAGGGAACCAATAGAAAAAGATGTGACAAGCCACTGTTTGAAAACGGTAGAACGGGGGGGGGGGGGGGGGGACTCTAGAACATGCTTTGTGGCCTCTAAAAATGAGAAAAAATTTTATTTCTAGTTTTTAATTGCTCGTTCAATTGCTTAGCGTTAGGACAGTTCCCGAACCTCCTGTGACTGGATCAAAATCCACTGCGGTGGTAGAACCAGGAATTTGTTCATGGGGGACAAGCGAGCTTAAACAATATAAGAAGAATATTTGTTTGTTCTATTTCTATTTAGTTTTTCCTACTGTATAAGAAAAATATGATTTAATCTTTACGGTATTGTTTTTCAGCCTTGAAGATGATGTTTTAAGGGAATGTTGACTGTTTTTGTCGATAAGGAGTGTGTGTCCCACGATTTCTAGCTGAGATGTGATATTCCTTAAGTCCCTTGTTAAGAAACAGAATGAGGGAAATTATTCACTTATTTTTCATTGATTTCATACACGTATGTATATATGCTTGAAGGAAAACTGTACACATGCAAAGATTTGTTGTACAATGAATGTGTAACGGCTAATTAGCTAAAATCGTGAGATTGCTGAAATTGTGGAATCTTGTGGGGATGATAGAAATTTGATTTAGTAATACTCCCCCTCAAGTCAGCGCATGGAGGTCCGTAATACCCAACTTGCGAGATAGATAATGAAAAAGATCACTACCCAAAACTTTGGTAAAGATGTCGGCAAGTTGCTCGGAAGATGGTAAGTGAGCGGTGGTGAGAAGACCAAAGCGGAGTTTGTCATGAACAATATGGCAATTGATCTCAATATGTTTGGTATGTTCATAGAAGACAGGGTTGTGAGCAATGTAGAGAGCATATTGGTTGTCGTAGTAGAGAGTCATGGGGCCTTTGTGGGAGATGCCGAGATCACAGAGAAGTTGTTGCAACCATACTAGTTCACAGGTGGTGACAGCCATGACACGGTATTCGGCTTCCGTTGAGGAAAGGGCAACTGTAGTTTGTTTCTTGGTGCGCCATGAAATAGGACTAGAGCCAAGAGTAATAAAAAAAACCAAGGGTAGAGCGTCAGGTGGTGGGACAGCTGGCCCAATCAGAATTGGTATAGGCATGGACATGAAGATCATTTGAAGAGGAGAAAAAAATGCCTTGGCCTAGAGTGCCTTTGATGTAGTAGAGAATGCGAGTAGCAGCTGTCATGTGAGAGATTCTGGGAACATGCATGAATTGGCTAAGGATGTTGACGGCAAAGACAATATCAGGGCGAGTGATGGTGAGATAAATGAGTCGTCCAACTAACCGTCGGTATGGAGTAGGGTCAGGAAGTAAATCCCCATCCGTGTCATTGAGCTTCAAATTCTGTTTCATGGGAAATGGAGCAGGGTGAGAAAAATGCCTGGAGGTGAGTGAGCGACTTCAACACCAAGGAAATATTTGAGGTCCAAGATCCTTAGTTTTGAAGTGAGAAGAAATGATAGTCTTGAAGAAAGTGACTTGAGAGAGATCATTACCGAAGACCAAGATGTCATCAACATATACCAAGATAATAATGAGACTAGTAGCAGTAAACAAGATAAATAGAGAGTGATCAGCCTGAGATAGAACAAAACCTGCATTAAGAAGAACATACGTTAGTTTAAAAAACCAATTCTTGGAAGCTTGCTTGAGGCCATAGAGGGATTTCCAGAGGCGACAAATACGTGTCTCTCCCTTAATACAGTAGTTGGGTGGGGTTTCCATGTAAACTTCCTCATCAAGTTCACCTTGCAAGAAAGCATTGTGAACATCCATTTGGTGAATGATCCAGTTCTTGGTGGCAGCAATAGCAAGAACGCAGCGAACTATGGTCATTTTGGCAATTGGAGCAAAGGTTTCATAATAATCTATACCTTCTACTTAAGTGTAGCCTTTGGCTACAAGTCGAGCTTTGTAGCGCTCAATGGTATTGACAACGTGGAGTTTGGTCTTGAAAACCCATTTGCAACCGATGGGGTTTTTGCCAGGAGGGAGAGGTTCAAGTGTCCAAGTAGAGTTTTCCTCAAGGGCATGAAGTTCAGAGGCCATAGTTTCACGCCAGTGAGAGTGGCAATTGGCTTCGGAGTAACAAGTAGGCTCAACAGAAGCAATGAGAGTAGTTAAGAATAAATGATGAGCATATGAAAAACAAGAGTATGAAAGGAAAGTAGATAAGGGATGAGAAGTACCTGAGGACTGTGCATCAGTTGAAGATGCATTGGACTCTGTGGAAATGGTAGGACAAACATAATCAAGAAGATAAGCGGGATAGGCAATAGTACGGCGAAGGTGAGAGGGAATAAGGGAGGTGGGGTTTGAAGGGGGAAGAGGAGAATTGGGGTTTGGGTCTGTAGGTGTGGTCAGTGTAGGAGTAGAGGAAGGAATAGGTTCGGGAATAGGTAAAGATGAAATTTTGGGATGGGACGCAACAGAGTTCTGAAAAGGAAACTGATTTTCATGAAAAGTGACGTCATGCGAGTAAACAATGGAGTCAGTGTCAAGGTTGTATAATTTGTAAGCTTTACGGTTGCTAGGATAACTAATAAAGATGCAATGAGATGCTCGGGGAGAAAATTTGTCGCGATGAGCAGTAAGGTCTGAGCATAGCAAAGACAACCAAAGACACATAGATGAGAGTATATGGGTGCAATATTGAGAAGAAGTTGAAAATGAGTTTTATTTTGAAGAGACTGACTAGGGGTCCTATTGATGAGATAAGCAGCAGTAAGAACACATTCTCTCCAAAATTTAAAGGATAAATGAGCTTGAAAACAAAGACTCTGAGCAACATTCAAGAGGTGCCTGTGTTTATGTTCTGCAACACCGTTTTGTTGAGGAGTTTCAACACAGGTATGTTCATGAAAGATGCCATGATCATGGAAGTAGATTTGAAGATTTTTTGAAAGAAATTCTTGACTATTTTCGGTACGAATAATTTTAACCATGGAGTTGTATTGAGTTTTGACAAGAGCAAAGAAATGCATTAAATGACTAAATTTTTTTGATTTAAAACGCATTAAATAAATCCATGTAGTGCGAGAAAAATCATCAACAATAGTAAAAAAATAATGAGCACCACAAATAGAGGCAGTAGGATAACCGCCCCAAATATCACAATGTAAACGATGAAAAGGAATTAAAATTTTATTCGCATGAGCTGGAAAAGGTAAACGAGTGTGCTTAGAACGAGCACAAGTATCACAATAAGAAAGAATACATGGACTATAAAAAATAGTAGGAATAGTAAAGCTTGAAGGATGACCTAGACGGCAATCCCATAGGGTCTTATTATCAATTTTTTGAGTGGACAAAGCAGTGCATTTTTGGGGCCTAAAAATGTAGAGTCTATTGCAAGTTTCACCCGCTCCAATCAACCTCTTCAACTGAAGGTCCTAAAAAAAACAATGAGAAGATGAGAATATAGTAACACAAGATAAATGAGTGGTGAGATTCGGGATAGAGAGGAGATTAAAACAAAAACTCAGGACATATAAGACATTGTGGAGAGTAAGGGTTTTAGATAGAAAAACAGAGCCAATCCCTTCAATAGGAATGGTCTCTCCCGTGGGCAACCGAATGGGTCGAGCCATGGGTGGCGGCTTGAGGTACGAGAAGATGGATCAGCAAGGGCTCATGTGGTCGATCGCACCACTGTCGATGATCCAATCATGTTGTGGGTTAAAAACAGAGGTGAGGGAGTTACCCACGAATTTCTCTGTCGAAGAGGAAGGTTGAAGAAGGGCCATAAGTTGCTGGTAGTTTTCTGGTGAGAGGCTTGGGATTGGACTGGAGTTAACACCTGCAAAATTGGTAGCAGTAGGCGGTTTCCCAAGAAGAGAAGGAGTGCGATTGTTGCGGGGTTCACGGCCTGATGGGTAGTCGATGATACGCCAGAAATGGTGACGAAGATGGCCATTTTTTACACTTTCGGTGCATTTGAGAAGGGGTTTATCGAAATGGAAACGAGAAGCCCGAGCAACAAGGGCCATATTTTCGGGTGGCTGATGGGTGAAATGGAGTAAACGTTGTTTTTCTTCTTGTAAAGGATGGAAAAGACTTTGTTGAGAGGGGGAAAAGGATCGGTGGCTAGGATTTGGGTTCAAAGGGTAGCGAATGAGTCATTAAGGCCTGGTAGAAACTAGAATACACGCTCGTTCTTAGCCCTCTTTTCTAAGGCATTTGCATCAGTGGGAGGTTGAAGGCTGCCGAGTTCATCCCACAACTGTTTGATGCTATTGTAGTAGTTGGGAATGGAAAGTTGGTTTTGGTGAAGATTAGAGATTTCTCGTTTGAGATGGAAGAGACGGGCATTGTTTCCATGACAAAAAGGGGACTCAAGATCAAGCTAGACAGCACGAGGATCATCATGTAGTCAAGGGAGTTGGCAAGGGAAGGATTTATGGTGTTGAGAATCCAAGTGAGGACCATGTCTTTGGTCCTACTCCATTGAGCATATTCGGTGGAATTGGTAGTTGGTGGTTTGAGAGTGCCATCAACAAAACAAAGTTTGTTTTTGGCATTGAGGGCACGACGAAGAGCATGTTGCCATTTGGGAAAATTGTCACCAATGAGATGGCCGGAGATGAGAACAAGGCTGGGAGAATCAGAGGGATGGAGGAGATATGGGGAAAAGGAAGAAGAGGAATCAGTAGAGGAGGAGTCTACGGGAGGTACTTCTGAAGCCATGGAAGGTATGAAAAAAAAAAAAAAATTCAGGGTCAATATTTGGCTGATACCATGTTAAGAAATAGAATGAGGGAAATTATTCACTTATTTTTCATTGATTTCATACACGTATATATGCTTGAAGGAAAACTATATACATGGAAAGATTTGTTGTACAATGAATGTGTAACGGCTAATTAGCTAAAATCGTGGGATTGTTAGAATTGTGGAATCTTGCGGTGATGATGGAAATTTGATTTGGTAATATCCCTTAGGAGCATGTAATAATGGAGTGATATCCCATGAGTTAATACTAGGCTATCAACAGGCTTGGACAAGATGGTAACGCTTTTGAGTTGAGTCACAATCTTTCGGCTGACAAAGACTAGAGAACGCTTGTGGTGAAGGACAGGTGTGTGAAGCCAAAACGGTTCTTGAGACTAAGTCATATGGGTGGTTGTTATTAGTAATAACTAATATGGCGAAAGAAGCCAGAGTGTGCATGGCTATTTTAGAAAATGTAGTAGTGCATACATTAAAAAGAAAGGATGGGTTAATATGGTATGAAGGAAATGGGAGGGAGTGGGTCCTCGGATGATTTTGGTTGATGGAGAACCTGGGGTCATGAGCTTTGAGCATTGGATGCTCAGAATTATTTACTACATTGAATAGTTATTTTTATTAATGTTGTTCCGGATTTTCATGGCTTGGTCAAGTTACGATACTCGGTTTTGATCATGGTTAAAGGATTTTAAGTTTATGAAACTCTATTGTTTAGTTTCCTTACTATTTAGAGTTTAAATGCATATATAATTATATATTCTTTTTAATGTAAACAAATTAACGGTTTCCTTATGTTTCATTCCTTGCATCATTCATTGATATCACATGCAATATATGTTTCGTCATGGTTTTTAATGTATTGAAGTTTCTTAAAATTTCATTCACTATTGCTTCACTCCTCGAAACCAAGCTTTTGAATTTTGTTTCGTACTAGCCGGTACAGTCGAAATATGCTGTACCGGTAGAGTAGCCGATACAGAGAAGAATATTATTTCGTATTGGTAAGAATTTCTGCTGATATATCGGATTTCATCCTGTTACTTTTTTTTTCATTTTTTCAAATTATAGGCTCATTTTTTGACCCCACAATTCAGATTAGACTATTTATAATATATATAATTTATATATAATTTATTTATATATAGACTATTTCGAAATGGTATTCAAAAAATTACTCAAAACCGTAAACTTTAATACAGATTTAGATGATAAGGGCGAGTACGAGCAGGAAGACCCATCACAACCTAAGGAGTAAGACGGGGCCAACTGTCCCCATTTGGCTATTATTTGTGAGACTTGTGGATGGCATTATGATGTCTGGTTGGTGTTTTAATATTATCTATGGTGCTCACAATTGTAGTCATAATACATGAATTTATTATTTTCAGTTGTGAATCTTTGCACAAGCATATACCGAGCATACGAGCATACAATGTGACTTCAAAACGAAATAGAAGATTAATCTGATGGCTAGTTAAACAATAGAAGCTAGGGATTGAGATTGAGAAAATTCACAAACAAAGAGAAACTTTGAGATTAAGATTTTACTATAAAAAATAAATCAATCCCCTTTTGAAGCCCACAAGTCGGGCTTAAATAGCTAATGAAGAATGACAAAACTGTAAATAAGGCCAAACCATGGAATAAGGAATAAGATAACTATGACTAAAATGTAGCCTAAGAATCTAGAATAAAATCTTTACTAAAGATAAACATTATCATAAAAGAAAATTAACCAAAAATAAAAGAGTTGATTAAAGTTGACATTTTGGAGGTAAAAATGGCTAATTTTGGGGTCGCAAGGGGCCCACCAGTTAAAGCATGGTGAACACGATGTGCGTGCCTAAAAGAACTTTATGGATTGTGGTCATATGCGCGAATTAGACACCTGTATCCAAAGTTATAGATAAAATACGGATGCCACCAATTCTCCTCACCCAACCAACTAAGAGATAAGTCTCATCGCCCAACTGAGAGATAAATCTCCTTGCCCAAATTTTTATCTTTTCCCATCTACTTAAGTCTCCTGGCCCAAATCTTTATCTCTTCTCGTCTACTTTGAGCTGGTCTACCTTCTCTAAGTAGTCTAGTGCTTTTAACGTCACATCTGTTAGCTGAGCCTCATCGGTCTTAAATTCAGACTCGGATTCATAGTTTTAAATTTCGTTCCGTTTCGGTCGGAATTTTCCATTCTAGTATAGTATCGGTACATTATACCTTTTCGTTTTGTTTTGCTCTAAATTTTGGCCCGTTTCAGTTCGTTCCGGTCATTTCGGTCAAATTTCGACTGGAACTAGAATTTCGGTCCCTATTCCATTTCGGACTATTTTTGTAATTTTCTTGTGTTTGAATGGAATTTTTGTAAATTTTAAATCCAGAAGATATTTAATTAATTCTAGAATATAAAATGTATTTTTATAATTTTAATTTTTTGTAACTTTAAATATGTCCCCTCATTTTTTTTTAAATATCATTATTTTTTTTTAATTTCTCTATTCTTTTATTTTTTTTCTTTGTTTTTGTGTCTCAACTAAAGTTTGTGATTTTTTCAATGTATATTCATTTTATAAATCTTCAATTCTTCCATATATATACACATATACATGATACACACTTACATATATATATATATATATATGTATTTATTCTATTTGTTGTTAGTTTATATATACATATAAATATTTATATATAATATATAATTAATCCTGAAACGGTACACAGGAATACACCAGTACTGAAATATTCCGTTCTAGTACTTAAACCGGAATGATCACTGGAACAAAATTTAAAACATTACTCAGATCCCCTTGCATCAGCCTCCCTTGTTGGAAAAAACTCATCCTCAAGTTCACGCTATCGTCGACAAAGCAAGGGCTGAGGTGTCTGACATTGAACACATCCGAAGTTCTCATAGGATTGAGAAGATGTAGTCTATATGCATTGTCGTTGATCTTTTGGAGAACTTCACAAAGTCCAATCTTCCTATCCTTCAACTTATTGTACTCGCCAACAGGTAAACGATCACGAGTTAGTACAACCCAAACAAGATCGCCAACCTTAAAAAGTGTTTGGTGGCGACAATTGTTGACATGAACCTTGTACTTCACATTGCTCTCTTGAATTTCTTGTTTGACTTGGTTGTGTACTCCCCGAAGGTACTCTGCCATATCCTCGGCCTTGATGTCCATGTGACCTGTAACACACAAGCCCAGAACCAACCCCAGGCCAAGCTATGATCTATATATATTTTTTAAGTTGTTATTTGTGAGAAGCCCATTTGATATTTATTGAGTAATTTTTGAATAGGTCAGGGACCAAAAAATATTATTACGACAGAATATGAATTTTATTGAGCTTGATAATTAGGTTATAGCCCATTTACTATTTATGGACCTATGGACCAAATGAGCCCTAAATAATTAAAAATTGACCCAAGAAATTCTTCTAAAGGCTTGAAGATATTATTGGAAGATGGTTTTATTTTGGACATGAAGATTAGCGCCAATTTAAATATTTGTGTTCAATTTCAAACCAATTAGGGTTACAATTCTAAAGTCCCCTTCTCGTTAAAATTATTAAATCAACTACATATATATAAATATATTCAGCCCCGTACATCGTGGGTGGATCTTATTCTTCTTCAAAACCTAGTTTAGTTTTCTGGTTACTTCACCCATGTTCACCACTCCAGCAACAAGACTCTCTCCCATGTTGAAAACCCCACCGTGATGCATTGCGGTTGCACCACACTAGTGCACTCAAAACGAGCCCTCAGAAATACCCTCAACATGAGGGCAACAAAAACCAACAGAGTTTGAGCCCCAAACACAATAGGCCACTCCTACTTCAGGCGCTGCCTCAAGTACTCAAACAAAAACCACCTTCCAATAGCCAACACAACTCGAGTCAAGCTTCAAGAGTTGCTGCCAACCACTATCATCAAAGCCCAAAGCCCTATGATGGAGATGCAAGACGAGCCATTCGCAATGCTACTAGGCGAGCTAGGCACGCAGAGGCTAGGAGGGTTGCATTGGGGTGCATGCACGGTTCGGGTGGTGAGGTGATGGGCATTCAAGACAAGTGCAACTAGAGGAGTCTCAAGTGTTAGCCAATTCCTTGATTTTAGGGATTGGATGACAAGATGACAAATATCTTAATTTTAAGCCACATGTCCTTTATTTTAGGAATTTATCTATTATTTCCATTATTTTAGACATTTGAATTATTTCCTTCAACTTAAGAATTTGATTTGTTTTAGGATTAGGAATTCAAAGAGTTGGTTTTGTTTTGGAATTAGGAATTCAAAGAGTTTGATTTGTTTTGGGATTAGGAATTCAAAAGAGGTTGGGGGAGGACTAGCCAAACCCTACTACTATATATTTGGCCTTTTGGCTTGTAATTCATGATTAAGCTATTTTGAATGAATGAAAACTTTCTCTTTCAATCTTTTGAGAATTAAGTGCTAGCTTGAGTTAGTCTTAATTTTCACCAACCAACCCATTGAGATCTTTGTGTTGTCTTGAGGTAACCCTAGATCCAACCATCCAACACACCACAAACACGTGAGTGAGAGTGAGGCTTCCATCACCCTATCATGGGCCACTCACTGCCTTCCATTGAAGTGCACTGTAGTGAAGTGGCATCACCTTCACTCCCTCCCATAAACTACAGCCACCCAAACACATGGCAACAAGATGAAAACCCCACATATGTTGAACCATACTCCTCCGCTACGGCACTTGGACAGGTCGAGAGAAAAGAAAGCCACCCACCACGAAGCTTCCCATCACGGCCAAAAAAGCCCCCATGTCTCACGATGTTGCACCCTCACGGACTTCCCTCTACCCTTGTTGCATGGAATAGTAGCAAGCCGCTGCAACGTGAGAAGACCCCACTATTGCAGTCCATTCTCGACGGTAGAACAATCCCACCGTGAGCCTTTGCCTCCACAAACAACCAACACTGCCCAGTCCCTCCAAGCATCAACACCAATGACATGCTTTGTTTTCCTTAACAAAAACAGAGCAAGTTGTTGCTCCAATAGCAACCCATGCTTGGCCACCGCTACTGGCTGGAAAGCAAGCCTCCACCGTCAGATGTTGCCTAGTTGACGCTCAACACCACTGCTCGTGAGCTTCTCTCCTTCCACGACCACGTTTGAGAACTAACCAACGTGAAAGAGAAGCTTGGCGAACCAGTCAGCCTTCCTTGTTACACCAGTACCGAAGACTCCTCCATCATTGACTTAAAGCCAACCACTGCACTGTAGTTGCCGATGACGAGAGCTCCACCACTTTGTTGGGACTCACCCTCTCGGTTCCACCCTTTCCCTCTCTAGATTAACAACAATAAACAACTCTCCCTCTTTCCCACATGGGAAGCGAGGTGTGCCACCATGATTTTTGGCTCAAGCCACTGTCCCCATGCATGACATCGTTCCTTGCTCAGTAACCTCTGCTGCCAGCACTTTTTATTTTGTTTCTCTCGCCTATGTTGCTCTCAAATAAAAGAGGGCTTATAAAACTTATTTTTACAAAGGGTAAGCTTTGAAGTTTTAATTATCTTGCTCACTTAGCCGATTTCTTTCATTGGGTTGTTCACATGGGCTTTTGGTTTTAGGCTAGATGTAATATTGGACTTGTGTTTGAGTTGGGTTTTATGGTAAGAGATTATTAAGTTGGGGCTTATATTAATAAGTTGGGCTTGGTTTTATATTATATATATATCTTAAGTGGGCCGATTTTTCGATGGGTTAGATTATATATATATATATATATATATATATATATATATATAATATTTTGTAGTAGGCTAGGCTCAAAAGAGAATTTAAGTGAGAATGCCTTAAATAGGCGATGTTCGGAAAGTTACTTTGTCGTTTAGTTGTAATTGGGTTAGAAGAATTAGAACTATGGAAATTGGTTTCATGGAAACATTTAATTGTGTTGTTTATTTTAGATGTGTCAGCTATTTGTGTTAATAGTTTGTATTAATTATGTTTAGGTGACGATGAATTTTGCTTGACACTGTTGTGAAGATTTTCAGAAAAAAATTGAAAAGTCATGTAAGCGGGGTTCCTATACTTGATTTGCATAAAAAGGAAAATGAATTGATGTTGGTTTGTAAAACGTGCATGTAATGTTTTAAAAGAAAATGTGAAAATAACCTCAGTTATTTGTTCTATATTCACTCATGATATCTGTATGAAAGAGAAAAATACTTTTTGACATGAATAGTATAGACATGAGCAATATTTGACATGTTTCTAAAATGTGCAAAATAGTGAATGTGAAATCTGAGAATTTTTGTACATGTTATACGAAAATGTTTTGGATCTATTTTTTATCATATGAAAATTATATGAATATGTCTAGCACTTGTTTTTGATATGATGTACATCTGAAAAACCTTTGGCATGACTTAATGTTTCTGTTCTAATTCTGATTCTGGTTCTGATATGATACTTCTGATTCTGTTATATGGTTGATACCAACACTTTTGATATGATATGAGTGCACCCACTTTGGAAACAAGGTGATTTTTCTGGTATTTTTTCAAGTGTGCACACTTGGGATTTCGAGAATGAAAATGAGAAAGTTTCACATTTTGATACTGTTTAGTTTGGCCACCAGGAATAACACAACCCTATCACGGGCGTTAAACATGGTATATGATATAATATGATACGATACGATATGAAATGAAATGATATGATAAGATTTTCAGTCATGTTATGCCAAAAGGTTTTTGAATATGAACAGTTTGAAATGTTGCTCTGATGTTTTGATAACATGTTTTTGGAATATGCATTCTGAAAATGAAATATTTTATTTCTGCATACTGAACTCTCTGAAAGGGCTTATGTTTACATACTAGCATATATTCTTTGTTTACTAAGTTGTTGATAACTCACCCGTTATCACCACAATATTTTTAGATGTTTTGAATGTTTCAGCTGAGAATCAAGAATAGAAAGCATGGGTAGTACTGTGTGAGTATAGCAGATTAAGTACAAAGAGGGTATTTTGATTATTGGAGATTTTATTTAGTAGTTTTGTTTTGTTCTGTCGATTTGACATTTTGAAATGTTGACGTTTATTTTGAAGCTTGGTGGTGTCTTACTTTAATGAGGTATTAGATTTAAAACAATGATATATATGTGTAATTAAGAAATTGGAGTTTACATCTGTATTGTGAGATTTGATTTAAGTGAAAAGTACTAACTCTTCGACCCCTCCAGGACCAAGGCGTTACATGACTAATTCGTGGGATAGGAACCAAATCAAAGATGCCCGACAGATTCTGATCGATTCAAATGGACTCAACTGGCTAGTCCGGTTCTTGGATTGGTTGTAAGCAAACTCTACCTGCGTGAGGTCCCACTATTTTGGCTTAGTACCAGCCAAACTTCTCAAGAGGTTGCCCAAATTTTGATTCACCACCATAGTTTGCCCACCCGTTTGAGGGTGATAAGCACTACTAAAGTTTAGCTTCGTTTTGGATTTTTCCCACAAACTCTCCCAAAAATTACTCATAAACTTTGTATCCCGGTTTGAGGTGATAGACCGAGGAACACCATGCAAGCGAGAAATCTCCTTGAAATAAAGGTGGGCAATCCAGGTGGTGTCCATGGTCTTTTTGCAAGTTACAAAATGGGTCATCTTAGAAAATCGGTCGACCATGATGAAGATTGAATCCATGGCGCGTTAGGTCCTGGGTAAGCCTAAGATAAAATCCATACTGACGTCAAGCCATAGACCATTAGGTACAGGTAACGGAGTGTAAAGACCAGCATTGGTGAGGGTTCCCTTAGCTCTCTGGCACACGAAACATATCGCCACGTATCGTGCCATGTCACTACTCAACTTGGACTAGTAGTAATCTACATCGATTAAAGCCAAGGTCTTTTCTCGCCCAAAGTGCCCTTTGCCATGCAATTCACGTATAATGTGCTCTCTAAAGGAATAGTCTAGGATACACAACTGTAGGCGACAGAATAAGAATCCATCGTGCAAGAGAAAATCACTTCACCTTCCCTCTGTTACTTCCTTAAGAATCTTTCAAAAGGGCAGATCTCCGATGTACAAATCATTGAAAGTGTCAAAGCTTGTCACTCTAGTACTAATGGTGGTGAGAAGTGCCACTTGCCGGCTTAACGCGTATGCAACCCAATGAAGTTTCTTGATTAGTGCCTCAGCGAAAATGTGAATTCTTGCAAGTATGCTACCCACTTAGCATGCCGTTTGCTCAACTTGTGTTGGGCATTGATGTATTTCAGGGCCTTGTAGTCAGTGATATGGATGAACTCTCTGTATCAGGTAGTGACGCCAATGCTTCAGGGACTGAATTATGGCGTAAAACTCTAGATGATAAGTGGAATGATTCTTCTTCGACCTTGGCAACTTCTCATTAAAAAAGGCTATCGGCCACCCTTCCTGACTCAAAACACCCCAATGCCAAGCCCAAATGTATCATAATTAACTTTGAACACCTTATCAAAATTTGGAAGTGCTAAGACTGGTGCCTCTGTCATCTTCTACTTAACCAGTTGAAAACTAGTCTTTGCCTCCTCAGACCACTGGAAGTCACGCTCCTTGAGGCACTCTATGATAAGGGCAATCAAAGTGCTGAAGTTTCTGATGAACCGATAGTAGAAGAATGTCAATCTATGGAAACTCCTGACATCATGCAAGGTCTTAGGTTTGGGCCACTCCAAGACCGCATTTATCTTTGAATGATCTGCATGTACACCATCAGTTAACACAACAAAACCAAGAAAAATTACAAAAGTAGTGAAGAAAGAATCAAAATCAAAGAAAACTACAAGCAACTACATCAACAACCAGGGGGAATTTACCGGTCCGTCCTACCTACTAACGCTAATAAGGTTGAAAGGAAGGAAAGGATGCATCAAGCAAGCTGCACAACCGTTCTAGTTCACTAAGCCCCATGCTTGATCCCACCAACTTGAATTACTTTTTATTAGTATACCTTTTGCTTTTACTTTACACACTTAACAAGGTAACCTAACCATCAAGAACAAGTATCCACGTTGATTGCATACTTCTTTTCCCTAATCAATAAGCACGAGATACTTCTCGAAATTGGATCTACGGTCGGGCTACTAGCAAGTGCATAGCCCAAAAGGGGTTGCAGAACTCTTTCTGGATTTCAATCTGGAAGAGGACGACCACTAGGATTGATACTCTGAAGAAAGGAATGGTTGGGAAGGGGTCGGATGTGGACTAGTAACTGACGTAGGAGCATCTCCATCTTGATCAAAGTTTCATGTCTTGCTCGATAGTACCTTCTCTTTGTCAGCTCGATTAGCTCTTTTTCTTGTAGAGGAATGTGGAACAAGGATTCTCACAAGTATAGAGCGAGATGCCTCTTGCTTGGTCTCTTCCTTGCCACTCTCATTTCAATCCGTCACACTTCTTCTGATTGATGAACAGACACTCAATTCTCAACATATCAAAAACAACTCGAAGGTGATCAAAGTGTGAAGCCGATTCACCAAACAGTAGGAAAAAAAATCAACAAAACACTTCAAGATAGATACTACGATAAAAGAATAACAATAATAATAACCAAGGGGAGCCAAGAAACCCGGTGAAATCCCCTTCCTTTGTAGTCAATGAAAAATCGTCACTCATCAACTCATGACTCAAAAACATTTTTCTTTCTTTTAACATAACCGCAGTCTGGTCAAACAAGTAAGATTTCTCACTACATCAAGCCACACCCATTACAAAAGCTTTCAAACCCTAGGAAAAAAAAATGGAATGAAATATACCTAGAAACTATATACCAAGCTAAAGGTTGGGAGGATAAAAAAAAAGAAAAAAGAGAAGAAGCACCATGTCATCTGCATCAACACACTTACAACCACTGTTTGACTACAAATACCACCATCACCACCATCAACATTGGTTCAGATATTTCACAAAAGAGTGATGGCCTAAACAGGTATGACATCAATTTTTGATGTATCTTCAAATCTTAAAACAATACCCTCGAGGCTAGCTGGGAAGATACACTGGGCCCATTGGCATCCGGTCGTAAATGGCTCAGGTGGAGGCACAATCATAAGCACATTGTCATTTCTCTGAACAACGCCCATCACACTAACCGTGCTGCCTTCTTTGATGTACCTACAAGACATCAGCAATAGTTTTGTAAGATTTTATCACACTGATCGACTGTCACACACTTCTTTCTATCCGAGTTATTAGAATAAGAGCAGGTGGTTGTCACTTATCCAATCATGAAGTAGAAATTATATGTTAATAAATCGGACTACCCTTGATGCCAACCCAGTAGCCCCCTCCCGCGATATGGGAAGATAAAAGGAAAGAAAAAAGCAGACCTGCTGTTAGCATTTTCCATCAGAAAGTAACTAAGGCAAATTCAATTCGTAAAAGAGCCTACCCTTCTTTCAATTGCATTACGCGATCATCACTTGAAAGGTTCCTCTCTCCCAACCATCGGACAAACTCAGGAGATAAGTCTTTGTTTTCTGGGTTAACATCAATAACAACAGAGTCATCAACATAAGGAGTCACCCTCGCACCATAGCCAGTCTTGACCAATGCTCTCAATCCAGACTGGAAGTCAGAGATGTAGAAGTCGACAACATGCCTCTGGCAAACAGTACAAACAGAAAAAATATTTAAAAATTGAAATATGTTGGGAACGCCTCTGCACATTCCCAATGAACAAAAGGTATCCGTTTGAAAATGACAAGTCTCACCTGCATGCATCAATCAACAGAATCATAATGAGACCAAACATAACATTTAAAAGGCTAAAGGGTAAGGTGTAACAGCCCTGGTCCCAGCAGCCCCCGTGGGTACAGGACAAGGTGAGGTGTAAGCCGCTGCATAGACCATTTATTAAATAACTGGAATTTATGATTTGTAAAAATGGAAGATTGCCATTCTGTGTTTTTTAGCAAGGTAAATTCGAATCGGATAGGAATCAACATGTGGTTAACAAATAGAAGTACAATCCATGGTTTATGTATAAGCATCAAACTTGCTTTTCCACTCTAAATATGCAAATGCTGAAAAGAATATATTTACGGCTTCGAAAAGGCAACAAGTTGTCCAGATATGAAAATGGCGTCCAACCAGAAAGAACAGCAAACTACAGGGTCATTAACCATATATATTTTTTTATTTGGTATTATTATTATTATTTTTTATTGGCACCGGGTGTCCAGGAACAACATCCTAACTAATCCCAGGGGTGCACAGACCCTTGGCAAGGAGTTCCCCTCAAGTGCACCTTGGGTAATTCAAGGGAAAAATCTTCCAGTCCGATGGCCCCTAGAGATTATTTGCACCCAAGGGGATTTAAACCTTAGACCTGGGGGGAGCATACCCCCAAGCCCAAGGCTTTTACCACTTGAGCTGGCCCCTAGAGGTTATTTGGTATTATTATAAACCAGATTCAAATAAAAATTATTTATTACATACCCACCTAACACAGAAAAAAAAGAAGAGAAAATGCCTCTAGAAATATCATGAAAAGGTAACAAAATGGTTCAACCCTTTCTGAACTATTGATGGCAACAATAGATGTAAAAGTATATCAGTTACTCACCTCAGATGATCTGAGTCCCCATGTAAAACGTCGATGTGTAGAATTGGCTGGCTTAGAATCCCATCCTCGATACTCGTATAAACTGGTAGATGTATAGACGCATCTAGGAACTTTCCGGAAGGATGACTCAAGTGGAACATTACCACAGGTAACCACCTTCAGGAAGAAGAAAACAAGACATCAAACTTTTTCAAACTACCTCGAAACAAAAACTTACCAAGCCTTAAAATCATGTTCATCATAATATCCATTAAAAAATCACATTTCTGCAGCCAACCTGTCGATAACATGTGTTTAAGACTTTCTCTCCTCTTTCCCTCTCTTCACAGAAGGCACATGTACACGCAAAGACAAATATACTGAAATTAAAAATATTGATTTATTATTCTTTCGATACATCTTACTGATTTATTTTCCTCTTTGGATATCTGTCAATGCAGAATTAATTTCTAGATTTTTCAAATTTATTGTTCTATATCTCTCAGCATGAAATGGTGAAGATTCTTTGTAAGAATTCTGTTACCATGCCTATCATGTTGATATATATTCCTCCACACTCAGTCTCACCAAGTCTAAAGTCACCTACACTGAACCTTTATAGTAATTTCTTCTTTCATTCATATATTCATCGATCTCAAAAGGAAGGCAGCAAAGCACAGAAGACAGAGATGTAAAATATCAGATTGGATTCTTAAGTTGTGTACCCCAGAAACCTTCACATATTGCCCACTTTTTGCAGTTCTCAGTTCAGCGTCAGGATGACGAGAAATGAAACCTGTGATGGCTCTTCTTCCCCAGCAAGTATTCCAAATGAATAATGCAGCAACAGTGCCGAAAAGAATTGTTACAACAATAAGCAGAATGGCATTGTGGACTGCTCCAAGAATAAAACCACCAGCAATGAACCCCATCACAAATATCAGAATTACAGACCACAATATTGGTTTTGGGAAATTTCTTCTGAAGGAATATTCATCATCTTGGCCAAGAGTGGTCACAGCGGGGTTGTGAGCAACAGAGGAACCATGTATTTTGACAGATCCCATTGAGTCTAAAGGACCAGAAACCTTTCTTGGGGCCCCAGATGAATTTAACGGTCCAGAAGAGATGGGCCCAGATGTAATAAGACCTGTCGCAGGAAGAACTGGTGGGATGGGGCCAGAATTTTGGCGTGTCACTCCACCAGATTGGGGACCAGATGACTTCTTCAGAGGATCACCATGCTTATTAAGTGGCCCAGAATTTGATTTCTTCATGGATGTTGAACCAGACATACCTGAAGATACTGGACCTGATGTGTACCCAGCCCGAGTTGCTGCGCTAGATGTAATAGGTCCTGAATGTGTGGCAGCACCTCCAAAAGATCCAGTCCTTGAAGGAGCATTATTTAACTGTCCGGATTTCCTAGACTTAGAGCCATCCATGGGGATATCAAACATTTTACCCAGTTCTCCCGACTTCTTGATATCGCCACCAGTATAGGGCATGGCAGTTGAACTCATTGTTGGAGTCCTTTCTTTTGGCTGCTCAGGCCGGCCAGAGACATAGAGGCCATTGCTGAGTTGATGAGATGGGAATCTGGAACCCATCAATCTCTTGTAAGAGAACCCAAAAGAAACTGCACAGAAAACTACTACCAGAAACTGAGTTGATATTTGAATTCTTACTGCAAATAATAAAAGAAAAAATACAGACTATTAGCAATAAAATTTAGAAATTGTTTAGGAACTAAGCATCGTACATGAATTTAATGAGACAAAGGGCCAAAGTACACTATTCTCCAATTACACAAAATGCATATTGACACAATAAATAACATTCTGCAAAGATTTAATTCAGACAAAGTTAACAATAACATCAGATGAAATCGGTTGACATTAATATGTAAACAAGAATTCTTTTTACTTATAAAAAAATAAGTAAACCAGCATTAAATAAGAATCGAAACCTCCAAACATAAATTTACTCCATATCTTGGTAGGAACACTCATAAAGCAGAACAACTAAGTCAACTAATACCAGAGAGCAGTCAATTCAATTAAAACAGCAGATACAAGTAAGTCAACAAGCCAAATTACTGAGCAGCCAATTATTGCATAAAGAGAGCAGATATGAGATTAAATTAAAAACCCACAAAAAAGTTGGTCTTTCGAGAGACCAGAGCTTGTTTGGAAACACATATCACTTTTTTTGGTTTGGGTCTTGTTGTTTTCATTTTCACCTATTTTCAATATGGAAAAAAAAAAAAAAAGGGAAGAGAATGGCATTTGGATGCATTAGTTCCAAAAATGGTTCTGGAAAAAGATGTAAACACATTTGGATGCATAATAGGGAGCAAGTTTTTTTCCTTGAGTAAAGGCAATTTTCCTCGAAACTTTGCATCCACTAGAGTTTTGCCACGTGTCCAAAGGATACATGTCATCTCCACGTATCCAAAAGCAGAAAAAAGAAAAGCTAGAAAATATAGGTCCCCACGGGGGAGGATGACCAATTCCCTTGCCTCTTGCCTAGATCCATCTCCCCTCAGCACCTCTCCCCCAGCACATGGGGTACACAATGAAGGGGGGTGGACAGATCCATACATCCACCCTCTCCCCAGTCTAGTGGCTGGCAAAGAGGGGATGGATTCACCCCCTCTTTTTTCCATTTCTGATTGCGTTTTAATAAACAGTTTTAAAACCAGTTTCAAAATCTCCCCTATCAAGATGCAGTCATGAAATTGGTTTTCAAACCTGTTTTAAAACCAGAAACAGGCTTCAAAATTAATATTCAAGCTTAACCCAAGGAACCATGTAGGAAGCAAGATAATAAAAACATGGCATAACAAAAAACCTTTTTTATTTATTAATTTACTTGTATCCACTTACTGAGGTACCTAAAAACAAATCCCCTTTTTTGGAAATGAAAATAAGTATTGGCCCAAATTTAAAATTTATCAGAATATGTCAGATCTAAACAAGATTTGGAACTGAAGAACCATATAGTTGATAGAAATTCACCATCTATAACAAAACTTCAATCCTAAATCAGACAAGGAGGGCACATTACATCAACAAAATAAGGAAGTTAAAGCGCTACTACAATAAGCAAAATGCCAAGGCCTTAGAGCTCACTAAACGGAGGTTTTGGGTTCATTTTTTTTTCCAATCATGAACCGAGAAAATTCAGAAACTTGACTTATGTGTCATTTTCCCATATTTTCGGGCAAACCAAGCACACTGTCACAAATAAAATTACCCTAACTTCAAAGAGATATAAATACGGAACAAGATCTTCTATATTTGGAAGGATTTTAACCACAACATCTACAGACCTCTATCTATCTATGAAAGAGTAAGATTAAAACAGAAATTCCATAACGTCATTGTGACCCAAAATCAAGATAAGAAGGAGATCTGAGATAGGACTTAAGCTTCCTTCGGATCTGAAAAGCATAAACGACGAAAGTTGATCGCTGACTAGAAATTAGCATCAATTCCTTTATTTTACATTATCCTCGGCAACCAAACATACTATAAAGCAAAAAATAATGACCCATATATATAATCCAGACTAATTCTCATACAGAGATTGCCACAGACCAAATCAACGAATAAATACATACCCAGATCATCATCTCGACAAAAAAAACAAGGCAATGGGGAAGATCTATGCAGAAAAATGAAGAATTAAAAGGTCCACAGAGTAGAATCTTTAGGGACGGGGGGAAATGGTAATAAAAAGAGATGGTATACCTGAAACAGAAGAAGTGAAATGAACGGGAAATGGAAATGTTGATGTTAGTAGTAGTGGTGGAAGTTGTGATTCTGCTGGTGACACTGAGATCCCATCTCCATAGCAGTCGCCGTCTCTTTCACTCCAATATTTTGTTTTCTCTCTCTTCAAAGAGCCGCAACAACTGGTTGGTTGTCTCGTCCCGCAAAACCCCACTAAACTTCGGAATAAGATTTTAAAAGTGAGAATTACATTAAAAAAAAAAAAAACAAAACAAGACTTCCTTAACATGCACCTTCCACCCTCTCTATCTCTCTCTCTCTACTGTGATTATTTTCAATATTTTTTTCCTCCGTTCCCGTGACCTATGCTATCAGATTGTAAAAGTTTATTTCATATTATTTTATTATTATAATGTTTAAATTTTTATATAAAATATAATAAATAATTTAATTTTTTTAAAATTTTAAAATAATAATAATATTAAAAAATAATATTCTAACAATATTTTATTTAACATTTAATTTTTTATCTCAACTCATATCATCTTAATTTACTATCCAAACAGCACTTTAATAATACTACGAAGAGTCAGTAAATTTTATATCCAAACAATTAAAAATACACCTTATGCTTCTCTGCATTGCTAGAGAAAATTAAAATTTGATTCTGAAAAAAAATAATAATAAGCCACCTGATAAAAAAAAAAAAACCATCTGAAAAAAATTAGGGAATTGGTTTCTTTTGCATAAAACTAACTGAAGAAATGAGTCTAAAGGACCGATTTTGATAGTCTAGTAGTCTACATCTTATACAAACTGGTTAATTAAATCAAAAGAATAATCTAGATAACAAAATTGTAATAATGTAAAGCATTATACAATAAATAGAACATTTAAAAGAGAATGAGTATTAGCATTAGATCTCCATAATTTTAGTTAAATAACTTGACGTTCCATCTTCATAATCTTCTATATTTTTACGTTTTGTAATAAAGATTGCAGGAATTTTATTTAAGTGAAGGTAGGATGCATTGACTATATATACTATTTAAGTGAAATTAAAAGTTTAAGTTTTATCGTGCTTGACTGCCTAGTTTGGGTACTTAGGTATTTTGATAATATTTTTTTTTTATTATTTTATTATTATTTTTTACTATTATTTAATATTTTCTTATTATTTTTTCATTACTATTTATAGAATATTTTAGAATACCTCACTACCAATCACAACACATCTAATAAAATATATAAAAAAGTTCAAGTAACCTATAACACATCGTCAACCTTGGGTTAAGAATAACATCATTTTTAGAAACCAGGGACCGGAATGTATTAACCTCTTCTTTAAAAATTCTTCTTCTTAATAAATTACCAAGTATAAGAGATGGCATAAAATAAATCATATCATTTTTTATTAAAATATGAGAATATAAAAAGAGTCTATAGAGGCATTTATTAACATCAATAAACTCTCATGTACTTAGCAAAAGTAACTTATCAAAACTGAAAACCATAAAATTAAGCATGTCATAAACTGTATGAGTCTTTGCCCCTAGGCGAAGTCCTGTACTACAGCTCCATTCTCATAAAGATTCTTACCTAGGTGCTTAAAATATAAAAACATATAAAAATAAGTCAAAAACTTAATATGCAACACATCTTGCAGTAAACAAAATATAAACATACAATTTTCGGGAAAATATTTATACTTATAATTACATAAGTAAATAACGTGAACATGGATTTGATCTATCCATGAAATGCCTTAACTTGTTACAACACCGCGAATCTTCAAGTTCCTAATTTAGGAAAGTTATGGTTATACTAGAAGTAGGGTTTCTACTTTAAGAAAGCAAATTTGAACTTAGCCCAACAACAAGCTCATGCCCATTGAAGAAGAGCCCGCGGGACAAAACCTTATATATATATATATATATATATATATATATATATATATATATATATATATTATAGAAAATAGACTTCATTTCATTTATAAAGGAAGTTACAGCTGTGACTAATCAATATAGAGACAAACTCTGAATACAAGCCTAACTACACATCTGTTGTATACTTCCCTACACAATTTTTTTTGCGACAGATATTGTCTTAACTTCTAGAAACTTTCTACTGACAAAACTGGTTTGTTTGAGAGTATTACTCTTTGTAAAAAAAAAGGGATAACCATCGCTTACCTCCAAAGGAGGAAAGGGTATCAAACTCCCATCCTCAAAAAGAGGAGGGGGATGGGACAAAGCCTTATATGTTAGTACAAAAACCAACTTTAATTATTGTGAGAACTGTGACGAATTGAGGGAAGGAATCCCCACACTCTATAAAAATTTCAATGAGAAGAAGGATGCTAGGTGAGCAACGTACAACTGAGAACAAAGTAAGGCAAGCAACCCATTGTGGTGGGCAAGGCCAATACGAGCAACACAAAAAGAACAAGGCAACTAAAGAAGTTCGTGCCCTACACCAAGTGAGTAAAGGACGTCTTAACCATACGTATGACAAGCATCAAGCAATGGAAAGCCTAGTACAGAGTTGGGAGCACTTCGAGATAACAAGAAGAAGCTCTAATGGTGGTAGGTGACGTAGAAAGACCCATGATCCAATGGTGACGCTTGAATAAAAGTGCATGGGAAAGAAGGAATACGGACTTGCTAGCTATACGTCTAACCTTAGAAGTAAAACCCAATGCCACGTGGGTGGTTTTTATAAGGAAACAAACTGTGCGTTTAGTTGCACGGCAAGTTATAGGGATGTGCACGCCTTGTCCCATCAGTCCATTTAATCTCTACCATTTTTTAGTCCAACGGACGCATGGACAACTGAGATTGAAGATTACTTTTTCAATCAATCAAAAGTTAGAACCATGACTGAGAGTCTTGCCGTATAGTCTTCATTTAACTTTCGATATAGTAAAATACTTCAATACTATGACACCCCAAGATCTTGCTTGGGATCAGACAGACTATGAAGTGTCGATTGATTCAACACAAGGTTACCTCTCCCGTCCATGACAATTAAAGATGCAATGCACCTAACATTCATCTAACAATATGTAATAATAACATCCCACGTAAAAACCCCTTAGACCTTGACCTCAGTAGCCATGATCCTAGTTAATTAGGAGTTAGGCTATTTGTGAATGAACTCATTTTTGGAACTTGAGTTGGCAAAAAGGGCCATATACTTTGGCTTTTGTAGAATTATTAAAGCTTTAGTAATTTAAGGATAAATGCCAAAAGGCCAATGGAAGAAGTACACATGGAATATTGATGGGCTAGCCAATTAGGTCAAGGATGGATTTAGAGAAGGCCTAAGAATGTTTTATTTAAGGCCTTAGTTTACTAAGGATGAGATGGGTTAAGGATAGATGTTAAAAGCCTTAATCCCAACTTGGGAGATTAAGACTTAAAGCCCTTTCTAAAGGACACTAGATATTAAGCCCAATATAATGGACATAAGGCTATTGAGCCTAATTTAGTAAGAGTGAAGGCTATTGGCCTAATCTAAGAAAGACCCAACATTAGGACCCAACTTAGTGGGCCATTGAGGCTAGGATAGGCCCCATAAATCAAGATATGAGACCCATGGATAAGCCCTCTTCTAGGCCCATAACCAAAGCTTGTTCATATGGCCCAATAAAGGCCCAACCAATTTTATTTCATTCTTCTAAATGGGACCCACATACACTATACCGTTGGTTTCCATTTAACCCAATTTCAACCACACGCCCCCATGAGTTTAACTTTTTACCAAGATTAGCCCCTTAACCTCAAGCCTTCATCCCTTAACTTGATCATTTAACAAAACATTAGTGGCACAATTTCACCCTTGTATGCCGACTACCGACCATGGTCCAAAAACGTCATAATTTTATGATTTTTTTCCCACCTCTCACTCATTTTAGATCACTTCCTTAGGACCCATGAATAGTAGCTAAATTGCAAACCTTGTCACATAGAATGATGGCATGTCAAATACCAACAAAAACACCAATTGGCACACAAAAGGCAAACCGATAAACCCCCCCAACTAGCCATTGAATTGGTAATTCTTGAACTAGTTTTCAAGTGGATTTCTACCCCCATCAAACCTCATGATATTACCTAAGAATCAGACCTAGCAAGAGGCAAAACCGTTCCAAGAAACAAAACCAAAAACTCAACTTTTCCTCTAGGAATGTAGTTGGATTCAAACTGGATACATTTGGTTCTTCATGGAGTTTTTGCTTTTAAAAGAGCCACCTCCACACGCCACCACCTTTTACCTGTAATCCCAAAGAAGTGCTTCAAAGCACTCAAGTGCATGTTTGTCTATTTATCTCCCAAAGGCAGCAAAACTAATTGGCAATAAGAGAGGTAAGCTTAGTCACTCGACTTAACCACCATCATTTTACATCCCTTCACTTTTTTCTCATGTATGATCACATGGCAGCGAATCAACCCTCCCTTCCTCATCTGAAAAGCTTCCAAATGAAGGTCATAATACATGCAAAGAAGACCACAAAAATGAGACAAAATAGATGAGCAAAACTGGTTAGCATGAAGAACTAAAACCTGTTGGCCTCTAGCATTATTTCATCTTAGAAATCTTTTTTTTTTTTTTAATTTCTGGACCAAGTGTGAGAACCCAGACTTTGCCAAGTCCCCATTCATATTTTTTTCAAAGATTTATTTTAGTTATTGGAAGATGCTAAGTGTTAGAGGAGTGCCTTAATAGATGTTTTATTTTGGACCTTAGAGTTCTAGACTTAGAAAGCCCATAAGAGGAATGAGAGGAAAAAGCCAAGGCCCAAGTGGATTTTGGCCAACAAGGTTGGATTTAGGGTTTGGAAGACCAAAGTGATTTCTAAGGGTTGGTAGAGGTGCCACATGGCACAAGAGGAACAATTTGATCTTTTCTATAATGGAACCTAGGAAAATGGCAAGTGTGGCACTTGTCATACATGCATGAGGTTCTAGAAGGTGTGAGTGAAAGATGATGTCATCAGGGTTAGGGCTTACACGCCCACATGCAAGGATCCATTTCTATGATTGACACTTTTCAATCATGGAGAGAGAGAGCCCTTTGGAGTTCCAATAAGATCTTACATGGGAAGGGGAAAAGACATGTTCTAGAAGAATGTTGGAAGAGTAAGAGAGGAGAGAGGGGGTGACAACTCAAGCTTGGGGAAGGCTAAGGATCACTTGGGGAAGGTCAAAGATCACCTAGGGAAGAGCTAGGATTTTGGCCAACACAAGGAACACACACTCACTTGCCACATGGCAACCATGCACACGAGGTAGAGTCCCAAGGAAGATTGGGTTATGTGGTTTGACACTTTTGCTACCAAGTACATTGAACCTAGACAAGTGAGGAAGGGCATAATGGGAAGGTGAGGCAAGAGAGGGTTTCGATTTTGAGGAAGCCACATGCCACATGTACGGCAGGCTTTTGGTTTTCCAATGCCATCCTAGGGAAAAGGAAGAGACCCTTTTGTCTAGATGCCATGTGGCATCCATGCACAAGCCTTTGGCATTTCAAGAAGGGATGGAGGCTTCTATAAAAAGGCATTGCCAAAAAGTTGGGAGGTCTTTTGCTCAAGTACTCAACTTTATTTCTATGGGATTTCGGCTACCACTATTTGCTCTCTAGTTCCTACATTTTTTCACACTTTCTCACCAACCAAATGTCACAATTCTCTTCACCATTTCGAAAACCACCAAGAATACTTCTTCAACCATTCGGCTAGAGAAATAACACAAAGTAGTAAGAACCATTCCACCATTTCTTGCACACACACACGGCCAAGAGGGAAAAAGATACCAACAAGTTTCGATTCTCGGGTTTTCCCACATGTACACACACTTTCAATTTATAAACTAGGGTTTTCTTTAAGAAAAGGAAGAACCCAAAAATATTCTTTTGTTTCCAGCTCTTGAACATCAAGTGTAGAGGGAATGAAGGCCACGGCCACCACTTAGAAGAAAGGCTAGGGTTTCTTGTCTTTAAAGGTTTCAGATTCTAGGGTTTATTCCATGGGAAAGCATTTTCAAAAACTTTAGACACTCACACTCACCCTTATTTCGAGACTAGGGTTTCTCTAGTCATCTTCTAATGTGTTATATATATATCTTTCAGATTTGCTATTTTATACTTCGGATTTTTTGTAATTAAACTTTCAACTTACTTTTGATAACACTTGTATATATTTCATGAACTCTTATTTGTTTATCATTGCTTGAATCTTGTTATCTTGTTATATGTATGCTCAATTTTGATGAAAGGATGAGATGTTATGTTTTCATGATAGTTTAAGTGTATTTCAAATATGTCATGTTAGGGTTTCGGTTTTGACATGTATATGTGCTATGCATACTTGTTTTGATATATGAATGTGTAAAAGCATGAGAATATGTGTTGTGATGATGAAAATCCATGTTTGGAGGACTTGTATGATTCGGCCAAGGCTATGTCAAGGGAATTCGAATATGTTTTGTGGTTGAATAAGTATGATTTAACTATGTTTACATGTATTCATCATATGATTGTATATTCTAATATTTTCAAGCCATATTGTGAGATGCATATTGGGAATTGGACTATATGTGTTTCGGATTGTACATGTTGCATGAGTATGATAAATGGTAAGATCATGTGCTCATATCTCATGCATTGGAGTCTATGTTTTCAAAAAGAAAAGAGCCAAAGTATGTTTTATCATGACTTCAAATGCTAGGACGGGGAAATGCCCTAGTGGAACTCCCTATCCACTCTAAAGTGTTTAAAGTCGAGTGGAGACCCTTGGGTAGATGAAGTAAAGGCGACGGGTCTCAAATGGTCCCTTAAGGAAATGATACCTGAGCGAGGTTACACCTAAAAGTAGTGGGTGTCATACGGTGAAAGAGAAGTAAGTGAACTGCCTTAAAAGAATATATTTATGTTATGACATAGTCACCTCAATCAAGTGGATCATTGGTTGATGCGGTAACTAGGAAGGAACACACGGTGCTTAGGAGAGAGCCTTGAGGTATCCATCCATGTGAATCATGAAATGAACAAGGCATTTGAGTTCTATGTTATGATACAATATGACATGTCATGATATGTTATGATATGATATGATTACAATATGAAAATGTTATGAAATGATAAGAATGATATGATATGTTATGAAATGATAAGAATGGCATGATATATTATGACAAGAACAAGTACCCAAGCTCAAATGATATGAACATGTGATAAAAAGTCCAAAAGATGAAAATATGTTTTATGAAAAGTCTATGTTGCATATGTCAAGGTTTTTACATCAAAGTTCATGTCCATGCATTTATTGTGGTTTGCTTGTATATGCCTATGATATCTACTGTATGTTGACTGTTTACTTGTTAAGACTTCTCGAAATCTCACTGTGGTGGTTTCCACTACCATTCCCCACCCATAATGGTAGAAGTTGTTAGAGTTACCTCGAACACGATGGAACCATGAACCTAGATGGTGCAATGATTGAGGACAAGTTCACTGTGACAGCTCATCACGACTTTATGGTTGAAGTTTTGAAGTATTTGGCCCTACTTCTTCGAGAAATTTTAGCTAGCCTTAGCAAGGGCAAGATTGATTCTATGCTTACCAACCCATCGAAGAACTTGAAATTTGGGTGGAACATGGACCAAGTATCCAATTTTCTAAAACGAGCTAACAAGACTATGATTGAGGCAAAAGAGATAGCAAAGGACTTAGGACTTCTGACACCTGAGCCTCAGAGATCACACAAAGTCTTTTTATGTTTGATTCAAGATGAAATGGTAGCATTAGGAAAATTGAGAACTTAAATTGTCTTGTGGAGAAAAAGGATGTGACTCATGGTTTTTTTGTGAAAATAGTATTTTTTGTGGTCCCATGTTTTGAGATTCTTTTAACACAATTATCTATTTTGGAGTACAATTATGAAAGTTTAAACTTTTGGGATGATTACATTTTGTACCATGATTATTATATTGCCACCATCCTTATGTAGTTAAAAGAATTATCTGCTGGAAATTATTGCATATTGCTAGATTTATAGGTGCATTGCATCTTAATTGTCATGTACGAGGGGTATGTAGCCTTAAGTTATAGGTCTCTACGCTTCAGTCACCGTCCAATCCAAAGCGGGGGTTGGGGGTGTCACACCAAGGCATACCTTGCACCCATAGACTCATTCCAGCACCTAACCACGAAGGAATCATGAAGAATAGGCTACTATTCAACTAACCAAGCATGACAAAATCTAGAAAAAGCCACTCAACACTCCACCGCCCACCGCCCACCTCCACCACTCACAACTCTTCCCTCTAGCCAAAGCCCACGCCCCTTCACCTCTCACCCCTCCATTTGAACACTATAAATACCTCCATTCATCCCTTACTTCTCCACACAACTTCCTCTAGCATTCCTCTAGAATTCTTGAGAGCAAACACCTCTTGTGTGAGAGAAGAGATGAAGCCAAGTAGGTTGAGTGAGGTTCTTGAAGTGAGTTGAATTGTGGGCCACGATTGCTGTCAGTAATCTTGCCTCATCTTTTTTTAAGCATTAGAATAACATGTTAGGCTTTAATTTATGGCATGGGAATAAAAATTTGATTGATTTAGTTAATATTTAACTTGAATGATGCAAACGAGGTCAAATTTAGGTTATGCTTGGTAGGTGAAATAAGATGAAAATTTTTAAAAATTTTGTGAATAGTATTAAGATAAAAGTTTAAAATATTAATTTAAAATATTGAAATTTGAAAAAGTTGTATTGGGATTTGAAAAATTTGAATTGTTTATTATATTTTATATGAAAATTTGAAAAATTTGTAATGATGAGATGAGATAAAGATAGAGATGAGAAATCTCATCTTTGCCCCAAACGTATCCTTAAAGTACTATTGATTACATAAATTATTTTTGGATGAAATTTTAGCCATGGCATGTCTTGTTATGATCTTGAATGTTTTACCAATGTCTTGAAAGAATGTTCGAAGGTTTAAATCTAAGGTAAAAGCATGCCATGAGGTTCATGAATCCTTATCTTGTTAATCATTAAAACATGTTTTGAACACTTGAGTAAAGTTTATCTTATGAAATCTTGGTTAGATTTTTGTAAGCTTGAGTATTGAGCATTTTGAAAAGTCTTGTGATTGGGATAAGAATAAAAATGCATGATTCATTTAGGTTTTAAACCTCTATTTGACAAGGAAAAGTTAGAAACGTCATGCATATGCTTGGTTTGATGATTTTGTGATGTTTTGGTTTTGATTAATGCATAAGTCTTGGGATGACTTCATGAGAACTGAATCTAAGTTATAAACATGTTCTTAAGACCATATTCATGATTGTTACTTGATGAAATTTGAGCACACATGCATCCATAGAAGTTATAGACTTGAGATCACAAATGGATCACCCACAATGATGCATGCCACAGGTTGGTTGATTTGGGCATAGTTGTGATTTGATTCATGCAATTATAAGGGAATATATGGATTTAGAACATAGAAAATATGACGTTTGTGAAATTTGGTAAAATTTGGGGCCAAAATGCAAATAGTCAAAAAAGTAGGACTTAAATGGCAATTTCGGAAAAGTATAGGGGCAATTTCATAAATACTAATTTTGAGCCCTTTTGATCATGAACATCTTCCTTAGTTATGCAATTCCTAACATAGAATAACTCTTATTACAACCACATCAATTTCGTAAGTACCCAGAAAGTTTGTAAGTTAGCTTCTAAGTTACTTATGGATAATATATTTATGATTTATGTATAAATGCTACACTCATATGATATTAATATCATTTTGAGCATGGAATATCATGTTATAAGATACATTGAGTATTTATTTATTTGCTCACATGACATGTGTAATTTTCATCATTTTAGCATATTATATGAAATTGTCATTTTCACATGAAATATACTTCACAAGCATATGTCATGAAAAATATTTTCAAGCATTGCATGTAAAGAGATTTTGTCATAACCTCAAAGGCTAAGATGAGAAATTATCCTAGTAGAACTCCTTTGTCTACTCTAGAGTGAATAATAATGGAGTGGTAACTTCTAGATTAACAAATAACAGTTAACGGGTTTTGAATGGATTCTTTTTAAAGAATACCAGAGTGAAGTCATTTATGGCACCTAATGTTGGTAGGTGCATACATTATGATGAATTGTTATGATCAACTGTTATGTTATGTCGAAATGTTATGTTACCAATACATTGAGAACGTGTATGTAGACAACGTAGTTTCAACATGAGTTGTACTACGATCACCAGCAGGTACTCACAGTGCATAATGGGGAGTTGTAATGATACCATACGTTATGTTATTGTTAATGATGGCTTTAATAATGATGAAATGTTATGTTTTGAAAAGATGATGTGAGAAATGATCTCTATAAGAAAATGTGTATCATTTTTTTTTTCCTAAAAATGTTGAGGAATCTAGATGGGAGATAAATATTAATTTTCTGCATAACATGCATCTCATGTTGATCATTTACCATGCATATCTTATCTCTATACAAGTTGGTTGTTTAACTTACTGAGACTTCAAGTAAATCTTACCCTTGTGGACCCACTATCATTCCCCCGTAAAGGTAGAAGTTGTGTCAGAACCGGTAGTCGATGAACAAGACGGACCACTGGATACAGATGGTTGAAGATGAGCCTGATCTTGAGCGAAGGTTGGACTTGATTTTAATGTTCATAGCTCTGACTCTGGATACCATAGAGCGGAAGCGAGAGCTAATATGATTATGTAGTTTCAGTATTACAAGATTATATTCCCACATTATGTTGAACGTATGAGAATCTCTTCAGTGAGGAAGTACTTGATTATGGTTAATTGATATTTTGGGATGTTTAGTTCATTCTAGCATCAAATATTTTTATCACCATTATTTCCATTGCATTTATTGCATACTATGATGCATTGCATATTAACTATCATAAAAAGGGAGTATCTAACCTTGTATTGTATGTCCCAACACTCCAAGTTTCCATTCCATCTCAAGCAGAGGTTGGGGGCGTCAACATGTATCTTAAAAACTTTGAAACATAATACATAAACATTAGAGTGATAGATGTTCTTGACTACAACATAAGTCTAAAAGGTCTGTAATCACAAAAATACGAGAGACAAAGCTCCATAGGTACATGCATAAACTAAAACATCTACTAGGCTAGTCCGTTGAGTAGCTCGAGCAACTTGGTCAGGGATGCCATAATACTACTATCTATAAATTAGATCATGGAGGCTATGAGCTTTGCGTCGTGTCTGCCCTACCTAGTCGACAGTCTTTGGTCAGCCATCATCTGTTGTATCTCCTGTTCTAACACATCATCTATCATTTCAGGAGGAATGGTAGTTGGGACTACCACGATGAAATTTCAGAATAAATCTCACAAGTTTACAAGGAACTTAACCGACAATTAAAGATGCATGCATGATAGTAAATAACTGAATGCATAACATGATCATAAATAAAGTTGACGTGACTTGACATTTATCATAATGTGTACTGGCATTACTTGAACTTTAACGTAAACTAAACTTGAAACTGAACTTAACATGACATGAACTTGAACTGAATGTGAACTAACTAAACATTTAAATAACATGATCATGAACGTTAAGTACATGAACTTGAAATATTGTTCATTAAATAAGCATGATTAATAAAAGCGACCATATGGGGGTGTTACATGGTTCCCTTTAAGCCGTGTGTCCCTACTGATTACCACATCACAACACAAGTATCTACACTAGCTGAGTTAACGTACCAGTTCACAAGTATCTGCACCTACTATGGAAAACGTAATGTACGTATCTCATGTTATCTGCACCAGCACCAACACATATAACATGAAATTGAAAGTGTGGGGATACCATCGGCGTTAGTGCCCGTCTTCGCTTCGGTGACCAGTTATTTAGGTCTCATGCGAAGCTTATAAACCTTTACCTTGTCAGGCTAGAGGATTTCACACTAATTTAGACACTCTAACGTGAACAAAAAAGTTCTATTTGGATATTACCCATCATAGCATTTAGGTTCGTGATAAACATAAATAGACTTGACTGATTTGAAAATACTATTTTTGAGACACACTCTGTACTTGAGACATGACGTGACATAAAACGAAAGCACATATGACCTAATGTAACGCAATTTGACATGTGCGTGAGATGAATGACATGACAGAACATAAAACAGACATACCTTTCATGACATGGCATGGCATGAAATAGATAAACGTTTCATGACATGGCATAACTTGTAACAGATAACATTGAGTGAAAAAATATAATGTATAACAAATAAACATTACATGACAGAATATATTGTGTAATAGACATACATGTAGTGACATGGCATAGCATGGCATATATAATAACGTAAGAACATAGACAATTGTTCCCTTACCAACACACATACACAGTACTCTGATAGTAAGTTAGAAGCTAACTTCCAGTGATCGTTGTGTGACGAATACAAATGCATGAAGTACGAGAAACTGTACTAAGAGATTTCTAAACATAAGAAACTCAACACTAACAGTTTAGAAATATAAAAATAATATCTTAGAATAAATTACCATTTTATCCCTCGAAAATGATAATTTTACCTCTAACTTAAATATTTCACATCCTAACTCTAAAACTCAGTAAATTCCTCATGTAAATTTGGTACTAAATCAGAATATCTAATTAGAAAATTTTAGAACACATCACAACTATGTCAAACATGACAAGATTGAAACATACATAGGCCAAAAATCCCTTAATTTTTGTTTCAATTCTATCAAACCTCATTTCTCATGCATAAACCGAAATATTGCAACATGTAAAATCATATCCTATGATCAAATAACAAACAAGAAAAGCCAACAAAACTAACTCCACAAAAATCACAAATCTTTTTAATATAAAACTTCAATTTTTTAAACCATAAGCACAACCCTTGATTCTAAACGTTTTATCTCTATTAAAAGAACTCAAAGAACTCCAAAAGTTTAGGAAAAAATAAAAAAACAAACAAACTTCCAATGCATTCATAACAAACTCCTAAGAACTAACATGCTTTGGATCATCAAGCCAAAACCACAAAAATCCATTTTGAAGTATTCAGCCTTAACACTTTTACCAAAACTGATTCCTATATGGTTTGGTTTTGATCAAACCCCTTTGCTCCAAAAAATAGCATGAAATAAATTACAAATCAACAATATCATATGATTAAAAATCATGTTCTAAAGTAGATTTAAGCATCAAACTTGCAAAAATTGAATCAAAACATCAATCTATGTGAAAACCTCAAATACATGACCTAACCAAACTCCTTCATGTATTAAAAATCATATCTTTACAACTACGACTCCCTGAGCCCCCACTTGGGATTGGACGATGACTGAAGTATCAGGTTATGTAACTCAGGACTACATACTCTTGTACATGACAGTTATGATGCAATGCACCTAATGATATAATAGTATGCAATAAATCATAGCGAAATAATTTTCTCATCTACATAAGACTGGTGGAAATTTAATAACATGGCACCGAAGTGTAAACCTCCCAAAGTTTTAAATTCCATCATTGTACTTCGAAAATAGGCATTGTTTCAAAACTCTCCCCAAATATAAGTACTAAAACTTTTTCCCAAAACAAAGGGACCATTGCAAAAGGTTAAGTCTTAGAAATCCAAAACATGTTTCCTGGCACATGAAAAGTAGTCCCTCTCCTTTTCTTTTCCCCATCCAGTTAGGCTTCTTTCTCTTCTCCAAAAATTGGTCCTTGTCTTGATCCCTTAACCTCTTCAGCTCGTCAATGAGCTGTAATGTGTTGATAATGAGCCAGTCAGTGTTCTCTTACCTATCCAACAAAAAGGGCTCCATCGAGCTCTCATTGTTCTTTAGTACCTCCTCGATGGTCGGGGGTACCGTCCTCTTGCATTTCAGCATGGGGTGATCTTCTATACCTGTCATGACTTTTACCATTTCTTGTGGGGAATGATAGTGGAAACTACCACAATGAGATTTTGAGAAATTTCAGCAAGTAAATATGCAACATACAACATATAACATAAGCACATAAGAAAAAACCATAATGGATGCATGGACATGTACTTTGACATAAAACTTGACTTATGCAACATCGACTTCCTCAAAATAATATGTAACATAAATCTTTTAACCTCCTTCAGAAAACATCTGTTCATCTCTTCATTCTTGGTTCTTAAACATATAACATATCATTTGAGCTCAAGTTCTTGGTCATTCACGTATCATATCATATCTTGTCATATCATGTCATAACCTGTCATATCATATTGTGTCATATTATGTCATGTCAGAACATATCGTAGAGCTCAGTGCCTTAATCATTCTCATAACTTATGGTTGGATACCTCACAGCTCCCTTATGCACTGTGTACTCCCCACTAGTTACTGCACCATCCAACATGCCACTTGACCGAGGTGACTACGTCTTACACTTCAACATACTTATTACAGTAGTTCACTTATTTCGCCTTCATTGTATGGCACCCACTAGTTTTAGGTGCAACCCCGCTCTAGCATCCTTTCCAAAAGGATCCTTTCAAGACCCGTCGACTATACTTCATCGACCTAGAGGTTCTCACTCTATTTTACACACTCCAAAGTGGACAGAGGAGTTCCATTAGGGCATTCTCCCATCCTAACATTTGGGCTCATGACAAAACATTTGCTGATTCATTTTTTTGAAAAAAGTGCATGTTGTGAAATTTTGCAAGTGCACAAAATCGTACCAAGTAATATAATGATAAGAAAGATGTCGAACCCACGATGACTATTTACCTATTAACTATTGAAATTGTTCTAATTCTAAGTTATTTGAATATCAAGAAAAGTGGTGGATTTTGAATTTGAGAAAAAAAAAAACAACAAATTAAATTAAATCAACAAATGAAGAATTGATCAAACACTTGAAATGAAGAATATTTCAGCCAAGAAGAAAGCACTAAGGCATCCGACTCACCTAACCAATCCAATCCCAAATCCTAATCAAACAATCAATCAATTATCATCCTATTTGACGGCAAAATATTCTAACTTATCTAAGACCCTCTCTCGAGTATAATTAAAATTACTCAACATGCGATTACCTGCGATATGTCTATGCAAATATAAAAGCATTTGAGCACATTAAGATTGATAATATTTCACATAAAAGCCGCACAAATCACGTTGACACATTAAGATTGATAATATTTCACATACGAACCTAAACTACATGCATCATCTCTCGAATTAACATGCACAACAAATCATTCAACTATTGGCCAAATAATTGAAAGCATTAAACTCAATAATGTATACTCAAAAGGAATGATAAAATTATGATCACAACAAAATGAGATTCGGGATTGTCATGGAGAGGCTAATAATACATAGTATTTCATATGTAATCAAAACAAACCATAGTAGTTCTGGAATTCATAATGAAAATAATACAAAGAGAAGATGAAAGAGTCAAGAAGAAAACTCTATGTAAATCGATAATCTCTATTGTTAATGAACTCCAATTCTGTAGATTTTCGACCTCCTGCTTGAAGCACCGTTTCCTCTCTGAAGATTTTAGTATTCAGCTCTAGCTTAAACATAAAATTTGTAGGGTTTTATCTTAGCATTCCGTAGACGCCGAGATTTCCCTTATTGGAGTTTTATACAAGAAGTTACGCTCCAAATACTGAAGGGTATTCCAGGAATTCGGCAGTTTTGCGACTTTTAAATTGATGCACCCTTTCCGCCATCTAGATGATCGTTTTCGGCCAAGTGTTTAACACAAAAGTGCTAATGCCTGCAAACAATCATTGGAGAAGTTAAATGGGGTATCTTTGACCAAAAGAGAACAAAGGGGTTTAACAATCTTAGAAAAATCTTGAATAAAATGATGATAAAACCCCGCATGTCCCAAGAAACTTCTCACACCCTTGACCATGCTAGGTGGAGGTAATTTTTCGATGACCTCTACTTTGGCTTGATCTACCTCAGTGCCCTTGGAAGAAATTTTATGCCTAAGTACAATTCCTTCCTGCACCATAAAATGACATTTTTCCCAATTAAGAACAAGGTTAGTTTCTTCACATCTTTGTAGAACTAAAGATATATTATTTAAACAATTATCAAATGAAGAACCAAAGACAGAAAAATCATCCATAAAAATTTCAATAAACTTTTCCACCATATCTGAAAAAATGGCCATCATGTATCGTTGAAATGTGGCTGGCGCATTGCACAAACCAAAGGGCATCCTCCGGTAGGCAAATGTTCCATACGGGCAAGTGGAAGTGGTCTTTTTTTTTATCTTCGGGTGAAATGTGGATTTGATTGTAACCCAAGTATCCATCTAGGAAACAATAATAAGCATGACCAGCGAGTCGTTCCAACATTTGATCAATGAAAGGAAGTGGAAAGTAATCTTTTCGTGTGGCGTCGTTGAGCTTGCGATAGTCTATGCACACTCTCCAACCTATGACCGTTCTTGTTGGGATGAGTTCATTATTTTCATTCTCTACCACAATCACTCCTCCCTTCTTGGGCACTACTTGCACCGGACTTACCTATGAGCTATCAGAAATAGGGTAAATAATTCTGGCATCCAACAATTTGAAAACTTCCTTTTTTACAACTTCTTGCAAGTTCGGATTAAGTTTCCTTTGTGGCTGCACCATAGGCTTATAATTTTCTTCCATTAAAATCTTGTGCATGCAAAGTGAAGGGCTTATTCCCTTAATGTTGGCTATAGTCCATCCCAAAGCTTGCTTGTGAGCTCTCAACACTCGAAGTAACTTCTCTTCTTCAAGACCTGTCAAAGATGAAGAAATTATTATGGATAAAGAAGAATCATGTAAATAAGCATATTTAAGATGAGAAGGAAGAGGTTTGAGTTCTAAAGAAGGGGCCTCAATAATGGATGGCTTTTGTGGAGTAGTGCTTTCGCCCAATGTTATGTTTTCCGACTTCCTTTTAGGCAAGTAAGGTGGAGATGCTTCCAAATAGTATGCACAATTGCTTATCTTGAAATTCTCGGAATTGGAAGTGCCAGTTGAACAAGACATGCCTCAAGTGGTTCCTTAGGATAACTCTCTTAAAAAATTTCTACCACATGTTCATCAATCACATCTATGTTGAAGCATGTATCGGTTGTTGACGGATATTTCATTGCTTCAAACACATTGAATGTAACTTGTTCATCTTGCACCCGTAGTATTAGTTTTCCTTGTTGCACATCTATGAGAGTTCTTCCCGTTGCTAAGAATGATAGACCAAGAATAAGTGGGGTTTCTCTATCTTCCTCCATATCTAAAATAATAAAATCTGCAGGAAAAATGAACTTATCAACTTTAACAAGAACATCCTCTACTATGCCTCTAGGTCGTTTAATGGATCGGTCTGCCAATTGAAGTGAAATGGTAGTGGCCTTAACCTCCCAAAAGGGCATCAAATTTATGCTAGCACCTAAATCACACAAAACTTTTTCGAAACTAGAGTTTCCAATGGTGCAAGGAATAGTAAAACTCCCTGGATCTTTAAGCTTTGGTGGCAACTTATTTTGCAAAATGGTAGTGCACTCTTCAGTCTACATCATGGTCTCATACTCTCCTAATTTTCTCTTGTTTGATAGAATCTCCTTGATGAACTTCACAAAGCTAGGCATTTGTTCTAAGGCATCTGCAAAAGGAATGTTAATATGTAACTTTTTAAAAACATCAAGGAGCTTAGAAAATTGTTTATCTAGCTTATTTTTCTTAAGTCTTTGAGGAAAAGGTATAGGAGGAACATAAGGAGAAGTAAGAGAAGAAGACTTGGGAGGATTTCCTGAGTTTTTCACTGTTGGGCTCGTAATAGGGGTGGGCGATACGGCTCTCACAGTCATCTCCTCTTTTCTAGAATATTTCTCTTTCTCTTCTAAATTAAGCTCCCTTCCACTTCTTAAAGTAATGGCCTTCACTTGCTCTTTCGGGTTATTTTCTATGGTGCTTGGAAGTGATCCTTGAGGCCTTTCAGACATTAATGTTGCCAATTGACCAAGTGACCTTTCAATGCTCCGCATAGTGTTCTCATTGTTCTTTAGGGCAATGTCATGATCTTGAAATTTAGCATCCACCTTGGCCATAAGTTGTGCCATTACCTCCTCCATATTCGGCTTCTTCTCTTATTGTTGATTTTGAAAACCTGGTGGAGGTTTGAGAACATTTTGGGAGTTGCTCCATGAGAAATTTGGGTGGTTTTGCCATCCTGGATTGTAAGTGTTGGAATAAGGATTGCTTTGTCGTCGGTAATTTGACACAAAGTTTGCTTGCTCTGAACTATTGTTGGCAAATGGATTTCCCACTTGACAATCTACTCCCATATGATTTCCTGCACAAAATTCACAAATTGCATTAGTAGATTGAATGGAACTCACATTGACATTGTCTAATTTTTTAGATAAAGCTGCAACTTGAGCAGCAAAAGCAAAAAAAGAATCAATTTCATGAACTCCCTGGGTTCTTTTTGGTATCACTCGATCCACTGGCCATTGATAATTGTTGGTTGCCATCTCCTCCACCAACTCATAAGCGTCTTCTGGTGATTTCTTCATAAAAGTCCCTCCCGCTGCTGCATCAATCATTGTACGTATTGTAGGCTGCAAACCATTGTAGAAGGTTTGCACTTGAATCCACACAGGAAGTCCATGATGCGGGCACTTTCTAAGCAATTCTTTATACCTCTCCCAAGCTTCATAAAGCGACTCCATATCAAATTGGACAAAAGTGGTGATATCTTTTCTCATCTTCACAGTTTTGGCTGGAGGAAAGAACTTTGCTAGAAACTTTTTAGCCAAATCATCCCATGTAGTTATGGTTAATGGTGGAAGTGAGTTTAACCATGTCTTCGCCTTGTCTCAGAGGGAGAATGGAAAGAGTCTCAATCTAATAGCATCATCAGAAACTCTATTATGTTTAAAAGTATCACATAACTCTAGGAAGTTAGCTATGTGAGCATTTGAATCATTATGTGGCATGCCACTGAATTGCACCATTGAAGCCACTATTTGAAGAATAGCTGGCTTTATCTCAAAGTTATTGGCTTGAATGGCAAGCTGTCTAATGCTAGAAGTAGCTCCAGTGACCAAAGGGACAGCATAATCTCCCAAAGTCCTGTTTCCAAGTTGATCTTCCATTGTTTCATTCTCGGTTGTGGAATCCTCCTTCTCCTTATTCAAATGACGAAAGGTGCATTCAATTTCAGGGTCAAAAGGTACAAATCCAAGCTTCGAGTACGTCTCATGCACAACTCAAAAAATCTAAAAAGAAAAATAAAAACAAAATTACAATCAAGACTAAGATAAAAAAAATTCAAATTAACTTAGAACTAGTTCGTATCAAAAGTAATAGAAAATAAATAGTCCCCGGCAATGGCGTTAAAAACTTGTTGTGAAATTTTACAAGTGCACAAAATCGTACCAAGTAATATAATGATAAGAAAGATGTCGAACCCACAAGGACTATTTACCTATTAACTATTGAAATTGTTCTAATTCTAAGTTATTTGAATATCAAGAAAAGTGGTGGATTTTTGAATTAGAGAAAAAAAAAACAGCAACAAATTAAATTAAATCAACAAATGAATAATTGATCAAACACTTGAAAAGAAGAATATTTTAGCCAAGAAGAAAGCACTAAGGCATCCGACTCACCTAACCAATCCAATCCTAAATCCTAATCAAACAATCAATCAATTATCATCCTATTTGACGGCGAAATATTTTAACTTATCTAAGAACCTCTCTCGAGTAGAATTAGAATTACTCAACATGTGATAACCCGCGATATGTCTATGAAAATTTAAAAGTATTTGAGCACATTAAGATTAATAGTATTTCACATAAAAGCCGCACAAATCACGTTGGCACATTCCTGTCTTTCGTTCAATTAATGGCATACATCATATGAACCTAAACTACATGCATCATCTCTCGAATTAACATGCATAAAAAATCATTCAACTATTGGCCAAATAATTGAAAGCATTAAACTCAATGATGTATACTCAAAAGGAATGATAAAATTATGATCACAACGAAATGAGATTCGGGATTTTCATAGAGAGGCTAAATCGTAGCCTTAGCAATAAAAATTAGTTCATAATCTAATAAAAAAAAACCATAGTAGTTCTGGAATTCATAATGAAAATAATACAAAGAGAAGATGAAAGAGTCAAGAAGAAAACTCTATGTAGATCAAGAATCTTTATTGTTGATGAACTCCAATTCTGCAGATTTTCGACCTCCTGCTTGAAGCACCTTTTCCTCTCTGAAGATTTTAGTATTCAGCTCTAGCTTAGACATGAAAGTTGTAGGTTTTTATCTCAGCTTTTCGTAGACACTGAGATTGCCCTTATTGGAGTTTTATAAAAGAATTTATGCTCCAAATACTAAAGGGTATTCCAGGGATTCGGCAGTTTTGTGACTTTTAAATTGATGCACCCTTTCCGCCATCTAGATGATCGTTTTCGGCCAAGTGTTTAACACAAAAGTTCTAGGGTTTGCTCTTATCTTTATGTAGACACTAAAATTACCCTTATTAGAGTTTTTTTATAGAAAGTTATTCTCTAAATACCGAAAGGTACTTCAGGAATTTTGAGAAATGAATGTTTTCTATTCTCTTGATGACTCCTTCAATTTATTTATTCCTAAACAAAAATAAATAAAATAAATAAAAAAAATCTAATATATAAGAAAATTAAACACAAACTAGTATAAAATTAAGAGTAAAAGTATTACAAAACTTGTATAGAAATTAAGCACATTAGTGCACAAACCCAATGCGTATGACATGGACTAAAGATGCTTTGTTCCTTTTGTGGATCATGTCATTATGTATGCCGAGATTCATACAATCATACAAACAATATACATCCCACGTTATGGCTTGAAAATGTTAGAACATGCAAATACTTGATTTGCACATATGAACAATGGCATTCAACGATTAACAAAGGTTAAAATAGGTTCACAACATCATTCACTATGCTTGGTCCAAACATGTAGTACTTGAAGGCATCAATTTACCAAAGTAACATGGACTTATAACATCTAACATGTTCGGTATATAACATCATCAAGCAACATGGCAACATAATCATATAGATCCGAATACAAGGCATGGTATTACAAGATATTTCATTCAACCAGCGATCAATATGTCAACACATATTTAAGTAAAACCGAGTATATAACATGATAAGAGATTTCATCCAATCAAATGTCACTCAAATGCAAGTTCACATGTCATATACACATATTATCCAAGAGTAGGTTGAAGGTCTACTTACAAAAATCCAACGAATGCAAATATTAAGCTAAAAATATAAATCAAAGATCATTAGACAAGGTCATATGAAAAATCCTAATCTTATTGGTGAGTGTGTGAATTGAGTATGCGGCTTTTGAGGTTCGTCCTTATGGTAAGAAAACTCCAACACTTTTGGGCTTCTCAAAATTGAAACCCCATGTAAGAATAAACCTTAACTTTTCTAAGTGTAATGGATGTGGCTCTCCTTCCTCCTCAAGGTTTCATCTTTTATTTGCTCAAGGCAAATGGTGTTTGGGTCCCTTTCTCCCCTTTGAAGAGAAACCCTAGCTTTTTCCGAGTGAGTGCGTGCTTGTGGGTGTTCGTGGGCGTGTAAAACCCTTGAAGTCTGAAATTCTCTTTTATTTTTGGCCATGTGTGTGAATTTAAGAAACAAGAGAATGGTTCTTACCTAGAGTGCTTCTCCTCCATAAGTGGTGTTGGTACTCCTTGGTGAGTTAGAAACAGTGGTTGGAGAAAGATGGTTGGCGTGTGTAATGTTTGGTTGGAGAGCAAGTGATGGAAAGTGGGAGAGAATGGTGTAGCCATGTATTGCCAAGAGTGAAAATGGCAAAAGGACTTTCCACATCTTGGTGCATGGATGCCATTTGACTTATTGGCCAAAATGTCCCTTCATCTCCCTCATGATGGGATTATGTTGGAAGACTAAAGGTCTTCTTGGACAAGTGGCATGTGGCCTCTCCAATTTGAAACACGCCCTAATTCCCTTTTGTGCCATTCTTCATATGTCTAGGTTCATTGTACTTGGTAGCTAAAAGGTAAATCTCAAAATCCTAAATCAATCTTGAACCATTACATGTGTGCATGTTTTCCGTGTGGCAAGTAGGGTGTGTGTGTGCATGTGGCTAACCGAAAACCCTTTCACCTCCCCAAGAAAATCTTCTTCTCTTCCCTAGGTGGATAGGTGGCATGTGCCTCTTGGTTTGCCCTTGCCTTGGCCCCTTGCACTCCCCCTTCACAAAGATTCTTCTAGAATCTAGGTGCATGCCTTCCCATAAGTCTTTTCCTCTTCCAAAATCTCTAGAAACTCTAATGCTTTCCTTCCATGCATGACAAGTGTCAACAAAGGTGGTTGGCTTCTCATGTGGGGTGTGCAACCTATGGCCGAAACCCTAGGAGTCCCTTAATATTTGTGCCATATGATTTGTAGTGCTCCCATGTGCCCCTTTGTCTTTTCAAATCATTACAAACATCTTGGAACTTGCTAAAATCCCATGGGTGGCATATAGGTCTCTTGGGTTCACCAAAACCCTAATCTTCTCTCACTCCCCTTGCCTTCTTTTACATCCAAATTCAAAGTGACCTAGAAGTGAGTTGTGCATGTGAGACACATGGCATATGGTTGGTGAGAGTGGCTTGTTCCCTATGTGTGGCTGAATCATCTCTTGTCCCATCCTCTTACCTCTTTTTAGAAATCTTGGCCAAGTGTCACGTGTTGCTACTTCCCTAGGTTTCTGTAACGTCCCAATGGAAGACCCAAATCACATGGCCTATATCCAAAAGGACTAGTTAATGATATAATTGGAGCCCAATGGAAACCTTATAAAGAGCAAGAACTTCTCGTTTCCAAGAACTGTGGAATCTCATACACCACATACCCTTATCCTTATCATATGGGGTTCCAATGAAAGGTCCAAACCACATGGCTTATACTCTAAAAGGAAAAAAGACAAATTAATGATACAATTGGAGCCCTAATGGAACCTTATAAAGAGCAAGAACCTCTCATTCCAAAGTAATGTGGGATCCCATACACCACCTACCTTTATCCTTATCATATGGGGTATCACAATCTCTCCCCCTTAAAATTCCAACATCCTCATCGGGCCAATTTATTGTAGGTGGCACAACTCAAGTCCCACATTTATGATTGGGATGGACTCTGATACAATTTGTAACGTCCCTATGGAAGGCCCAAACGACATGGCCTATACTCCAAAAGAACTAGTCAATAATTCAATTGGAGCTCCATTCGAACCTTATAAAGAGCAAGAACTTCTTCTTCCTAAGCAATGTGGGATCCCATCCACCACCTACTCTTATCCTAATCATATCACAGTTTCCAAGGATGAGGTTCTAGAAAACCTAAAGATCTTCCCTTACCATGTGGCGCCTCCATCTAAACCTTAGAGTTCAACTTAGGGTTTTCAAGCCCTAATATCTTGCTAGTGGCTGAAATCTCTAATGGGCCTTGTGGAATTTCATGCCTAATGCACCAATGTCAAAAAAATATAAAAATATCTCTAAACATACTCTATCATCTTGCTTGGCCCAACAACTATACATAACCTGTTAACAAAAATTTGAAGACTTGGCTAAGTCCGGGATGTCACAACAATTTGGGTTAATGGGCTAAGTAATTTGGGTTAATTATTAAATGGAGTTAAGAAGACCTAAGAGATTTGTTTATTAAGATCAAGCTTTTCAATTATAAAGGCTCAGGAGAGACACTAAGGCCCAAGCCCAACTTCTTGGACACAAGGCTATGGGCCTAACTTATTAGGCCCAACCTAGTAAGCATAAGGTTAGTGGGCCCAACTTAGTAAGATTCAAGACTTATTGGGCCCAACCAAGTGGGTTATTGAGGCCAAGGATAGGCCCAATAAATCTAGACATAAGACACATGGATAAGCCCACAACCAAGGCTTGTTCATATGGCCCAATAAAAGCCCAACCCATGAAGTCCAAACCTTGAATTTTATTTCATTCTTCCAATTAGGACCCACATACACCATACCATTGGCTTTCCTTCTTCCACAACTCAACCACACACCCCTAGGGTTCCCAATTCAACCTTGGTTAATTTTTTAACTTGAGTTAAGATCGCTATTCATCTCACTCATGAGTAGTAACTCAAACATCATGAATTTGCATCGTTTTATTGAAACCCTTTTCTTCATAATTTTAAATGTAAAATTCTAGTCTTTTGCACATGTTTTGCATCAATCTTAGACAACTCTTGGAGGTTGTTTTATTTTTCTGAACCAATTCAACCCACTGTATGAACAAACTTTCCGTTTTTGCCCTTTTTCTCTTTGCATGAGTTTTAGGGTTCCTGTTGTTCTTTGCATGACCCTTCATGGCTGGCTGCATGGCAGCCGCAGATAGTGGCATCGGTCGGCCTTCCTTTATTGATCTGGTGGCTAGTGTCCCACAACCCATCTCGGAGATGGTGCCACCACCTCGCCCTTCGAAGGTGGTGGATGGTGAAGTATATTTCCAATTCCCTCGTGAAGAGATCACTAAATCAGCGGAGCCCTTTCGCTATTTGGTGAACCTCAAATTTTTGAAGCAACGTTTGTCTTTGGATGCAGTCCATGCATTTATTCACAATCGTTGGGGTCTTTTGACCACTTTGGTTGTCTCTTCTATGCAAAGGTCGAGGAACATGTTTGTACGTATGGCTAATGAGGCCGATTTCACAAAAGCTTTGTCACGGGATGTTTGTGAGATCAATGGGATTTTCTATCGAGTGTTTCGTTGGACACCAGAATTCACGAAGGATGATGAACCATCCCAGGTACTGGTATAGATTTCTCTTTGGGACTTCCTCCCAATTATTATAGTGAAGCTTTGTTGAATATTCTCATGGCTCCTATTAGTACATTCATACGTCGGGATAATTCGACTCATTGCGCCACGAGAATGGATGGTGCAAGGTTGTGTGTATAGGTTGATGCCGCTAAAGAACCTCTATCTCATTTCTGGATTGGAGCATCGGGTTTGGCCTCTAGTAGGAAACAAAAGATTGTGTATGAAACCCTCCATGCCTATTGTTGTAAGTGTCGAATGCAAGGCCACAATTCACAGACTTGTTGGGCTGATAAAATTGAGAAGTTGGGGAAGGCTTGGGCATTGAAGAAAGGGTGGATTGAGATGGATGAGAATGGAGAACTTGTTGAGGCTCCTGTGACGGTTCTGAGTGCAGTTGTGGATGATCCTTCATTTGATCCTGCTGGTGGTATCTCATAGAAGGAAGGTGTTTCGGCGCCTATCTTGGACACATCTATGGTGCAGGTAGATGCTGTTGGGGAGATTTTGATAAGTTCTGAAACTAAGGTCGCTAGGGATAATGATGTTGAACCAAGAGTTGCTGTTAGTGCCGTGAATTCGGTCACAGAAATTGTGATGGGACAATCTCCTATGGTAGTTCGTGAATCAATGATTATGGACATTGAGAGGGAGTCTACACCTGTTGTCCTGTTTGTAGTCCATGAGGTTGACTTGGATGATGAGGAACCGGAAGATGAACCAGTTGAGGAGCAGCTGAGTTTGGATGTCATTTTTTTTTAGTCGGAGCTAGATTTATATCCTGAAGTCTTCCCACAGGATAAAGATTATTTGACAAAATCTAAGGCCAATGAAGGTAAAAGGAAATATACGAAAATGATGTTTGTTAAAATGAGAAGTTCTTCTTGGGTGCTTGCTCGATTCTCAAACCCTTCTAAATGATTGATCCCATTTTTGTATGGAATATTAGGGGGGTTAGGACTTCTAGAGGTAGATTAAAATAGTGGCTTGGTAAGTTGAGACTGAAAATTGTTGCTATTCTGGAACCTTTTTAAAATCTTGATGTTGCTCGAAGATTGGCATGTGTTTTGAAATTTGATAATTTCATTTCAAACGAGGTTGAGGGGGAAAAAATTGGATTTTTTGGGATAGTATTCTTGAGGTGAGTTTGCTTAGAATGGAGGGCAATTTGTTTCTCTCAAAGTAGGAGTAGGCGCTGAAAAGTTTTTGCTTACAGTTATCTATGCAAAATGTACTATGGCAGAACGACGCATATTGTGGGATGATCTCAATACTCAGACCTTGGGTTTAGGCCCTTGTATTTTTGTTGGTGATTTTAATATTATCCGTAATAATTCAGAAAGGCAAAGAGGTAGGCCTCGACCTCTTTGTGCTATAGAGGATTTTAATCATTGGATTCAACAGGGGGGTTTGATTGAAACGGCATTGAAGGGGAGTGCTTATTCTTGGTGCAATGGGCAATCCGGCCTTGTTCATTCTCGGGCACTATTGGACCGTGTTCTAATGGATGCTTCTTTCCTTTTGGTTTTTCCTATGCTATTTGTTCTTACTTGCCACGATCTATTTCGAATCATGCTCCCATGTTTATTGAGTTCAAGCAAGACCCCTTCTCTTACGGTCCAACTCCTTTTCATTTCCAACAGATGTGGGTAGAACACCATAATTTTTTGGATTGTGTTCGGCATGCTTGGGCTTCTCGAGAGGGCAGTTCAGCCATTTAGAATTTGGTCCTGAAGTTAAAACAGACTAAGGTGGCATTGTGGGAGTGGAATAAAAGAGTCTTTGGTCATACTTTGGCCATATTGCTGCTCTTGAAAATCAGGTTAAGGAGCTTGAACAACAACTTCAATTAAACTGGGAGGAAGCTTTAGATAGAGATTTATAGGTGGCAACTTTGGAATTGGCATCTTGGTGGCATTGGGAAGAGACTCAATTGGCTCAAATGGTAAAGCTAAAGTGAGAGGTGGAAATTCTTTCATGCTTGCTTAGTCATTAAAAGGCATAAGCATGTGCTAGATATGCATTCGAATAACGTGGTTTTTTAGTCACATGAGAGTATTCAACAAGGTCCAATGGATTTTTTCTCATCTTTTCTCCAGGGGTATCCGATTGTTGAGCAACCAAATTTTAAGGGTCTTATTGATCCAGTTATTTCTAAGGAGGATAATGCTTCCCTTGTTAGTGCGCCTTCATTGGAGGAAGTTTTTGCGGCTTTGTCTTTAATTCCAATTAATAGTGCTCCTGGTCTTGATGGCTTTAGATCTGGATTTTATAAGAGCTGTTGGGAGGTGGTTAAAAATGATTTGTGGACTGTAGTGCTGGAATTCTTTACATCCAAGTCTCTTCCAAAGTTTTTTACACTCTCTTACTTGGTTCTAATTCCAAAGTTGGATTCTCCAACAGGCTTTGATAAGTTTTGTCCCATCAGCCTTTACTCCGTATTTTATAAAATCTGCTCCAAGATAATTCTGAATCGTTTAACTAGTCTATTGCCTCATCTGGTTTCTTTGGAGCAAGGAGCCTTCATTCCTGGTAGAAGTATCTTTGAAAATATTACCCTCACTCAGGAAATGATCCAGTTTATTAATAAAAGGAATCATGGCAGCAACATTATGTTAAAAGTTGATATGACCAAAGCATATGATCGCGTGGATTGGAATTATTTGATTAAGGTCATGTTGAGGTTTGGTTTTTTGTCTATATTCTATGACTTGATCTTCTTTTGTATTTCTAGTCCCTGGTATTCAGTTATGATGAATGAGACAATTAAGGGCTTCTTTCCGAGAGGCCTAGGCCTTCGCCAAAGTGATCATTTATCTCCTTATTTATTTATTTATTTATTATCCAGCAGGAGATCCTTTCTCGGATGATTCACCGTTGTGTGGCTGAGAGTAGATTTGGGCACTTTCATCAGACCCGAAGTACGCCTATTATTTCTCACTTAATGTATGTTGATGATGTAGTTATTTTTTCAAATGGTGTTTAAAGGTCGGTTCAGGTTCTTCTCAGTATTTTAGGTCAATATAAAAGATGGTCGGGTTAGGCAATTAATAAACAAAAGTCAGCTTTGTATTGTTCGAATAAAATCTCCCCTACTCGTAAGCGGCGTCTTCTACATAGCACTGGTTTCATGGAGGGGCAGTTTCCGTTTCAATACCTTGGGGTGCCCATTATCTTGGGTTGTCTTAAGCAATCAGATCTTGAAGGCATGATGAATAAAGTGAGGTAAAAAATCAGTGGTTGGAAAATACGGCTCCTGTTTTCTGGAAGGAAACTGGTTTTGTTACGTCACGTTATATCTAGTATGGCCCTTCACCCTTTTGTTGTTTTACAGGTCCCTCAAGCAATAATCAGTAAGATTCATAAGATGATGAGCTCCTTCTTTTGGGGTGAGTCTAATGAGAAAGATAAAAATAAATAGGTGGCTTGGAAAAATATTTGTAGGCCTGTGGCTGAAGGGGGACTCGGGTTGAGGCATCTCCAGGACACTCAGACAGCCTTGCACATGAGGTTTGCTTGGAACCTTCTACAAGGTAACTTTCTCTGGGCAAATTTTTTTAAGGCTAAATATGTGGGATTGAAACCTTGGTTCCTTATAGATGTTGCTAAAGGCTTGAGATTTTGTAGAATGGTTGCTAATTGTATCCCTTTGATATTGAATAATTCTAAATGGAGGGTTAAAGGAGAGATTTTTTTCTAGTATGACAAATTGAGAGATAATGGCCCCTTAATTAATGACTTGCCAGTAGTGGGTCAGCCTCTGTTGAGAGTTAAAGAGTGTCGGTTGTCAGATAGTTGGGATGTGAATCTTCTTAAGAACTTAGTTGGCCCAGAGAATGTGGATGATATTTAGTCTCTTTATCTGGGCATAATTCAGGTAAAGATGTTCTAGGTTGGACTCAAACAAAGACATGTATGTTCACCAAATCTGCATGGCATTGTATTAGAGTCAGAGGCTCCTCTCTTGATTGGCATTCTTGGATTTGGCATAAAAGGCTTCCTTCAAAAATGTCTATTCAGTTTTTGAAGGCTTGGCACAGGGCTTTGAGTGTGGATGATAGATTGTGCCGTATTGGTATTCCCATTGTTTGCAAATGTGATTGCTGTATTGCAGGTCATTATGAAGATATTAATCATGTTCTCTTTGAGGGAGATTTTCCTCAAAAAGTCTGGTCATATTTTGGCAACCTCATTAGACTTCCTCTTGGTAGATCTTGGAATCATCATGTCTCCCCTTGGTTCCAAGGTGCTAATTCCTACTCTCAAGTGGGTGTTATAATTGGTCTTATCCCTGTCATTGGTCTTATGCCTAATGGCGATCCTCTCATGTAACTCCTGTCCTTGTGGTGAGACTTTAGAAAATGATTTTAGAAAATAAAACGGGAATTACTGACCATTTTAAAACTTTTTTCCTTCCTTCCTAGGATGTAAAAGATTCTAAGTTTAAAACTAAAATTTATTCTATAAATATAAGAGAGAGTTTTGTAGCAAAAATCATTAAATTAAATTAAAAGGCCTTTTACAAAAATATGACTTTCGTACATTACGTAAAAACCTACCTAAGCTTCTGTCGCACTTCCCTTAGGCCATGTCTGTCCTAACGCTTCTTCCTCATTTTGTCCCTGAGAGGGGGAGAGACACATAAAACTAGAGTTAGTTGAATACTCAGTAAATATTACCTCATACTGTAAAAATATACTAACATAGGCTTTCATTCTTGCATTCATTATTCATCTACATACTTTACATAAACGTTCATTTCATTTGAAAACATTACTAGGTGAAGTTTTTCTTTAAGAAGATTTTTCTTTTTCATAAAACATTCCATACACCTTGTACATCCTTCATAAAGAACAAAATGATTACCCAACATTCAATTTGACTGTTATCAATTTTCCTCTGGCTGGTACACATTGTTATGCTCTGTGTGTTGGCATTAGCGATCTTTTGGACCCAAATTCAACTCATGGCCACTGGTTGGAAATTCCTTTCAGTCATGGGGCAGCATTGGGTGCACTACTAGTACTACTTACCCTACATTGCAATGTGCCCCATCCTTTGGTACCATCTTTCATTCATTCAGTCATGGCCATTACGTACTTTCATACATTAAAACATTAATTCATTTCAATCCTTTCCTTTCCTTTCATTTTTTTAGTCAACAGTCCATTCATTTCATAAACATCATTTAAAAGCATAAGCATAAACATCATTTCGTAGCATCCTTTCATTGCATCATTTAAAATTTATTTCATAGCCTCATTTAAATACTAGTTGATAGCGTCATTTAAATACACTCTTATCTCATCATTTGAACATCATTTAAAAGCATAAAGCATAAACCTCAACATTTCATTTCATGAAAATAAGGACAATAGCTACTATGTATAACATCCATTTACATGCGTACAACTATTACTTTGGGTGCATAAATAGGGGCTGCCAAAGCAGGCCATTGCATACGTATATCAAACATTAAGGTTATGCTTGGATAGTAAGATGAGAATTTTTAGTTTTAGATGAAAGTTTAAAATATTATTTTTTAATAGTATTATTGTTTTCGAATTTGAAAAAGTTGAATTGAGATTTGAAAAAGTTGGATTGTTTATTATATTTTATATAGAGATTTTAAAAAGTTGTAATGATGAAATGAGATTAGATAAGAATTTTGTATCTCATCTCAGTTACCAAACATATCCTAATACTTAGCATACTTTCGTAAAACATTATTTCATTTCATAAAGCATCATAAAGAGAAATATTTCTTTTTTATTCTTATATAATTAGAAAACTCTAAAAGAGTATGAACATAATACTTAGCTGGACTCCATGCCATTCTCATTTCATGCCGTCCATTCATGAGTGAGTCAAATCACAACCTACAAACATACATAACCTTAACATCATTTCTATTTCAAGTGCATAAGTAACTAAACTTAGAAAATACATAAACTTCTCTTCACTAGGACTTCCTTCACTTAAACACACTTTACTATCCAATTCCATTTTCTATGCTTTCCTTTATCATGTTTCCTAAATTCTCAAACTGATAGCTTGAGACCCAGTTGAGCTCACATTTCCAACACATAGCATTCTACTTCAAGTGCTTATCTTTTAAAGAGAACCTGATTCACTTTAAGGGTTAAGATATGCTATCACCTTCATCACACTCTTCATGCTAAACCATCACTTTCGATGCATAACTCAGGCCAACCAAGTTATACAACCCAATCCTAGTCAATACATACATCTCTTCCTCCATTCGTGTATAACCGAACCAATACTTCATTGTAATCCCAACCAACTATAATAAACAACTTTAAACTAACTCTGAGGCTTAAACATCGTGTATTCATACTTAAGGACTAATTATCCATTATATATGGTAAATCTATCCGGCACATGTGTCCAACCAATTTACACATGTGCCTTACTCCTTTTATCACCTAAGATTAATATATAATCCACTAAATGCCTACTTGTGTAAACATGCTTCATAAACCCGACACTAACCTCCAACTCAAACCCATACAATCATCAAGTTTCACAATCTGCCCCAACCTTCACAATCCCAACACTTCACTTGACATCATGCCACTTCAAAAACTACACAATTATCCCAACACTTTACTCAATGCCTTCATACCATGCGCCGGGCTAACTCATTGTGTCACTTACTATTCGGCAAGGTCCTGTGGCATCAGACGCCACTAGTTTAGGCTGTTACTGCCCCTTGGTGGTCACTGTTGTGACCTTAAACAAGGTTAACCAGATCGTGAGGGAGATGGAGAGGGGTGACTATGGCCTGGTGATGGTGGTTATGGCCATGGCTGGAGGTGGAGCACGGTGGCTTAGGGATGGCATGACTGAGGCCATGATGAAGAGAAACAGAGGAGAGGGGGAGAGGCATGGATCTGTGGAGGGGAAGGGGTTGGGTTGCGGTGGTGGGTGAGGTGACCTTGGTGGAATCACGACGGCAGGTGGTGTCATTGGGAGGTCGTGGCAGAGTTAGGAGGATGGGCTGAGGCCATAGGTTGCATAACAGAGCAAGAGAGAAAGAAATGAAGGGACTGCTAGGCTTGGCATGGAGGAGCAAAGGGCTCCGTGTTGGTGGCAGGAGGGGGGTTTTGTGTCTTGTGGCAGTGCAGCCATGGGTGGTGGTGGCAGGGCGCATGGTGGAGGGAGAAGCCAAGAGGTAGGGGCCTCAGACTAAGCTGGGATATGGTTGACAGTGGTAGCTCGACCTGGGAGGAGTCTCACAGTGGCAGTTCGGTACTGGAATTTGGGTTGAGCTACTGCAGCATATGGCGATGGAGAAAACCGAGAGAGAGAGAGAGAGAGAGAGGTGAGGCTCGGGGCAAATTCAGGGAGGGAAATTAGGATTTTTGGGATTTAATCCCATCTCTTCATCTAGGGGTCCTGATACTCACCAAATTATGCTTCCTGATATAAAAAGTTAAATTAATGCACAAGGGGAGATTCCAAGGTCATTTCCTTGGGGACAACAAGTTCAACATGTTTATTCATGCATATATATGAAAACAGGGTTTATAAACATTGACTGTTGTGTAGGGATTTACAAGTAGGTAGATGAGATATGTGCAGTGACTATAGACAAGATGTCGAATGTAAAGCTCAAGTTGACAAAAATGATGAGGAGTGAGAGGAACTTTGAAATCAATGTTTTGACTTAACAAGGAGCAAAAGCCCTAAAAACGTATATTCAATTTTCAAAAGCTTTAATAAAAACCTCACTCACAGTTGGAAATCAGTGTCTAGACTAACAATGGTTTAAATGAAAATTAATCGAACACTTGGGATGCAGTGTTAGGGTTTGCTCAACCCAGCGATGAAGTTGGTTTATGGGTGCATCTACCAATATTAATACATTCAAGAACTTAATATTTGAACAAACAAACATGCATACTTCAGATTAAAACACCATATGAATAAAACCCCTCATCGTATTACATCTGTTTTCATTTCAAGGCTCCCGGGTTGAAGGATCCTTGATTATTTCAAGGTCCTATTGTGCCATGAGTCTACAACAGGTCAAGAACAAGAAATTCTCACAAAACCTTATGGCAAACCACGAATAATAACACAATGAAAGAATAAACAAGAAATCACATAAACCAAACACAAATCGAGGTGAACAATATCCTTCACCTACAACCCAAGTTGCAAATCTAGCCCAGAATCATCATAAGATGATGATTACAAAGCTTAACAAAAACCCTAACAGGAATGAATAATTAAAACAAATAGAAAATAAAATAAACCCTAGAAAATCACCAAATCGACTCCCTCTCAACATCGTGCCTTCTCCCCTTTTATCCTTCTCTCCCTTACACCCTCTTCTCTCTCCTCTAACCGATTTCCTTCCACTTTCATGGATCTACCCTCAAAGGTTTCCTTCCACTTCCCCTCAGTCTTACCATGTGCCTCTTGGTTGGATTATGTCCAATGAGTGAGGCGAGATGGGGTAAGTCTTTGTGAGGCTTTGGCTGAAGTGGGCCTTCGTGACATTGAGCTCTATCCCTGCAAAACAGCCTTTTTTAGTTTGTAAAGTCTTTTTTTTTTTCTTTTGCAAAACAAGCCCATTTTTTAGTCAAATAATGTAGCTTTGAAACAAAGTTAAACTTTCCAAATTGTTATGTTATCTCACCCCTTTGTGATGCAAATTGACCCTTAATCCAACCAATTCGGCAATTAAATTAAACAAAATGTTTCAGTAATCACACTCCCCAACTAACCATTTGCTAGTGTCTTAGCAAATAAGGTTTTTCATAACCCAAAATGCATTTGAGTTTCCAATTGAGCACTGTTACTTTTCCTTAAGGAGAAAGCTCACCAACATATCAGACCTAAAGGTTACAAGAATACAGAAGTTACTTTCACCAGGAATTTAGTTCCAAAAAGGGATTTATGCACTGAATTGTCCAACAACCCTGTTGAGTATGTATTTAAAAAAAGGTGAGTACTGTTGATTACTGAGTGTGTGTGTGTGGCTATAGATTCCAACATTGACCACCAGAAGTCATTAATTGTCTCATCCACAGCAGTTGTTTAAGTTCAACCCTAAGATCTTATTATAATTTAAAACCATTGTAATAGTGACTTTCACGCTACTCCACTTTAAAAGGCCCCCTTATTTGTTCAAAGGATCCCGGAAGCAAGCAGCCTTCTCCATTACACTAAGAGTATTATTATTATTATTATTATTATTATTATTATTATTATTAAATAAGAAAACAGATCCCTGGCTTGTCCCTTTTCTCGAGTGACATCAAGTCCTCAATTAAATTTCTTCCTAAGCCAATAGGGTATGATTCATTATAGCCTTAAACAACTACTTAGTCTAATTAGTATAATAACCCCAAAGTATTGTTCCAAGTAGTCTAAGTGCAAGTGGAGGCCATATTCAGCAGAAAACGTTTTCATAATACCAACTATTTCTTGGTTTAAATGACTAGTCTAAATGGATAAACACCTGTCTTGACCCAAATTCCTTGAATGAAACACAAACTAGAATATTCCCCAATAGATAAACAGTTCAACTAACAAATAACAAATAAAGGGTGTGATAACAGGAATACCAGATTGAGGTTGAATGGTGAATAAAAAAATGACATAGAGAAGAAACTACACAAGATAGAATTATTAACATGTGTATGAAATAGAACTATAATGAAAAGATCAATCAACTAGAAAAGTAATAGGATCAATAAAGTTCAGAATGGTTTCCTCAGTTGAAAAAGTTGAAAGAAATGGTTTAAGTCTCTGACCATTAACTTTGAAGGTGTTACCATTCTAAGGATTTAGGAGTTTCACAGCTCCATGTGGGAAGACAGATTTTACCAAGTATGGGCCACTCCATCGAGATTTCATCTTCCCATGAAACAAATGGAGTCGAGAGTTGTATAACAGAACTTGCTAGTCTGGGTGGAAAGACTTCCTTTGAATGTGTTTGTCATGGAAATATTTCATACACTCCTTGGACAATTTAGAATTGTCATAAGGATCCCTTCTGAGTTCTTCCAGCTCGGCCATCTACAGTTTCCTTATTAAACCAGCTTGATCAGTATCAAAATTGAACTGCTTAATGGCTCCATGTTCTAACTTTACAAGTAGATGGCATGCTTTTCCATACACCAACCTATATGGTGACATACCCAGAATTGTTTTATAAGCAGTCCTATAGGCCCAAAGAGCATTAGACAACCTCAAAGACCAATCTTTTTTTATTAGGGTTGAATGTTTTTTCAAGAATATGTTTGATCTCTCTCTTAGCTAATTCAGCTTGACCATTTGTCTGAGGGTGATAAGGTATGGAAACCTTATGCCGAATCCCATTCTTTCCATTAAAATAGAGAAGGGTTTGTTACAAAAGTGGGTCCCATTATCATTGATTATGGCTTTAGGCATACCAAACCTTGCAAAAATGTTCTCCTTTAGGAATTTCAAAACAACTTGATGATCATTGTTTCTACAAAGAATTGCTTCTACCCATTTAGAAACATAATCAACAATAAAGAAAATATAAAAGTACCCAAAAGATGAAGGAAACGGCCCCATAAATCTATTCCCCAGCAATCAAAGATTTCTAGTACTAAAATGGGTTACATTGGCATCAAGTTTCTTCTAGTTATTCCCCCAAGTTTTTTACAAGGTTCACAAGATTTGCAAAAAATATAAGTTTCCTTGAACATGGTTGCCCAATAGAACCCACTTTGTAATATTTTGGCTAGAGTTTCATGGGCTGAGAAATGTCTTCCACATGCCTCAGAATGCAAAAAGATAGAATTACAAAAACTCATCATTAGGAACACATTTCCTAATTATTTGGTCAGATCAATATTTAAAAAAATGAGGGTCATCGTAAAAGAAAAACTTAGTCTTAGCTTTCATTTTTCTGATATCTTGAGTTGTCTAGTGGGTTAGGGTCTGTCTTGTCACCAAGAAATTAACCTGGTCAACATACCAAGGTAAGGCTTGAATTGAAAACAATTGTTCATCAAGAAAAGAGTCAGAGATTAAAGGGGTTTGAATAGTGGATTCTAGTGTAAGCCGAGATAGGTGGTCTGCCACTACATTCTCTACCCCTTCTTGTCTTTTATTGTGATGTTGAACTCTTGTAACAAAAGGATCCATCTAATGAGCCTTGGTTTTGCATCTTTCTTGGTCAACAAGAACTTAAGTGCAGCATGGTCAGTAAAAGAAACCAGGCCAACCAAGCAGATAGGCCCTAAATTTCTCTAAAGCAAACACTATAGCTAGTAATTCTTTTTCTATGGTAGAGTAACTTTTCTAAGCACTATTCAAAGTTTTACTAGTATAGTATATTACATAGGGCAATTGATTTTTTCTTTGGCCAAGTGCAGCCCCCACAGTAAAATCACTGACATCACAAATTAGTCCAAAGGGAAGTGTCCAATCTGGGAGTTGGATTATGGGAGCAGTGGAGAGAAAATATTTTAACTAGTGAAAATAATTTTGATAGTCCTCAGTCCATGCAAAACTAACATCATGCATTAACAAATGGCATAGAGGTTTTGAGATTGAATTGAAATTTCTAATGAATCTTCTATAAAAACCAGCATGGCCTAAAAAAGATCTATCATCTTTCACATTCCTAGGCACAGGCAGATTTGAAATCAGTTCTACTTTAGATTTATCAACCTCAATACCCCTTGCAAAGACAATATGACCAAGGACTATTCCTTTTTGTACCATAAAATGGTACTTTTCCCAGTTCAATAACAACTACTTCTCTTCACACCTGGCTAAAACAATTTTCAAGTTAGCTAAACAAGAATCGAATGTTTTTTCAAACATTGAAAAATCATCCATAAAAATTTCAAATGTGCCGTCAATTTGGTCACTGAAAATGCTTAACATACACATCTGAAAAGTGGCTAGGGCATTGAATAGACCAAAGAGCATTCGTTTAAAAGCAAATGTCCCAAAGGGGCAAGTGAAGGTTGTCTTCTCTTGATCCTCAAAGGTAATTTCTATCTGATAGTACCCAGAATAGCCATCTAAGAAACAATAATACTCATGTCCAACCACCTTTTATAGAATCTGGTCAAGGAAGGGTAAAGGAAAATGGTCTTTCCTAGAGGCTGCATTTAGCTTCCTATAGTCTATACACATCCTCCATCCAGTTGTCATTTTTGTGGGTATTAACTCTCCATTTTCATTTTTCACAACAATGACCCTTATTTTTTTGGTACCACTTGAATGAGGCTTGCCCACTGACTATCTTCTATAGGGTAGATAATACCTATGTCTAGTAATTTCAAGACTTCTTTTTTCAGTACCTCTTTCATTGTGGGGTTTAATCTCCTTTGCATTTCCCTATGTGAGAGCATGTTAGGGGGTTTATACCTTTCATGTCAGCAATAGTCCATCCAATGGAAAATCTGTGATGTGTCATCACTTCAAGTAGCTTACCCTCTTGCTCATAAGTGAGCTGAGATGAGATTACAATGGGGAAGGAATCTCCAGGTCCTAGATAAGCATACTTCAACTCTGTTGGCAAGGGTTTTAATTCCAGAACTGGAATCTTCTCATTTGGAAGTCTGGTTGATTTTGACAGATGGGACAAAGGCTCAAACTTAAGCCTCCACTATGTGTCATTTGGATTTCCTGCAGCAAAAATAGTGGAAACTCAGTCAGTGTCACCAAGACAAGAATCATTAAATTCATAATTGAACAAAGAATTTTCAGCAAAAATGGCTTCCAAGGCATTGACTTCTTGCACCTCCTCCACCTCTTGAGGTTGCCTACACAAATTGAAAATGTTCAACTCCAAGGTCATATTACCAAAACTCGACTTTAAAATTCCACTTCTACAATTTATAATGACATTAGAGGTTGCAAGGAAAGGCCTTCCTAAGATTATTGGTGTAGAGGAAGTATTAGATTGAGCAGTCAGTTTCATGTCCAGCACTACAAAGTCTACTGGATAATTAAATCTATCTACATGTACTAGTACATCCTCCACAATCCCCTTAGGAATTTTTATGGATCTGTCATCCAATTGTAAAACTATAGATGTAGGTTTCAACTCACCCAAACCTAGTTGTTCATACACACTAAAGGGCAACAGATTTATCCCTGAGCCTAAATCCAACATAGACTGGCCAATCTTTGAATTTCCTATTATACAAGAGGTCATGGGTGAACCAAGATCCTTGTATTTAGGTGGTGTATGGTTCTGAATTATAGCACTGACTTGTTCAATGAGAAAAGCCTTTTTTTGAACATTTAACTTTCATTTGACAGTGCATAAGTCTTTCAAAAATTTTGCATAGGCTAGGACTTGTTTGATGGCATCTAAAAGAGGTGTATTTATTCCAACTTGTTTGAAAATTTCTAAAATCTCAAAAGTTTTTTTTTCTTTTTGTAAATAAATCAATCTTTGAGGAAAAGGAGTAGGCATGGTAAAAATAGGAGTTTCAGCATTTATGGTACTTGACTCACCTTTATCTAGTTGAAGGTTAGATTCCTTACCTGAACTCCCATTATTGTGGTCAGGTTTGCTCAAGACCTTATCACTTCTCAGAGTTGTAATGGCTTTTACAACCTTCACATTGGCCCCTTCTACCATACCTTGAGGTTGATGCCCTTGTGGGTTAGGTTGTGGTTGGGCTAGGAACTTTCCTTTTTCTTGGGCACTCATAGAGATAGTCCCTTTTTTTAGGGTCCCTCTAATTTCATATATGGCTTGGGAGTTTTGGTTGTTTATGGTCGCTTCACTTTGCATGAACTGTTGGAGGTTAATAGTGAATTGCTGCATAGATTCTTCCAAGTTCTTATATGGAATGAGGTGGGGTTGGTTGGGGTACTGTGAGGGTCCTGGTGGTGGTGCTGAATAGGGTATATAGGGAGCTGGTGTTGTAAAGGAAGATGTTTGCTGTTCAGTTCTCCAATTGAAATTAGGATGGTTTCTCCAACCAGCATTGTAAGTATTAGAAAATGGCCTTGAGTAATTCGTAGAAATCATGTTAACAGCATTAGGTTGATCTAGTAGTACTTCCTTAAAAGTGGGTATGGCAGGGCATGTACTAGTACTATGCCCTTGACCCTCACATATACCACATTTATCAGGATTTAGAGGTATGACATGCATCTCATTCACCTTTTTAAATTCAATAGATTCTATTTTTCTTAGAAATCAATGCTATCCTAGCATGCAAAACATCAACCTCCTTAAGATTGTACTTCCCAACCCCAGTAATACTTATCAAATTTTCAGTTCTGTCCCCAAAATCAGGACATCCCATGATTGAGCATTTTCAGCTAAATAATCAAAGTACTCAAAAGCTTCTTCTAACTCTTTGTTAAAAAAAAAATTCACCATTACACATTTCAACAAACTCTCTCATTTTGGGTTGTAATCCTTCACAAAAAAAAACTAATAACCCTTCAATGTTCATAACCACGATGGGAAATGCATTTAATAGATCTTTGAACCTTTCCCAACATTGATAAAAGGTCTCAACATCTTTTTGGCCAAAATTCATAATTTTCCTTTTCAAGGCATTTGTCTTATGCATTGGAATTTAAAAAAAAAAAAAAACTCTGTCTGCATTCCCTTCCAAGTCCCAATGGATCTAGGTCTTAAAGAATTTAGTCATGTTTTAGCCTTAACTTTAAGGGAAGAAGGAAATAATTTCAACCTTCTTATCTCCTCAGTACATGTACGATCAATGAATGTAGAACATACTTCTTCAAAGTTTTTAATATGCAAATAAGGATTTTCAGATTCCATGCCATGAAAATGGGGTATCAAGGGAATCATCCCAGGTTTAAAATTGAAATTATTTGCATTTAGAGGCTGAATAATGCAAGATGGGGGACTAGTTCCAACAGGCTACAAGTATTCTCTCAATGTCCTATTTTAATTCAGAACTTCCCTATCTTGATGCTTATCCCCTTCCATGTTACTAGGTTTTTAGATGAGGACTCAAAAGATACAAATGCAGACTCAATGGATGAGAATGATTCAGACCTAACTAGTCATGATGCTTGGTCTCAGGTCCAAACATACATGCATTCCCAACAAGGGAAAACGGAAAGAAAATGCAAACAACAAAAAAGGGAAAAATTTACAAAATCAATGAGAGAAAGTAAGAAATCTCACCCGATCTGTGAAGTGGTTCACAAAATCTAGCAACTCCTTTCTTTTCTTTTGCAATAGAAATTTATGTTTCACCAATTGTCCTCGATAATAGCACCAAAAACTTGATACTCACCAAATTATGCTTCTAAGTATAAAAGCGGAATTAATGCACAAGGGGAGATTCCAAGGTCATTTCCTCAAGGACAACAGGTTCAACATGCTTATTCAAGTAGATATATGGAAACAGGGTAGCTTAAAGGGGCAAATGGGATTATAAACAATGACTATTGTGTAGGGATTTACAAGTGGGTAGATGAGATATGTTGTAATGCCCCAATGGAAGGCCCAAATCACATGGCCTATATTCCAAAAGTACTAGTCAATGATAAAATTGGAACCTCATTGACACCTTATAAAGAGCAAGAACTTTTCATTCCCAAACAATGTGGGATCATATTCACTACCTACCATTATCATTATCATATGGGGTATCACATAGGTGCTGTGACTATACACAAGATGTCGGATGTAAAGCTCAGGGTGAAAAAAATGATCAGTGAGAGTAACTTCGAAATCAATGTCTTGACTTAATAGGGAACAAAAGCCCTAAAAATGTATATTCAATTTTCAAAAGCTTTAATAAAAACCTCACTCAGACTAACAATGGTTAAATGACAATTAATCAACACTTGGGATGCAAGGTTAGGGTATGCTTAACCCAACGATGAAGTTGGTTTTAGGGTGCATCTGCCAATATTAATTCATTCAAGAACTTAAAATTTCAACAAACAAACATGCATACTTCAGATTAAAACACCATAGGAATAAAACCCCTTTCGTATTACATCCATTTTCATTTCAAGGCTCTCGGGTTGAAGGATCCTTGATTATTTCAAGGTCCTGTTGTGCCGTGAGTCTACAACAGGTTAAGAACAAGAGATTCTCACAAAACCTTATAGCAAACCAACAATGAAAGAATAAACAAGAAATCATAGAAACCAAACACAAATTGGAGTGAAAATCCTTCACTTGCAACCCAAGTTACAAATCTAGCCCAGAATCATCATAAGATGATGATTAAAAAGCTTAACAAAAACCCTAACAGGAATGAACAACCGAAACAAATAGAAAATAAAATAAACCCTAGAAAAATCACCAAATCAATTCCCTCTCTCCATCATGCCTTCTCCCCTTTTATCCTTCTCTCCCTCGCACCCTCTTCTCTCTCCTCTAACCGATTTCCTTCCACTTTCACGGATCTGCCCACGAAGGGTTAGTTCCACTTTCCCTCAGTCTTCTCGTGTGCCTCTTGGTTGGATCCTATAGAATGGAGTAAGGCGAGATAGGGTAAGTCTTTGTGAGGCTTGGGCTGAAGTGGGCCTTTGTGACTTTAGGGCCCTATCCCTGCAAAACAACCTTTTTTAGTTTGTAGAGTCTTTTTTTCTTTTGCATAAACATGCCCATTCTTAAGTCAAACAATGTAGCCTTGAAACAAAGTCCAACTTTCCAAAATGTTATGTTATCTCACCCTTTTGTGATTCAAATTCACAGTTAATCCAACCAATTCGATTATTAAACTAAACAAAATGTTTTAGCAATCAGGTCCCTACCCTAGATCCGACAATGGAGATTAAATACACATTCATAAAATAAGTAATAGGAAAATAAAATAGAAATACAATGGGACTAATTAAAAACCCAACTTTAATTCTAAAATATAATCTTTCATCGTAAGATAAAATGATGAAGTTAGCTAAATATTTTTAAGGGAAAAAACATCATCTAAATAAGTATAGTTTTTAACATAAAATGAAATAATGAATATTAAATAATACTCTTAAAGAACTAAAATGATTTAAATAAAATGATTTGCTAAAACTATACTATTTTCTGGGCATCCCAATATAAACAGGCTTACTTGAAAATTAGGCTTGGTCAAATAACACCAAAATACCCTATTTAAAATAATTTTTGACATTTCAAATATTTCAAAGACTTTAAAACACTGGGTTCCATTTAAAAATCATTTGCTAAATTTAAAACACAACCTCAGGATTTAAAATGCAAATGCAAGACTCATGACCAATCGAGAGAAAAATGAGCGGTTGGCATCAATTAAACATCCTTTTATAGCGTCATTTAAAACTCATTTCCTAGCCTCATTTAAATAACAGTTCATAGCATCATTTAAATACACTTTCATCGCATCATTTAAACATCATTTCAAAGCATCAAGCATAAATCTCAACATTTCATTTTATGGGAAAATAAAGACAATAGATACTACATATAACATCCATTCACATGTGTACACAACTATTACTTAAGGTGCATAAATAGGGACTGCCAAGGAAGGCCTTTACTTACATATACATTTAAACACTTAGACTTAGAATACTTTTCCAAAACATCATTTCATTTCAAAAAGTATCGTAAAGAGAAACATTTCTTTATCAATTCATATCATTAGAAAAATCCATAACATAATGAACAGATTACTTACTGCACTCCATACTATTTACATTTCATGCTGCCATTCATGTGCGTGTCAGATAGATGGCAACCTACACACATACATAATCTTAACATCATTTCCTTTTCAAGTACATAAGTAACTAAACTAAGAAAATACATAAACTTCTCCTTACTAGGACTTCCTTCACTTAGACACACTCTAGTATCTAATTCCATTTTCTATGCTTTCCTTTATCACGTTTCCTAAAATCCCAAACTCATAGCTTGGGACCCACTTCAGGTCACATTTCCAACACATAGCATTCTACTTCAAGTGCTTATCCTTTAAAGTGAACTCGATTCACTTTAAGAGTTAAGACACCCTATTACCTTCATCACACTGTTCTTACAAAATCATCACTTGTGATGCATAACTTGGACAAACTAAGTTATATAACCCAATCTTAGTCAAAACAAACATCTCTTCCTCCATTCATGTATAACCTAACCAAAACTTCGTTGTAATCCCAACCAAGCATGATATACAACTTTAAACCAACTCTGAGGTTTAAATATCGTGTATTCATACTTAAGAATAATTATCCATGATATATGGTAAATCTGCCTTGCACATGTGTCCAACCACAATTTACACATGTACCTGACACCTTTTATCACCTAAGATCTACATATAATCTACTAAACGCCCACTTGTGTAAACAAGCTTCATACATGCAACACTAACCTCCAACTCAAACCCATACAATCATCATGTTTCAAAGTCTTCCTTTACCTTCACAATCCCAACACTTCACTTAACATCATACCACTTCACAGACTACATAACTATCCCAACACTTTACATAATTCTCAACCACTTCTGAACTGCACCTTGACCCCATCACTTCACATGGAATCCGGCCACTGCACAACTACCCATTCACCCCATTCTTCTTACAGCACAACTATATATTTAATCCCAACACTTCACAACATCACGCCATACCACTACTACTTCACAACTGCACAACTCCGTCACTTCACACTACTTATAGTCACAACACGATTACAAAATAACACCCGTCACTTCACACTACGCATAGCCATAATGCAAACTACTGCACAAAGCATCATTCACAATTCCCAGCTCTTCACATCACCATCCACAAAACACTCCACAACTATGTAGCCACCCCACACTTCATAACACACTGCCATATCACAACTACACCACAACCACAGTCCACATTTCACAACAACAAATCCATAATGCCAATCAAGCTTCATAATAAAATAACTATCGAGGGAAAGAAATAGGAATTATACCATGCGTTGGCCTAACTCTTTGCATTGCTTGCTGTCCAACAAGGTCCCGTGGCATCAAAAGCCACTAGTTTGGGCAATTACTGCCCCTTGGTGGTCATTGCTGTGAACTAAAACAAGGCTAACCCGATCATGAGGGAGATGGAGAGGGGTGACTATGGCGCGGTGACAGTGGCTATGGTCATGGCTAGAAGTCGCACACGGCAACTTAGGGATGGCACAACTAAGGCCGTGGTGGAGAGAAACAAAGGAGAAAGGGAGATGCATGGATATGTGAAGGAAAAGGGGTTGGGTTGCGATGGTGGGTGAGGTGACCTTGGTGACATCACAACGGCCTATGGTGGCGCTGGGAGGTTGCGGCTATGCTAGGAGGATAGGATGAGGCCATCCATTGTGGAACAGAGCAAGAAATAGAGGGACGAATTGGTTGTTGGGCTAGGCATGGAGGAGCAGGAGGCTCGGTGGTTCTGGCAGGAGGTGGATTTTGTGTTTGGCGGCAGTACAATCATGGATGGAGGCAGCAGGGCTGTGTGGTGGAAGGAGAAGCCGAGAGGTAGGGGCCTCGGGCTGAGCTGGGATATTTCATTTGGTTGACGGTGGTGGCTCGACCTAGGAGGACGCTCATAGTGGCGGTTCGGTGCTAGGATTTTGGCTGAGCTATGGCGGCACACGATGATAAAGAAAGCTAGAGAGAGAGAGAGAGAGAGGTGAGGCTTGGGGCTGATTCGGAAAGGGAAATTAGGGTTTCAGGGATTTAATCCCAACTCTTCATCTAGGTGTCCCTAACCTAGATTCGACGGTGGAGATTAAACATGACTAATAAACTATCTAAATAATAGGAAAATAAATAGAAATACAATAGGACTAAGTAAAAATCCAACTTTAATTCTAAAATATAATCTTTCATCATCAAATAAAATGATAAATTTTGCTAAATATTTTTAAGAGAAATAACATCATCTAAATGAGTAGAGGTTTTAACATAAAATAAAATAATGAATATTAAATAATACTTTTAAAGAGCTAAAATCATTTAAATAAAATGATATGCTAAAACTATATTATTTTCAGGGCTTTACAATATAAAAATGATTAATTGAAAATTAGGTTTGTTCCAATAACACTAAAATACCCCATTTAAAATAATTTTAGATATTTAAAATATTTCAAAAACTTTAAGACATTGGGCTCCATTTAAAAATTATCTGCTAAATTTAAAACACAACTTCAGGATTTAAAATGCAAAATCAAGACTTGTGACCAATCGAGAGAAAAAGAAGCAGTTGACATCATTTCATGACATCATTTAAACATCCTTTCATAGCGTCATTTAAAACTCATTTCATAGCTTCATTTAAGGTGGTCCATCACTATAGGGAAGGAAACGGTGCGACAGATTTTTTGGCTAGAGAAGGAGAAATGGGAAAGATGAGATTTATGAAGGGCATATTTGTCTTCCAAGATGTCTAAAAGGCATCATCCGTGTTGAGAAGATGGGTATTCCTTAACTTTGTAAAGGCAGAGGTTTCTTCTGAGTTTTTTTGTTGTGTTCGCATTTGCTGTTGGTTTTTTAGGCCTGTTTAGATTTATTTAATTTTTATATAGGCCTATTTAGATTTATTTATTTTATATAGGCCTATTTAGTTTTTCTGATAGGCTTGTTTAGATCTTTCTTGTTTTTATTTAGGCTTGCTTAGTTTTCTTGTTTTCTTTTGTGTGAATTTTGCTTTTTGGAGATTTTTTTGTAATCTCCTAGTTGTTTGTTTGGTAAACATGGTTTTCCTCCTCCATAAGTGAGGGTTTTTTAATAAACTTGGGACGGGGTCACTATTAGGTGGCTTCTGGCTCTTCGCTAAAAAAAAATACCAGTTCATAGCGTCATTTAAATAAACTTCCATTGTATCGTTTAAACATCATTCCAAAGCATTAAGCATAAACCTCAACATTTCATTTCATGAAAAAATAAAGACAATAGATACTACATATAACATCCATTCACATGCAAACAACTATTACGTTGGGTGCATAAATAGGGGTTGCCAAGGAAGGTCTTTACTTACATATACCTTTAAACACTTATACATAGAATACTTTTTCAAAACATCATTTCATTTCATAAAATATCGTAAAGAGAAACATTTATTTTTCAATTTATATCATTAGAAAACTCTATAAAGGATGAACATAATACTTACTAGGCTCCATGCTATTTACATTTCATGTGGTCCATTCATGTGCATGTCAGATGGCAACCTACATGCATGCATAACCTTAACATCATTTCCTTTTCAAGTGCATAAGTAACTAAACTTAGAAAATATATAAACTTCTCTTCATTAAGGTTATACTTGGTAGGTGAGATAAGATGAGAATTTTTAAAAATTTTGTGAATAATATTAAGATAAAAGTTTAAAATATTAATTTAAAATATTGAAATTTGAAAAAATTGTATTGGGATTTGAAAAATTTGAATTGTTTATTATATTTTATATAGAAATTTGAAAAAGTTGTAATAATGAGATGAAATAGAGATAGAGATGAGAAATCTCATCATTAAGATTTCCTTCATTTAGACACACTCTAATATCCAATTTCATTTTCTATGTTTTCCTTTATCACATTTCCTAAATTCTCAAACTCATAGCTTAGGACCCACTTCAGGTCACCTTTCCAACACATAGCATTCTACTTCAAGTGCTTATCCTTTAAAGTGAACCCGATTCACTTTAAAGGTTAGGACACCATATCACCTACATCACACTCTTCCTACTAAACCATCACTTTCAATGCATAACTCGGACAAACCAAGTTATACAACCCAATCCTAGTCAAAACAAACATATCTTCCTCCATTCATGTATAACCTAACCAAAACTTCACCATAATCCCAACCAAGCATAATACATAACTTTAAACCAACTCTGAGGCTTAAGCATGGTGTATTCATACTTAAGAATAATTATCCATTATATATGGTAAATCTATCCGGCACATGTGTCCAATCAATTTACACATGTACCTTACTCTTTTTATCACCTAAGATCTACATATAATCCACCAAACGCCCGCTTGTGTAAACAAGTTTCATACAAGCAACACTAACCTCAAACTCAAACCCATACAATCATCACGCTTCACAATCTTCCTCAACCTTCACAATCCCAACACTTCACTTGACATCAACCACTTCACAGACTACACAACTATCTCAACACTTTACACAATTCTCAACCACTTCCAAACTGCACTGTGATCCCATCACTTCACATGGCATACGGCCACTACACAACTAGCCAATCACCCCATTCTTCTCACAACACAACCCTACATTTAATCCCAACACTTCACAACATCACGCGATACCACCACTACGTCACAGCTGCACAACTTCATCGCTTCACACTACTTACAACCACAACATGATTACACAATAACACCCGTCAATTCACACTACACACAGCCGCAATGCAAACTACTCCACAAAGCACCGTTCACAATTCCCAACACTTCACATCACCATCCACAGAACACTCCACAACTACACAATCAACCAACACTTCATAACACACCGCCACATCACAACTATACCATAACCACACTCCACATTTCACAACAACAGCACAGTCCACAACTCCAATCAAGTTTCATAATAAAATAACTATCGAAGGAAAGGAATAGGAATTATACCATGCGTTGGGCTGATTCATTGCATCGCTTATTGTTCGGCAAGGCCTTGTGATGTCAAAAGCCACTAGTTTGGGTAGTGACTGCCCCTTAGTGGTCACTGTCATGACCTAAAATAGGGCTGACCAGGTCGTGAGGGAGATGGAAAGGGGGTCGTGTCATGGTGATGGTGGCTACGACCGTGGCTAGAGGCGGTGCATGGCAGCTCAGGGATGGCACTGCTAAGGCCGTGGTGGAGAGAAAAAAAAGGAGAGGGGGAGACGCGTGGATCTATGGAAAGGAAAGGTTGGGTTTCGATGGTGGGTGAAGTGACCTTGATGGCATCACAGTGGCTCGTGGTGGCGCTGGGAGGTCACGGTGGCACTAGGAGAATGGGCTGAGGCTTTCGGTTGCAAAATAAAGCAAGAGAGGGAGGGATGAAGGGGCTACTAGTCTAGGTGTATAGGAGTAGGGAGGCTCTATGATGGTGGCAGGAGGTGGGTTTTGCGTCTAGCAGCAGTGCAGCCGTGGGTGGTGGCAGTAGGGCCCCATGGTGGGGGAAGAAGTAGAGAGATAGGGGCCTTGGGCTAAGCTGGGATATGGTGGACAATGGTGGTTCGGTGCTGGGATTTGTGCTGAGATGCGCCGGTGCATGAAGATGGAGAAAACCAGAGAGAGAGAGAGAGAGAGGTGAGGGGCTGATTTGAAGAAGGAAAATTTTGGATTTTTGGGATTTAATCACAGCCCTTCATCTAGGTGTCCGTAACCTATATCCGATGGTAGAGATTAAACATAGATAATAAACTAACTAAATAATAGGAAAATAAAATATAAATACAATGGGACTAATTAGAAGCCCAACTTTAATTCTAAAATATAATCTTTCATCATAAAATAAAATGATAAATTTTGCTTAATATTTTTAAGAGAAATATCATCATCTAAATAAGTAAAGTTTTTAACATAAAATAAAATAATGAATATTAAATAATACTTTTAAACAGCTAAAATCATTTGATTAAAATGATTTGCTAAAACATTATTTTCGAGGCTTCACAATATAAAAAGCCATACTTGAAACTTAGGCTTGGTCCAATAACACTATAAATACCCCATTTTAAATAATTTTGCATATTTAAAATATTTTAAAGACTTTAAAGCATTGAGCTCCATTTAAAAGTCATATGCTACATTTAAAACACAACTTCGAGATTTAAAATGTAAATGCAAGACTCATGACCAATTGAGAGAAAAATGAGCGGTTGGTCACATCTCAGCCTCCATTGAATAATATAAATACCCCACTCCACCCTTCTTCTTCATAGAACTCTCTCTATCTTTCATTTGGTGTTCTTGACACTAAAGCATTCAAAGTGTGAGGAAGGTGAGAAACCGAGTAGCTTGGGTGAGGTTCTTGGAGTGAGTTGTGTTTTGAGAGCTCAACTCAAAACTTAACTCACTCTATTATTTTTGAAAGTATTCTTGCCTTATCTCTTGTTTGGTGATAGATTAACATTTTAGGCTGTGATTTATGACATGAGAATGACGATTGGATTCAGTTATAAAAAGGTTTTACTCAAGTGATGTAATTCGGCCAGATTTGAAGCTTTGCATGTATATATTATTTTGGTATGAGATTTAAGTCATGACATATTGTGAGATTTTACCTTAAGTGTAGTTAAAACTTGGGGAATTGATTGAAATTTAAATTTGAGGAAAATAGCATGTCATGATAGGTTGAGAAATCTATATCTTCCATTGATCATCAAGCATGGTTTCGGTTTTCACTTGATTGAAGTTTATTTTTTGAATTCTTGGTTAAATTTTCCTAAAATTGAGTAATGAGCATTTAGAAAAGCCTTGTGATTAGGATAAGAATAAAAATGCATGATTCATTTAGGTTTTAAACCTCTCTTTGAGAAAGAAAGCTAGAAACATCATGCATAGCTGAGTTTGATGATTTTGTGATGATTTGGTTTTAATCAATACTTAAGTGTTGGGATGAATTCGTGAGACCTGAATCTGAGTTATAAAATTTTTCCTAAGATCATATTCATGGTTACCACTTGATGAAATTTGAGCACACATGCATCCATAGAGGTTATAGACTTGAGATCACAAATAGGCCCACAATGATGCATGCCACGGGTTGTTTGATTTTGGCATGTTTGTGGATTGATAATTGCAATTAAAAGGGTGTAAATGGTTTTAGAACATAGAAAATATGGGGTTTGTGAAATTTGGGACCAAATTACAAATAGTAAAAATTTAGGGCCTAAGTGACAATTTGGGGAAGATATAGGAGCAGTTTTGCAAATACTAATTTTGAACCATTTTGATTATGAACATATTCCTAATTCTGCAATTCCTAACTTAGAATACCTCTCATTACAGCCGCACCAATTTCTTAACATCCGAAAAATTTGTAAGTTAGCTTCTAACTTACTCTTAAATAATTTATTTATGATTTACGTATAAATGCCGCATTCATGATATAAATGTCATTTTGAGCATAAGACATCATGTGATATATCATTGAGCATTTATTTACTTGCTTACATTACATGTATAATTTCACCATTTTAGCATATTATATGAAATTGTCATTTTCACATGAAGCATACTTCACAAGCACATGTCATGAAAAACACTTTCAAGCATAGAATGAAAAAAAGTTTTATCATGACCCCAACAGCTAGGATGGAAAATTATCCTAGTCGAACTCCTATGTCCACTCTGGAATGAATAAAATGGAGTGGTAGCCCCTGGGTTGACAAAGAACCATCAACGGGCTTCGAAGTCGTTTATGGAACCTAAGGCTAATGAGTACATACGTTATGATGTTATGTTATGATAATATATTATGATGAAATGTTATGTTACCAATGCATTGAGAACGAGTTTGTAGACAATATAGTTTCAACATGAGTTGTACTATGATCACCGGCAGGTACTCACAATGCATAATGGGAAGTTGTGATGATATCATACGTTATGTTATTGTTAAGGATGGCTTTACTAACGATGAAATGTGATGTTTTAAAAAGATGAAATGAAAAATGTTCTCTATAAGAAAATGTGCTTTAAAATTTTTCTGAGAAATGTTGAGAAATCTGGATGGAAGACAAGTATAGATTTTTGTGCATAACTTTCTACATGCATTTCATGTTTATCATTAATCATGCATATCTCATCTCTGTGCAAGTTGGTTGTTTAATTTACTAAGATTTCAAGTAAATCTCACCCTTGTGGACCCACTACCATTCTCTGAAATGCTAGACATTGTGTCAAGGTCAGCCTAAGACGAGCATGAACCGTTGGCTTTAGATGGTTGAAGACGAGCTTGATTTGAAGAAGTGATTGGACTAGATTTTGATGTTCATAGCTCCGACTCTACATACCATAGAACGGATGCGAGAGCTAATCTGATTATGTAATTTTAGTATTATCGGATTCTATCTTCCACGTTATGTTGAACTTATTTGAACCTCCTAATTGAGGAAGTACTTATTTCTGGTTAATTAATATTTTGGGATATTTAGTCCATTATGGCATCAATTATTTTTATCACCCTTATTTCCGCTACGATTATTGCATACTATTAGTTGCATACTAGGATGCATTGCATATTAACTGTCATGAACTAGGGTATGTGACCATATGTTGCATATCTCGACACTCCAAGTCTTTGTTACATCCCAAGCGGTGACCTGGGTGTGTCAAATTAACCCTAATCCCTAACTAATTAAAATGGTGTTGTTTACTCTGTGGCGCCCCCAGCCCCCACTTGGGATTTGACAAAAACTGAAACGTCGAGTCGTGCAACACCAGGGTTACCTGTCCCTCGTACATGATAGATAAGATGCAATACACCTACTAATAACTAACAGTATGCAGTATATTGCAACAGAAAGTCAACTTAAGTCAATTTAAAGGAAACATTAGTCATGGTACCGAAAACATAAGATCCCAATACTATTGCATAATTCATAAGAATCATCATAGTTGATACTAGTTTCTAAAGAACTCCCAAAAACACGGGACCAAACATTAAAAGTTAAACAGAAGATCCTTTTCCAAAATTGGAATGGGTCAGAACCAGGGTCCTATCCTCAAGCAAACTTAAGAATATTCCCCTAGACGGGCAAATGTCTATGTCCAAACCCAACTCTGTGGCTATCTACTTAGCCTCTACGGCAGAGTTCTTAGCTTGTTCTAGATGTCTTGACAAAAAAACTCAAATCTTGCTTAAGCCTCAACATCTTCTGAGGGTCCAATGATGAAAAAGGGGCACCGGACTCATTGATAATAGCTACAATCTTTTTGAGTCACTGAGCTGACACCTTAAGCAACTCTAGGGTAGACTGGCGGTGAGCCTCCACAGTGACCTCGTCCTCTATTATTTCACTGATTCCATCCATACTTAAAGGTCTCAAGTACCTAGCACAGTTTCTATCATTCTGAGTGAGGAATGATAGTGGGTAAATACAACAATGAGATTTCAAGAAATCTTAGTAAGTAAACAAATAACGTGCAACAGATATCATAAGCATATGCAGCAAACTTAACAATGAATGCATGGACAGAAACTTATACTTATGCACTTGACCTTTCAAAGACTTCGTATAAAAAATGACAATTCATGCTTTTGCTTTCATAAACATTCTTTCATCATTTCATACTTGTTCATCATACTAATGAGCTCATCGCATTTCTTGAATTATAACATAATATTGGATACCTCATGGCTGCCCTATGCACTGTGTGTTCCCTGATAGTTACCGCGCCAACTATTGGCCACTTTGACCAAGGTGACTACGTCTTAACTTTCATAGACGACAACTCGCATTTTGGCTAAACCGTAGGTGCACCCACTAGCTTTAGGTGCGATCTTGCTCTGGTATCCTTCTCTTTTAGGTACCATTTGAGATCCACCAACAGTACTTCATCAACCTAGGGGTATCTCTCCATTTTAATCACTTCTGAGAGGACAGAGAAGTTCCACTAGGAAATTCCTCTGTCCCAGCATTTGGGATCGTGATAAAAGATTTACTTTTTAAAAAGATTCTTTTCCTTTCAGAAAGGGTTTTCACAATCCCAATGCATGTGACACGACAATGAATCTTAGAACTTTCATGAGACACATGAATTACCAAAATGCTTCATCATAACTATGAGATGCCAAAATGCTTCATCATCATAAAATAAAACTTTCATTCATGCAATGCATATCCCGTTACAGCTTGAAAATATTAGAACATACGAACATGTTCTTTTATAACAATTCAAGCATTCATATCAATCAAGGGCATGCATTCCAATAATAAACATGTAAGGGCAAATCCTTCAAAACCCTAATGTAACAAAAAAATCATTCTTATCACATAAATCCCAAGGCACCATTCATCTCACTTTATTTATAATGTTGGCCAGCTTTGTGTATGGAAACATGCGTTCCAATCAATTTTTCATGAACTTAGAATCTTCTAATGCATTGAGCATAGTTTTAAATAAAGAAACCTCATGAGTACCGAAGCATTTTCTTGTGAGTATGGGTGATCCTTTCATGATCTTAGTCCATGCCGAAATGGTGAAATAACAACATTCATGTTCAAACAACATAGAAATGCTGAAACCCTACATGACTTCTCACGCCATTTCCTTTCCACATTATACACATCTTCCTTAAATAATTTTAATCATACTTTAAAACAATCATATCAAGAGATATTCAAAGCACATAGAAGAACAATAATATCATAAGTGACCATACAAAACCGAAACAACCAATAAGTTCACAAGCCATATGCATAAAATATCCAAGTACAAGTTAGAGGTGTACTTACAAAAATCCGAAAAATGTGTTTATAGCTAGCAAGCTGAAAATCACATGTAATACTAGTTAGGATCATTACTCAAGAAAAATCCTAACCCATGTGTTCAAGTGTAATGCTCCTTACATCTTTTTCTTTCCAAGAAACTCCAAGTTTTTGGGCCCTTCCCTCTTGAATTCGAAACTTATCTTCAATAAAAACCCTAGCTACAAATCACTAGTGTCATGACCCTCTTACCTCAAAACACCATGCTTTAAGGCTTAAAAACAAGTAGGGATGCATTTATCTTTCTTGGAGAAAACCCTAATCTAACCATGTGAATGTAGGCGTGGGTTCATGTGGAATAACCTTTCAAAACACAAGTTAACTCCATCTAGCTCAAGTGTGTGGATGTTAGAGCATTGGTTCTAGATGAACTATGCTAAAGCTTAATCTTCCCTTCTTTCATGAAGCTGTGTGTGTGGTGTGTGTAACAAGGAAAAGTTAGCTTTTTACCTCCTTAGTTCTTCTTCTTGAAAGCATCCTCACTTTGCCTATCCTTAAGAGAATGTTTGTATGAGAAGAGAATATTAAAGTGAGTGTTTGGTTGGTGAGAAGATAATGGAAACTTGGGAGGAAATATGTAGTGACCAAAATCCTCAAGAGAAAGCATAAAATGGCCAAAAGTTCTAGGATTTTCCGTTCTTCCCCTTTTATAGACATTCAAAAAGTTTCTTGCATGAAACAAGCTCATGCATGATTGCCAAGTGGCATGTAGCACTATCACCTTTTTCTTCTAGCTCATCATTAGATTGAGTTGGAAACCCTAAGACACCTCCTTGCATGTGGTGTTGTAACACCCCGCTCTCCAATAAAGACATTTTAGAATTTTTCGGAGAGCCAGTGTGCTACTACTGAACTTGACTAAAACTTTTTCCTTTTAATAACGAGTCAGATGCAAAAGATTCCATAAATAAAATATAATTTAATTAATACTTAAAATCCTACATAGAGTCTGCGGAAGCACTTATTTAAAAATATACGGAAGTCTCATGTGCTTATCAAAATAATTTACTTAAATCTTAAACCATAAAAACTAATCATATCATAATCTGTCTAGGCCTCTGTCTCGCCTCCCAGGGTCAAGTCCTGTCCTGTAGTCTCATCTTCATAAATTTCATCACCTGAGGTGGTTTAAAAACATGAAAACAAACTAAAATGAGTCGAATACTCAATAAACACACATCATACAGTAAACATAATAAATATAAGGTTTCTTGAAAAACGTGCTTACTTATTAATACATACGTAAATAACATGAACATGAACATGAGCTTATCTTTCACTTGTCATAAGTCGTTACCCACTGTTGACCCCCGTGAGTTAGGGTTAGCGAATCTAAATAGATTCTGATTCCGCCCGTGGCCGCGGGTTGTGGAATCCATACATAAGGAAGACATACTGGGTGCACTACCAGCATGTACGACCTGGCAATGCAATATGCCCATAACATAAGTACCGTCTTCATATCATAGCATAGGCCGTTACGTATCTTATCATTCTTATTTCATCATAATCATACTTGCATACTTGTCATATCATAGATTTCAAAAGAAATCACATTCATACTTGTCATATCATATCATAGATTTCAAATGAAATTGCATTCTTTCATAACATGTCGTGATGCATGACTTCTCACATAAAATCATGATTTTTCATAAATATTTTAAAGAATAGATCTTCACATAAAATCATGCATGGCTTTTCATAAATTATTTTAATGCATAACTCTCACATAAAATCATAACCTTTCATAAATCTTTTGATGCATAATTTCTTTCATAAAATCATGAGTTTTCATAAATATCTTGATGCATAATTATTTACATAAAATCATAGATTTCCATATTTTTATCATATCTTGGGTACGTAAAAAGGGGCTTCCAATGAAGGGTATACATGCATAATATTTTTATAAAAGACATGTCGTTTACCGTACATACGTATAAGGGTATGATCATGTTACTTACCTTGCAGCGCTACTTCCTGAATCTCATTTCGTAACTCGTCACCGAAGGGTACGGGACGGGGGTTGGCTGGACGAGACGACGGTGGCTCTGGGTGGCTAGGAGTGAGGCGACGCGGCTGGTTTACTGGGCTGGGTGGTGCGACACCGAGAGAGGGAGAGATAGTACCGAGAGAGAGTTCTATTGCCGAAGGCAACCGAGAGAGAGAGAGGAGGCTGGCGATGGTTGTGGTTTCTTATGTTTTCTTCTTGAGGTCTCGGCTAGGGGTGGGTTTTATAGGCAAGGAGAAGGGTATTGTGACCATAAGGAGATGGGATAGGATTTGGAGTTGAGAGTTTGGTTTCCTAATAGGATTTGGAGTTGAGGGTTTGGTTTCCTAATAGGATTTGAAGTTATTAATTAGAGGATAAGGATGAGGCTTATGGGTGGAGATAGGCAGAAATAATGTTTAAATTTAAAAAATTAAAATTCTTGTGCTTAAAACAAAAAAATCCGTTCATGATAAAATACTAATAATAATAATAATAATAATAATAGAAATAACAATAATAATAATAATAATAATAATAATAATAGTAATGGAGGCTTAATTCTAAGTTAAAAAAATAATAATATGTTTGATAAATTCTTTTATAGGCTTAAACTCATTTATTGAGCCTAATAAAATTATCCATAATTTATTCTTAAAAAATATAGAATCGGGTCGTTACAATCTCCCCTCCTTATAAAAATTTCATCCTCGGAATTTGCTATAACCTCAACAACAAACGTATTTATTCGCCACGTTCTTTCATCGTCTTTATCATTTAGTCGAACTATTATTTCTAGACTTTTAATCTTTCGAGATTTACTCTCAAACCTTGCCTATTCTCCAAAATTGTAAACCTCAATATTACACTTTATTACAAGCCTAATAATAATTTGACTAGATGATTATCTGAACTCCATAAGAAAAGTAATTAAAGCTCTCCACATGCAATAATAACCTTGAAAATTCGTAACCTTAAACTCTCCAAAGTTCGGATCCTAAATCCTACAACTCGTACTTAGCGATAGAATCACGTTATCTATAGAACATAAGAGTACCACCAATCATCATGAAATACCATACATCATATATAAATCTATGTCATAACTTCGAAATTCCTCTAAATTCATTCCTAATTTCCTCAAATAAAATGTTACAAAATATAAGACTATTTCTTCGTAAACAAGATGCATCATCAATCTTAAACTCAAGGATTCCTGACCTCATATTTAGAAGCTTCCTTACCTTTGCGCTAAAACCCTTTTCACGTAGTAGGTGCACTTTAACATGCATGTATCCAAAAATTCCATTCATAATTTTCATTAAAACAGTAAAATAGTAACAATTAAAAATACTTACTGCAAAGCAGAACCTGCCTTGGGGAGATCTTGGCCTAGACATTCCCTTCCTTCTTTTTCTATTTTCCAAAAAAAACTTCTCTGATTTTTAAAAAAATTTCTTTGCAAAACGTTTTCCTCTTTATTTTGAAAAAGTCTACAGAATCTTTTGACCTGGGCTCTGATACCAACTGTAACACCCCGCTCCCCAATAAAGACATTTTAGAATTTTTCAGAGAGCCAGTGTGCTACTACTGAACTTGAATAAAAAATTTTTCTTTTAATAACGAGTCGGATGCAAAAGATTCCATAAATAAAATATAATTTAATTAATACTTAAAATCCTAGATAGAGTCTGCGGAAGCACTTATTTAAAAATATACAGAAGTCTCATGTGCTTATCAAAATAATTTACTTAAATCTTAAACCATAAAAACTAATCATATCATAATCTGTCTAGGCCTCTGTCTCGCCTCCCAGGGTCAAGTCCTGTCCTGCAGTCTTATCTTCATAAATTTCATCACTTGAGGTGGTTTAAAAACATGAAAACAAACTAAAATGAGTCGAATACTCAATAAACACACATCATACAATAAACATAATAAATATAAGGTTTCTTGAAAAACGTGCTTACTTATTAATACATACGTAAATAACATAAACATAAACATGAGCTTATCTTTCACTTGTCATAGGCCGTTACCCACTGTTGACCCCCGTGAGTTAGGGTTAGCGAATCTAAATAGATTCTGATTCCGCCCGTGGCCGCGGGTTGTGGAATCCATACATAAGGAAGACATATTGGGTGCACTACCAGCATGTACGACCTGGCAATGCAATATGCCCATAACATAGGTACCGTCTTCATATCATAGCATAGGCCGTTACGTATCTTATCATTCTTATTTCATCATAATCATACTTGCATACTTGTCATATCATAGATTTCAAAAGAAATCACATTCATACTTGTCATATTATATCATAGATTTCAAATGAAATCGCATTCTTTCATAACATGTCGTGATGCATGACTTCTCACATAAAATCATGATTTTTCATAAATACTTTAATGCATAGATCTTCACATAAAATCATGCGTGGCTTTTCATAAATTATTTTAATGCATAACTCTCACATAAAATCATAACTTTTCATAAATATTTTGATGCATAATTTCTTTCATAAAATCATGAGTTTTCATAAATATCTTGATGCAGAATTATTTACATAAAATCATAGATTTCCATATTTTTATCATATCTTGGGTACGTAAAAAGGGGCTTCCAATGAAGGGTATACATGCATAATATTTTTATAAAAGACATGTCGTTTACCGTACATACGTATAAGGGTATGATCATGTTACTTACCTTGCAGCGCTACTTCCTGAATCTCATTTCGTAACTCGTCACCGAAGGGTACGTGACGGGGGTTGGCTGGACGAGACGACGGTGGCTCTGGGTGGCTAGGAGTGAGGCGACGTGGCTGGTTTACTGGGCTGGGTGGTGCGACGCCGAGAGAGTGAGAGATAGTACCGAGAGAGAGTTCTGTTGCCGAAGGCAACCGAGAGAGAGAAAGAGAGAGGAGGCTGGCGGTGGTTGTGGTTTCTTATGTTTTCTTCTGGAGGTCTCGGCTAGAGGTGGGTTTTATAGGCAAGGAGAAGGGTATTGTGACTATAAGGAGATGGGATAGGATTTGGAGTTGAGAGTTTGGTTTCCTAATAGGATTTGGAGTTGAGGGTTTGGTTTCCTAATAGGATTTGGAGTTGAGGGTTTGGTTTCCTAATAGGATTTGGAGTTATTAATTAGAGGATAAGGATGAGGCTTATGGGTGGAGATAGGGAGAAATAATGTTTAAATTTAAAAAATTAAAATTCTTGTGCTTAAAACAAAAAATCCATTCATGATAAAATACTAATAATAATAATAATAATAATAATAATAGAAATAACAATAATAATAATAATAATAATAATAATAATAATAATAATAATAATAATAATAATAATAATAATAATAATAATAATAATAATAATAATAATAATAATAATAATAGTAATGGAGGCTTAATTCTAAGTTAAAAAAATAATAATATGTTTGATAAATTCTTTTATAGGCTTAAACTCATTTATTGAGCCTAATAAAATTATCCATAATTTATTCTTAAAAAATATAGAATTGGGTCGTTACAGGTGTCCTCTTCCTCCAAACTGAAACTCACTTCCTCTTTTGCCCTTTCTTTTCATGTCTTGGTCCAATGTATCTTATGACTAAAGGGTCTTTTACTAAACTCAAATCTCCCTCCATCTCTTACAAGGGTGCATGTGTGTCAAGTGGCAAGTGAAGAGTGTGTACATATGCATGGGCTGTCGAACCCTACACTTCCATAGGAGATCTTCTTTTTCACCATACCTTTGGACAAACATGTGTTTGGTCCTTTTTGGCACAAAGAATTTTGCCCTAGCCGACCACCTCAAGGGGTTTCTTACACAAAAATATCCTTTTAGAAACCCTTAGGCATGTAGCCTCCTTCCAACCTTAATCTTGCTCTTTCCCAATTAAACCTTTTTACTACCTTCATGCATGGATGACACATGGCAAAAAGTAACCTTTCTCTTCTCCATTGTTGTCGTCCATGGCCTCTTGGCCTTCCTTAGTTCCACTTTTCCATAATCCTAATCATTTTCTTCTAGGTTCTTTCCCCTATAGTAACATGTGTCAAAAACTTTCTTCCACAAGTAAAGATCATCATGCATGCGTGACACATGGCAAAAAGTGCTAGATCTTCCTATGGTAGGCATGTAAGCCAAACCTTAGCTCTTTCTCACCTCTCTTCCCTTATTTTCATCTAGATTCATCAAGTCCTATACATAACCTCATTGGATGACAAATATCATGCATAAACCTCAAGTTAGGCGTGAGCCCTAATTCCATTGGGCTTCAAATCCTAATTTCCTACAAAGGCCGAAACTCTCATGGGCTTTTTAAAAGAAAAAAAAATTACACAAAAGCCTAGAAAGTCTTGGTCGTCATATACTACCTAAAAACATTGTCGTTTTAATAAGTTGGTGCTGATTTATATATCCAAACCCATTAAACGATGTCGTTTCTGACTTTCCACTAGGACTATACATAAATGACGTCGTTCGGCCTTTGAGACTATATATATTGTATATATAATGTATATATATAGTATACGATAGTATATGTTATATATACTAATAAATACTATACTATACTAATACTAAATAACAATACTATACTAATACTAATAGTACAAATACTATATATAGTTAACCAGATTTATATAGTTATTTACTATACTACTAATACTAATATTATATACTATATTAATACTAATACTATAATATAGTTATAGTGATCAGCCCAGGCTGGTGGGAGATCTTACATCCCTTCCAAACTCATTTTTTCTTAATATGAAATAAAAAAGATCTAATATAAGAATATATATATATATATATATATATATATATATATATATATATATATTGTGTGTGTGTGTGTGTGTTTGTACATAAGTGAAATAGAAAAAAAAATTAAATCATCTAAATAATTACTTTTAACAAGTTAGAGAGTTATATAAAAGAAATTATTCGTACTTGTTCCTAAAGTAGAAAGCATTGTATTTGTTCTTGAATAGCTTTTGTAAAAGGGCTTTTGCATCCTCAGTGAATGTCTTTGTAGAAGATATAGTTTCTTAGAACATAGGTCTATTCGTTTAGTAAGAACGTACGTAACTCAATGAGTAATTTCTTTACTAGTCCAATTTCTTAAGAATCAAGATAACCATAATTCATTCCCGTATAAATAGTCACTATATATTCTTCCATAGTGAGATGGGCTAATTGAGATTGTTTGAGCAACTCACGTACGCGTTGACCTCTAGCTAATTGATTCTGAGTAGTTTTACCGAGATCAAAAGTAAATTGTGCAAAGGCTTCTAATTCTAAGAATTAGGCCAATTGCAATTTTAATTTTAATTTGCTGGTTACTTGTTTTATGGCTTTAGCTTGAGCTACGGATTGATCTACTCTGGAGATTGAGAAATCTATGTTAATAGCAAGATTGATTCCAACATTGAGATTGGCTGAGAAGAATATTTGTTCATCTGTAATCGAAATTACATTAGTGGGAATATAAGCCAAAACATCTCCCAATTGGGTCTCAACTATTGGTAAAGCAGTCATACTTCTTTTACTTAAATGAGAACTCGATTTAGCAACTCTTTCCAAACTTTGTGAATACAAATAAAAATATCTCCTAGATAAGCTTCGCAACCCGATAGTCTTCATAATAAAAGAGACATTTGGCAAAGAGTCAGTGCTTGTTTGGAAGCATTCTCATAATGATTATAGTGTGTGATTCATGGTACATAAAATATTCAGCCAAAGAGGTTTGTATATAAAGATCGAGATATTGTAATGTAGACAAAGAATCCACCATTTCAGCTACCACAATCACGTATTCCATTGCTCCCTTTCTTGTAAAATAGTCATTGCCTGAGTCATAGACAAGGCTTTTTTACCAATAGCAACAAAAACACATATTACATTTTGTCCTTGTCGATTGAGAATCATATATGCGTACTATTTTGCTTAATCCGTTGCCTAAATATTTTATGTATGGTTTACGGCTTGGAGATACACACTAATAGCTTGATTTATACAAGGATTGAGGTAAGCGACCGCTGACTATAATCGTGTCTTTCTACAAATCGCTTAAGTAAATTGAAAGGTCTTTTTGCAACCGTATGTATATAGTATATATATATATATGTGTGTGTGTGTGTGTGAGAGAGAGAGAGAGAGCCTTGGTTGGAAGCTCCTTTTTATGAGCCTTGCGTATGATGAAGAAACTTTTATATGATATGATTTTAGAACTGCATGAATAATAATGTGATTGAATATTAGATTGTATAATTATATATTTTTAAGGCCAAAGAAAAGAAAATGAAAAGGAAAAAGTTTGACTGCATGTGTTTGATGAGGATAATGAATGGGTGATATGACAATGAAGATGGTACCACAAAGTTGGGCCTGATTGTAACATCAGAATGCATCACTAGTGGTGCACCTAGTGATGACTCATTCTTGAGGAGGTTAGGTTCTTATCTGCTAAGCAAAAAAAAAACCATTGAGCGCAAGCATTGCTAACCCTAACACAGGGGTATTAGTGTGTCACAAGCATTAAAGATGAGGTTAAGGAAAAGAACGTTTATACTTTGAGGTTAAGGAAAAGAATGTTTCTTTACAACTTTGAGGTAAGGTTTATGTATGTTGAAGGAGAAGAAAATAGCGGGAATTAACTTCCAAGATTCTGCTTCTTTTGGTGCAAATCTGGGTATGGCCTTAGATTCTATACGGGCTAAGCGAATACCTGCCCATATACAAGACAATTAACAAATATGACATATATATTATTAATATTGTTAATTCCTACTGAAGTTCAATTGTAAAAAATCAAAATTCTTGTAATTTAGGTCAGTATTTTAAATTTTAAATGGATAAATTTTTGTACCATGAAGAATAAAAAATGGTTTTTGATTTTTTGCTGAGTTTTATTTATGATTTTTCTAACATTTTTTTGGTATCTATGGATCATTTTGTGATTTAGGTCAGTGTTATTGTTATTTAGGTCAGTGTTATTGTTATTTAGGTCATTACTTTTGGTATTATTATTGTAATTCTTATTGAAGTTCAATGGTAAAAAATTGAATTTTTTGTTATTTGGTCAGTTTTTGAATTGATACATTTTGAGTTGATAGCATTTTCTATCATTATGCAGTAATATAAAAATGTCTAATTGTCAATTAGTATATATATAATTGTTTACATATATAATTAATATATCCATATAATGACTATCCCGAAACGTATCAGTATCGAAACATTCTGTTTCAGTTCTTTAACCAAAATGATACCGAAACATAATTCAAAAATTTGTGATAACCTTGCTAAGGCTCGAGGCATCGAGAAAGAAAACTTGATCTTTATGTTTTAGTTTCAATAAATTTGTAAAACGTGACATTTTGATTTTCTTTTAATAAGTGCTTTTGAAGAATATATTTTGAGAGATTTCATTTTATAGATAACTCTAATTCTTTTATAATTGTTATGAAATCTTTTATATCTGACGTAAAAGTGTAATGTTTTAAAGTTAGTAGTATCTGTTTCCTTTAGTTAAAGGCTCGAGAGGGATGGGGTTTTACACTAGGTGCATCCTAGTGGTTGTTTCAGCATTGCAATGTTATGAATGATTCTGCATAAGTTAGGATAGTTCACTAGAGATTTAGTGATGATCATCTCAAAGAATTTGGTTTCACTTGTAAGTCTTAGTAAAGTTGTGGTCATCACAAGAACTGCTAAAACCTAATATGTAAGGTGTAAGAATGTGTACTAGCCAAGGAGGACGGTGAAAATTAATATGTGTATGTTTAAGTGGATGAATGTTTCTCGTAATTGAACGCCCTTTTATGAAATAAAATTTTATAAAAATGACAAGATATATGTTCTTTTAATATTATAAGAAAAATAGTTTGTGGAGTTCTAGGATTTGTAAGTCTAATTCAAACCTTTTCGAAAGAAACGGGACTCATTTGGAAAAAATCTGCCTTTTTAATTGTGGGTGGTACTTTTTTTTAAAAAGACTTGACTACGTTAGACTTACACATCTAGGCTTGTGTTCATTGTCAATCATATTACAATATCAATCAGCTGGTCCTCCAAAAATATTTTCTTCTTTCCACCGCCTAGGAGATAGGGGTGGCAACATGTGACACGACATGTTAACTCAATATGAACACAACCCGATAATAATGGAATTGGATTTAGTCTTAACGGGTTCGGTTCAAAATGGATTGACCCGTTAAGACACAATTACTTAACGGGTTGATAACTGGTCAACTCTTTATGACTCGTTAAGAAAGTTAGAATTACAATTATACCCTTATATCTAAAAGTAAAATTGTTGAGATTTTAATTCAACTACTTTTATTGTTTGAATTGTAATTTTGAACTTGTAATTAGTTTTATATTTTTTATAGATATTGTGATTTTAATATTTATATAAATTTATGCTAAACTTAATAATGTCAAACGAGTTAATTTCGGATCTATTCAACCCATTTACATAAACGGGTTGAAACGGGTTAGGTCAGGTCATGTTAACCTATTTTGTAGTATTCATTAACGGGTCAAAAGAGGTCATGTCTTGTCAACCTATTATGTTAATGGGTCATGTTAGGATTTGAGATTTTGACACGATAAGCTTAACGGGTCGTATTCGGACTTGACCCATATAGTATAATATACATGCCTTGACACGACACAATCACGACCCATTAACACAATTTGACACCTCTACTATGAGAGATTCAAATATTTAGGCAAGTTTGATTGTGAAAAGTTAGAGACTATTTGAAAATTCTGAAAGTTATTTTGAGATTGGGTTTTGACAAATAAGAGAGAACATTTTGATTTGTTAAAATCACTTTTATATTGAAGTTTGTGAAAGTAGATAAATAGAAGGGTTACAAGGATAAGTCATTTAATGTTTGCAGAGGACTATGTTCTATTTTGTAGAGCCAACTTAAATGAATGATACAATATACAAATGATGCTGGAAATATATGGGACTGCGTCGGGTCAATGCTTAAAATAGACAAAAAAAACTAGCACCTTTTCAGTTCAAACACAGTGAAATCAATGTAGAAGCAAATTATTCAAGTGGCTGATAACTTCAAGTGGTAATATGGGAAGTATCTTGTAGGGGGTAACGGGTCTAGTTCAGTCCAATTTTGAACATATTTTAGAACCAAACTGGTATACACCGGTTTTGATAATTGAATAACCGATACTAAACCGATTCACTCTCGAAATCGGTACTTTCAGTTATACTAGCTTCGGTCCGGTTTTACCGATTTTTCTGATAAACTAGCAAGGTTGGAGGCTTAGGAAGTCAAGCTTAGAACAACTTACTGATAAATTAAAAAGTCATACTATCATATATGTTAGCAATAATATGATGGTTACATAAAATTAAAATTAAAATATTTTATGTTATATTAATTTTATGTTATTTATAAGAATTTATATTATAAAATTAAAATATATATATTGTATCAAATGTTATAATAAGATTTATAAGATTAATTTTTATTTTATGTTATATAAAATTTTATATTAATTTTATGTTATTAGATTATTATACATGAATTTTAAGTTTTAAAATTTCATGTTATATTAATTAGAATTTTAGCATATAATATATATAATATAAATAAATCATATAAAAAATTATTTATATATAATAAAAATAATATATATATGAACCGGTCTTGTTTAAAAAAAAACTGAAATCGGAACCGATTTTAAAAAATGAAACCGATATCGAATTGAACCGATTTTGCACCAGACCAATTAGTCTGGTCCAGTTTCATCTGGTTTACTAATTTATCAATTTTTATTTTCAACCCTAGTATCTTCGTTTACCAACTATGGTGGGGAAATCAAAGTCCAATACTTTTAGAAGCATAAAAGAGAATGTGTGGAATATGATGAATATTTGAAAGAATAGTTTTCTGTCAGAAGCAGAAAAAAATGTGTTGTTAAAAGTAGTGATTAAAGAAATTCCAACATTTTCAATGAGTGTGTTCAAACTGCCTAAAAGGCTATGCAAGGACATATCATCAATGATGTCTAAATTTTGGTGGGGCTATAAAAAGGATGAGAAAAAAAAAATTAAATGGAGAAGTCGGTAAAAAATGAGTGAATCAAAGAAGAAATGTGGCTTGGGATTTCGAGATCTTGGAAGTTTCAATACTGCTTTGCTGGGCAAGCAATGTTGGAGGCTGGCTAAGATTCGGATTGGACCATCAATGATATGGGGAAGTCTTTAGACTACTCTGGACTTACTTCGTGATGGTTTGATATGGAGAGTTGGAAATGTGAAAGATATTAAATATGGAAATGTGAAAGATATTAAATATGGGGTGATAAGTGATTGCCAATTCAATCATCGTTCAAAGTACAATCTCCTGTTACACTGTTACTAAAAGATGCAAAAGTGGTTGAAATTATTAGTGGTGAAATAGGTTCTTGGAAAGAGACAGACATTGCAAGGATTTTTAATTCTCAAGAGGTTGACACAATCTTAAGTCTCCCTATCAGTAAAATGGGAGTTAAAGATAATGGTCTGGAGATTTACAAAGGATGGAAAATACTCAGTTAAAAGTGCCTATCATTTTGAGTTATCAAGGAGAAAAGAAGGGAGATGTGAGCCAACAAGATTGCATGCATAAGCTAATCTATGGCAGTAGATATGGAAATTAAAGGTTCCTGGATATGTAAAAAAATTTAGATGGAATGCATTCATGAAATTTTCCCTACAAAAAGGAATCTTTATGCTCTAAAGGTAATTGATTATGCATTATGTCCTATAAATTTGAAAGGAGAAGAGTCTGTGTGTCATGTTTTATAGATATGTCCGGCATCCAATGGTGTGTGGTTTGAGGTAAACAGCCTTGTGGGTAAATGGCCATACTCGGATACAAATTTCTTAGAATTATGGAAAAGGCTAAGTAAGTTGAAAAAAGAGAAGCTTCATCTAGTTACAATTATTTTGAGAAGAATATGGGGATAGTAGGAATGCTCTTGTTTTCAGAAATCATTTTGAACGTCTAAAGATGGTTGTTTCAACAGCTACTGCAATCCTTGAGGAGTTTTAGCAAGCCCAGGAATTTGTAGTCGAGATGATACATGGAGAAGAAGTGGATGCAAGAGTTAGAGCTAGATGGCAAAATCTTGAGATGCATGAGGTGAAGGTGAACTGAGATGCATAAGTGGATGTAAAAAAGAAAATGGTTAGGCTTGGAATAATTGTAAGATACAATTATTTGGTTACTCCTAGTACTGCTGAAGCTTTAACATTGAGGACAACTGTAATACTCCAATAGAATATCCAAACCACATGACCTATTCTTCTAAAAAGACTAGTTAATGATACAATTGGAGCCAGATTAGAATCTTATAAACAGTAAGAACTTCTCATTCCCAAGCAATCTGAGACCTCATACACTATCTATCCCTATTCTTATCATATAGGATATCACAATCTACTCCCTTTAAATTCCCGACGTTCTCGTCGGGCCTATCCATTATAGGTAGCACAGCTCAAGTCCCACATTTTTGGTTGGGATAGGCTCTAATATCATTTGTAACACCTCAATGGAAGACCCAAACTACATGGCTTATACTTCAAAATGACTAGTTAATGATACAATTGGAGTCTCATTGGAATCTTCTAAAGAGCAAGAACTTCTCATTCCCAAGTAATGTAGAATCTCATACACCACCTATGTGGCGCCCCCAACTTCCATGTACGGACCAACACGGAAATCGAGACACCCGGGATGATGACAACCGGTCACGCATCCCAACGACAAGTGTCAGTGTGTGCAACAAATAAACAGTGCACAATTAAAAACACAGCGGAAGGTAATAAAGTCTACTAGTACCAGAATTTTAATTAATACAGATATCCAAAAGTACAAAATACCTTAAAAATAAAGCCAAGTCCCAGAAAAATAAAAATACAAGTCTGAAAATAAAACTACAGCATGAGTGATCCCAGATCACTCCTCCGGCGGAGCCAGATCCTCAGGCTCTGCATCTGCATCATCAACAAAGTCTGCAGTACCATGAAATGGTACCGCAGGTAAGTTATAACCTAACCATGCCCAAAGATAAAACCATACTCTAACAATTAACCATGCATGCCCAATGATGCAATATGAAAAAAAGTGCAACACACGCCAAAATCTCAACGGCTCAAAATCATTCCCAGTAAAATCCATTTCCACCATTTTCCCAGAAAATGGCACACAAAAACATTTCCATCATTTTCCCAGAAAATGATGCACAAAAAAATCAACTCACGCTATTTTCCCAGAAAACAGCTATTTTCCAGTTAATCCAATTAACCAATTAACCATATGCACCATGGCCTCCCCTATGGACCATCCGCACGTCCTGGCTACTTTACGAGAGATGCCCAGTTCCGCACCCAGTGCGTTCGTGGCCAGGTCATCCTCTAGCCCCCGCCAGCAGAAGGGCCACGGAGTCGGCACGTCCAACGTCCGATCCCGTTGTCGCCCGGCGACAACCCAGGGGACGTCACTCAGTTTATTGCGCTCCCGAGTGACCAGAGGAGCTCCACCGAGATAATACCTCATCTCGGCTTGGGGTCGTGATACACACGCACCCACAAATCCAGTCAACACATGAAAACCCAGTTTTCATGAAAACCACATGAACATGAATGCAATACACGAAAACCCAGTTTTCTATTTACAAACATGCCATGTGTGCAATATGCAATGAAACCACAAAATCCATGATCAACCCTCAAAGATCACAATACCAACAAATCCAGAATATCCACAATTAATCAATCCACAAATGATTCAATTTCCAACAATTAATAAATCCACAAATCATCCAATCTCCAATTCACAACCAGATCACAATAATCACACACAACAAATACTCCGATCAATCCAACCACCCCCGAACTCCTCGGACTCAGTCCGGAAACCAACCAGAATACAATATATAAATAAAAGCAGTTAATTGCATAAATATAATTAAATCTCAAAGAAATGTTTAGGAAATACTTACAGCGTTTTAAAACAATTTAATGAAGGTTCCGAGGCACTGGAAATCGCCAAAACAGCAAATTCACACAGTGTAAAAACACTGGCCGAAATGCAGTGAAATGAGAATTTTTCACGGTTTCAAACGGAGACTTGAAATTTATAGGGTAGGGCCTATGGAAGGTGGTGAATCTAATGGTGGTGGTGGTTTGCCGAGAATGGCGGCGGAATTGGACGGTTTTTGGCCGGAATACCCGAATCGGGTTTGGTGTTCGTTCGACCGGCTCCGGCGACGGATCGGGGCCGGGTTTGGGTGGAAAAGTTTGGTATTGGGCCGGTGATGAAGTGGTAGAAAGTTGGTGGCCAATGGCGGCCGGACGGCGGCGGAAGGAGGAAAAACCCACCGCGGGTTCAACTGGCTCACGGCGGCTAACGGTGGCTCGGGGCGGTCTGAGATTTTAGGGGTGAGGTCGCCGGCGCACGGGGGAGCGAATGGTGCCAGCGGTGAGGTGCACGGCGGCCGGGAGGCGGCGCGGCGAGAGTAAACCCGTTTCACACGGTGGAGAGAGGAGAGAGAAGAGAGAGAAGGGAGAGGGGGGTCGGGCGCGCGGGAGGGATCCGGGGAGAGAGAGAAAAAGAAAGAAGAAAAAAGAAAGAAAGGAAAAAGAAGAGGGGAAAAAGGAAGATCCAGTCTTTCAAGCTGGGTCCCGAAAAAATCCGACGGAGATGAAATTAAAACCCGAAGCTAAATAAAATATTCCAAACACAGTGAAATAATTTAAATGCCACAATAAAAATCAAAAACCCAAAAATAAATCAATTAATCTTAAAATGCATTTTAAAAGCTAAAACAACAAATAAAATTTTAAAAACTCATAAAATTATTTTCACCACATAAAATATTAAGAAATAATATTTTAAAACTCTCAAAATTTAAAACAAGACAAATAATCACAAAATAAATTAAATAAAACATCCATTAAAAATATACTAAAATCCAGGATGTTACAACCTACCCTTATACTTATCATATGAGATATCACAACAACAAATGGAACTATGTGTTAAGCTACAATTTGAAAGGATTGTATTTAAGAGTGATGCAATGAACATAATCCAAGCCATTAAGAGCCCGTTTGGATTGAAAGTTGATATGATATGAGTTAAGATAAAAGTTGAATAAAATATTATTAGAATATTATTTTTTTAATATTATTATTATTTTAAGATTTGAAAATTTTGAATTTATTATATTTTGTATGAAAAATTGTAATGATAAGAAGAGATGAGTTGAGATCACTTTTCAATCCAAACGGATCCTAATAATAAGGAAGAAGATCTAACAATGCATGGATAAGTTGTTGATGACACTTAGGATGCTCAATGCACAAGATGGATGGAGCAAAGTTTGCTTTGACTTGTGAGTGTGAGAAGATGTGGACAGAGGAAGTTCGACAATCTGTTTTGAATTATGTTTTGAGAGACAAGTCTTCCAACGGTTGTTATATTAAAATATCTTTAGTTTGATTTAAAAAATAAAATTTAAAAACTTTTGTTAAACAAAACATGGTGGTAGAAATTTCAAATAAGGAAAACACTATTTTGTTCTTCCATTTGTATCATTTCATTTGACTGCTTGTCAAAAAAAAAAAATTATTTAATGATTAAAAAATGATTTTAAATGTATTGTGATTTCTTTTTATTTTTTAAATAAATTAAAAAAAAATAAAAATAAAAATATCACCAACAAATAAAAATGAGACAGCAGAATAGTCGCACCCTTCAAATAATCATATAAAAAAAACACGTGTTATCGTAGATTCGTAAGTAATCTAAATATTAAAAAATTAAGTTAAAAAATCAGTTGTGGCTCCCAATGCATATAGACTTGGTACCAGTGTTTTGAGTTTTGTACCGTACCGGCCGGTATTTTTCATACTGGCCACCGGTCCGGTACAGGTGCACTGCCTATTTCGTACCAGTCGAAATACCGACCGTTTCAGCTGGTATTTCGGTCTGTGTACCGGCCTGTACCAGTCGATATTTCGACTCTCAATTTGTATTTTTTATTTTTTCATTTTTTCAAACTATAAGTTTATTTTTTTACCCTCAATTCAGACTAAACTATTTATAATTTATATATCTATATATTTATGTATAATTTATTCATATATAAACTATTATTTTAAAATATAATTTATATATATACATTTATATATATAATTTATTTATATATTGACTATTTTAAAACAATACATGAAACGGTATCGTTATTAAAATATTTTATTTTAATATTTTTACTGGTACGATATCCGATATGATATTTAAAACATTGTCTGGTACAAGATCACGGAGGAGAGAGAGAAGCGGGATGCCACTAAAGTCGGGCAACAAAACTTGGAACTGCGTGGTCGCCCGGTAGCCGCCGGCTCCAAACCTCCTTAATCATTGACACGCGGCACTCATGCCTCTCTTGCAGTCAAGTTACGTGGTACTTATGAAAGGAGCTCAAGAGAGAGAAATATAAAGGTGAATGGGCGTAGATGTTGCCACGTCATCAAAGTCTGCCTTGTGTAGTCCGACTTCATAGTGACCACATGCATCGGGTAAGAAAAATGTTTAAAAATATTTGTTAATAATTGTGAAAAAGTAATAATAGAATATTAAATAATAATAAAAAATTGATAAAAAGTAATGAATAGTATAAAAAAATAATAATAATAATAAAGTAAAAAATAGTAATAAAAATGTTTGAGAGTATCTCAAAGTAGTTATGTATTCAAACTAGGCTATATAACACTGCAATGCTTGGAGAATGAAGTTAACAAATATTAGTAAGTTACTTTGAGTTAAGTAATTTAGAAAATAAGATATAAAAATTTGAAAAAAAATATAATAAAATTAAAATATTGTTAGAATATTTTTTTAATATAATTTTTATTTGAAGATTTGAAAAAATTAAATTATTTTTTATTTAAAATTTTGAAAATTTTTAATGATTAGTTCAAAAAAGTTATAATTATTAGTTTGAAAGTAGTTGTATTTGAGTGATATTTTTTTTTATGGAAACAGACTCATTTCATTAATGAACCGAAGTTACAATTGTGACTTATCAATACATGAAAAAATTCAGACTATCAGCCAAACTATGCATCAGCTCTTGGACTTCCCTACACACAAATTCATTTGTGGCAGACATCTTCTTAATTTCTCAACAAACTCTCTCCTCATAAAGAAAGTGCTAGGTAAACAGACTGAGAGCCCATCTGTCCTCCCAAGGAGGATAAGTACAGGACTTTGCAATGAAATGAGAATATTGGAATTGAAACTTTTTCCAAACAAGCCTTAAATATTTTGAAATTTTTTTTAAAATATTTTAAAGACTGTAACACTAAATATTTTCACTATTTATTTTCAAATATTATTCAAATATAAAATATTTATCTATTTCAAATTTTAAACTTTTCACCTAATTATTATTCAAGTATAAAAATCAATGCTAATTTTACAAATCTTAAAACTAAAATAAAATTAAAAAATTATATTCCGATAATTTTTTAACTTTATCTATTCACTTTCATAAATTTCAATAAAATACTTATTTAAAAACATATTTTTCTTCAATATTTTCTCATTCCTTTTCTAAAGTCTAATCTAACATCTTTATTTAAATTATCTTATTATTATTCAAAAAAATTTTATATTTTCGAAACATCCAGAACTTCTCAAACCGAGGGTTTCGAGATGGGTAAGAGCACTAGCAGTGACTTCTCTATCTTCATCTTTATCTTCAAATTTAAAGAATCTGTCTTTAAAAATGTCTGCATTGACTTCTTCATCTTTATATTTTTACATAACTATAAACAGTCATTTTTTAAATAAAAAGAAGTACTGTTTATTCTTCATATATTATTTTTAATGTTCTTTCTCTCTCTATCCGAACGACTCACATCTCTCTCGCGCGTATTTCCTCAAAAACGTCCCTTGAAAACTTTCCCCCTTCCTGTCTCTTGCTCTCTCTGCTCTTTTCTCTTCGACTCTCCTCTCTCTCTCTCCTCTCTTCTCTTGCTCTCTCTCTCTCTGCTCTTGAAAACGTCCCTCGAAAATGCACCACCTGGCTATTCCTTCATCAACGACGCCCTCTTCTCTCGCCCAGTACTCGATTTCACGCTACTTTTGGAAACCCTAGAAAAGGTTATTTCATGCAAGCCACTTGTTTTGATTTCACAATCTATTTTTGTGTGATTTCCCCTCATGTAGAATGTGTGATTTCCCCTTATTAGAGTTTTTTTAGGATTTTTTGTATGATTTCCCCTGATATTGAACCGAGAATAAGGATATGCATAGAGCACTGGATATTGTAGTTCTAATATTTTTTAGATTGTTAATTTTCTTCTCGATCTTGTACATGCCTCTATAATTTTCGATCTTGGAAAGTGAAAGCTCTACATTTATTTTGGAGCATGCTTGGTTGCATATTCCTGGGAAAATGCCTTGGTGACTTATTCTCGATCATGTTGGATAGATGGGTTGTATATGTTGTCTCTAAAAATTCCTGATTTGCTTCTTGTGGTTTGCAAATGAGAATGTATACTAATTACCTACACTGATTTCCTTATGTTCTCTGCCCTTTTATTGCCAAAATAAAGAAAACTGCTATGTATTTAACTGAGCAAAAGGATTTGAAAAATGCTTGGTTGCATGTTCTTATAATGTGTCTATAATGTGCCCTTTTATTTTTGCTGGTTGTTACTCCTGGTTGCTGGTTGCATGTTCAGACTAGATGTATACATGTATAATGTATTTTTGCTGGTTATTACTCTTGGTTGTTGGTTGCATGTTCTTATAATGTATTTTTGCTAGTTGTTACTCCTGGTTGCTGGTTGCATGTTTAGACTAGATGTATACACATATAATGTATTTTTGCTGGTTATTACTCCTGGTTGTTGGTTGCATGTTCAGAGTGGATGCATGTTCTTATAATGTATTTTTGTTGGTTGTTACTCCTGGTTGCTGGTTGCATGTTCAGACTAGATTCATGTTCTTATAATGTATTTTTGTTGGTTGCATGTTCAGACTAGATGCATGTTCTTATAATGTATTTTTGCTAGTTGTTACTCCTGGTTGCTGGTTACATGTTCAAACTAGATGCACAACATGTTTATGTATGCCTTTAGACAGATTCATACAAATAAAAGGCACTGCATACTTACTCTATATGCACCCTTGTATTTTGTTTTTTCCATTGCATTTCCATATTTATGTTACATACATATTTATGTTATTTCACACAATTAACATTTTATCCTTCAATATTTTGTTGAAGGATGAACTGTTTAATTGATAAGGATCCATTCTTCACCACACTGTTGGAAAGTGATGAAAGTGATATTAACAACCCCCTATGGGCAGTGCAAGTGTTGATGTCCAAGTGACACAACCCCAACGGGAAAAAAGGAAACAAAAATCCGCTCAGGGTGTGTCATTTACTGTAGAGGAAGACACTTACCTCATTTCAGCTTGGCTTAACATTAGCATGGACTCCATATGTGGGACTGATCAATCATCTACACAAATGTGGAGTAGAATTTATCACTACTACTCCACATTTAAAACACCTAATTGTCAAGAACGGTCTATCCCCTCTTTGACCAATCGTTGGTCAATCATTCAAAAATACGTCAATAAATTCTGTGGTTGCTTAGCCCAAGTTGAAGGAATGCATCCAAGCGGTGCGACCAAGCAAGATAAGGTATAATGCTTTCTTCTATGTTTTGTGGTTCTAATTATTACGTATTTACAATGACATTAGTTGTATCTTGTTCCACTATTTTGTAAATTGAAAAGGCAAAAATCTTGTACCAAGAGGACCAAAAACATAAATTTAACATGGATCATTGTTAGAATATATCGAGGCACCAACCGAAATGGCAAACACACATGGACCTCATAACTAGAAAAAAAAAATGGCAAAAGTTCAGGTATTACTCCAAACTCAATACCTTTAGGGGAAGGTATAGAAAATGTGTCCATCGATTGTGAGAGACCTCTGGGCAAGAAGGTTGAAAAAGCAAGAGAGAAAGAAAGAAAATGTAACGAAAGATAAAATATAGTAATTAATGCGGCCTTAAGCCAAATGAAAGATGATAGGAAGATTTCTATGATGGAGAGAAGAGAATCACAATTGAAGTATGAGAATGAAAGATCTGAGTTAGTACTTCTTAAGAAGAGAAAACTTGAATTGGAAATTAAGGCTGAAAGAGAGAGATCTGACTTGGTAGCTCTTAAAAAGAGAAAAAACTGATATGGAAATTATGAACTTGGATATTGATTTTATGAATAGTTTGCAGCAAGAATATTTTCATAATCTTCAAATGGAGATCATTAAGGAACAAAGGAATAAGGCAAAAACTCGTACATAGTTGTATGTTTGTTCGATAATGATTTTGTAATTATTTTGACTGTGGTGACATATTTTGGATAATTTTTGTATTGCTGGTTGCTCCAAATTCGATCATTTTTTTGTACTGTTGGTTGCTATCAATGACATGGAAACTGTTGGGAGCTGATATGGAGCTGTTGGTTGCTGCTATGGAGCTGCCAAGTCCAACTTTATGTAGCTCTCGTTGTATTAAAATCAACTTTCCAGATTTTCTATTAAGCTAATTTTGATATATGTGATTTATTTAAATCTATATGGAGTTTCTTTTGGTTGGAAGTTGAACGTGTATGGAATTTATTTGAGTAGTTGAATTTCTATGAAATTACATTGTATTAAGTTGTGAATTTGTATGAAATTTATTGGACTTGGAGTTGGCTCTCTTTGAGTTGGACGGTCTATTGAAATTATTGGACTTGGTAGTAGAATTGGACTTGAATTTATTAGACTATCCAGATTAATAATAGACCATCTACATGAATAAAATAGACACATCCAGATTTATAGGAAAAAAAATTTATAAAATAATGAATATTTTATTATTATTTGATTTAAATATGCATAAACCGATGTGAAAATTTTATATCATATGCAAAATCATTCTTCAAAAGAGATGATTTTGCATATGAAGATAGAGAAACCACTACCAATGCTCTAAAGGATAATTACACAATACTATATTTTATCACACTCTTCGATATATTATAGCGGGAATGAGCAAAGATGTCGTTGCATCATCAACATCTACGTTGTTGTTGGGTTAATTCACAGTATCCATATACTTTGTAAGTTCTAACTAACCACATCTCCCAATTTTGAACTTTTGGTATGGAAGGTCTATTGGTCATGTTCATGTCATATCAAGATATGTACATTATATTTAATGGGTCAATCCGAACACAATTCATTAAAGATTTCATATCAAAATCTCAAACTTTAACACAATTCATTAAAATAACAGGTTGATACGACAAGACTCATTTTAACCCGTTAGTAAATACGAAATAGATTGGCACGATACGACACAATACGGGCCGACCCGTTTCAACTCGTTTTTGTTAATGGTTTGAACAGAACCATTTTAACCCATTTGACCTGATTAATTTTATATAGATATTAACATATAAACAATATCTATAAAAAAATAAAAAAAACTAACTATAAGTCTAAAATTACAATCTAAATAATAAAAATACTGATATTAAAATTTCAACAGTATCAAATATAATAAACACACAATTACACAAATATGATAAACACACATTGTAATAATATAAAAGTTACAATCCCAAATATGATAAACACACATTGTAAAATATTAATGTTACAAACTTAGGTTTAAGGATATAAATGTAAATTCAACTTTCTTAACGGGTCATAATGGGTTGACCCGTTAGTGACCCGTTAAGCAATCATATCTTAACAGGTCAACCCGTTTTAACTCGAACATGTTAAAACAAAATCCAAATCCACTTTTATCGTGTCGTGTTCGTATTGAGTTAACAGGTCATGTCATATATTGCCACCCCTAAGTCTACCTAAACTCAAAGAAGGCTATGCTAAGAAACCACATTAAAGGCTACGTTAAGAAACCTCATTATATACGTGTGAGATTGATGTGGACGTGGTCAATGTTTGCCACATGTTTGTGGCTTTGTCGTCGATGACTCGGCTCCAACTCTTGGCAGAGACTAGATAAGTGGTTGTGGATCAGTTCGTACAAGCCAGACTTTTAAAGTCTCGTTTGGTTGTTAAACTCATCTAAGTTTAACTCAGTTCAGTCTAATTTTAAATTAAGGCTAACATTCAAACACTCAACTCTCAAATTATTAAACTCATCTCAACTCAAAACCTCTTTACACGTGAGACTCATAATTTTTTTCAATTCAACACTTCTTTACACGTAGGATCCATAACTTTTTTCAACTTCCTATAAATACATCTAAACTTATTTTAGCATCCAAACACATTTAAATTCATCTTAAGTGAATCCCATAAAACTCACTCTACCATCTCAACTAACTACTATTCATCAAGAACTTAATTTAGTTTATCTCAACTTAACATCCAAATGCAGCCTAATAGTGATCAGTATAAATATATATATATGTATATATATATATATATATAGAAAATTACCCTTTCAAAAAATTTATAATTTTCATATATTCTCTAAGATTTTTTAAAATTTCTATATACATAAAAATCTTTAATTTTTTATTTTTTATTGCTCCAAAAATCTTTTCTAATTTCTATATATTATCAATTTTGTATGATGTGACCCCTCCAAAATAAAATTAAAACCTAGTGTATGAGAAATAATATAATATTAATTTGTATCCCAAAGGCCAAAGTATTTTACTATACAATATTGTGTTTCGTAATATTGAATCCAAAATAAAATAAATATAAGAAAATCGTATAAGTTTGATGATCTATTAAAAAAATAGTTGCGAAGTTTTATCTCCTATATTTTACTAAACAAGAAAATTTTATTTAAAATCTCAATTATATTATTATATGCTTAATGTGGCATTAAAATATCTAGATTTTACATTAAAGCAAATAAGCTAGCTTGTATTCTAGAATGAAAGACGGCTTCTAAACTATCATTTTCTATGAAGAAAGAAAACTTCTAAGGGCTTGTTTGGATAGTGAGATGATCTCGTCTCATATCAAAATTTCTCATAATTTTTTTCCCAAACATCACTCAAATATAACACTTTTCAATTTCAAAATTTTAATTTTTTATCTAATTATTATCTAATCATTACAAGTTTCTCAAATTTCCAAACAAAATACAAAAAGCAATACAATTTTTTTCAAATTTCAAAACAAAAATCGTATTAAAAAATTATATTCTTACAATATTTTAACTTTTTAAGATTTTATTCAATTTCTTATTTCTCATTTCCCAAAATTTAATAAAAAATTTTAACTCAAATTATTTCATTATTATTCATAACTTTGCTACTATTTACATAATTCTCATATCATCTTATTACTCAAATAGACCCTAACTATTTCATGAAACAAATATTAATAGATGAATATTATTCTATTAAATAATATAGTCAAAAATCTGAATGAGATATTAAATTATGTTTTTAAAATTTTATTTTTATATGTACATAGTAAATTAACAAAACCTAATTTTTATATATTGTTACGTTTATATAAATTTAAGACTTATCTCTTTTTATTTTATATAACGTATCATGAGTTGGAAAGTTGACCCTGATGTTGAAACTTATTGTTCTACCACTGCATGCAACAACTAATTAATTAGTGTATGACTTTTAGGAATATGTACTCAAACTACATGTACAAAAGTTTTTTTTTTTTAAATAAAGGCGATCGAGATTTCGAATTCAGATTTGTCATTTGAAAAACTGAATCATATACTATCATGTCATCATGCTCGTGAACAAACGACGCAAGACTGCACAAATGTAGGAAGCCATGTTAGGCGTGTGGGGAGCGCGGGCCAATGCACAACCCAGAATGTGGGGAGATGCCCCCACCGATCCCAACCATCACGGAGCGAGAATTGAGATGATGCAAATATTAAATGACACGGGTAGGTGGCCTCGTGGAACCCAACTGGCATAGATTTGCACAGACATAGGAAGCCACATCGGGGGCGTGTAGCGCACGCACCAATGCACAGCCTAGGCCGTGGGGGAAACACCCCCACTAGATCTAACCATCAGGAAAGTGGAAAGACAATGGAAGCCGAAGTCCCTCAGGCATTAATGACAATGAGAATGGCCATGAGGAACGTGCCCAGGGAGAATGGCCACGAGTGTGCTCGGAATTTGCAGCGTATTATGATGGGAATAATCCTCAGGGCCAAGCTAGGGGAAGCAGGCCCAACCCACGAAACCCGAACAATTCTAAGACCTGAGGACAAGGGCTGGGCCGGACCAAGTCAGCTCGGGAAGCCAAGAGGGGAAGCAGTTAGGCTACACGCGTTGACCAGATGATGGAAGGCAGAATTTTCTAGCACCACTGCTAGCCGACATTCAAGGATAGTCCCTGTTCCTGAATCTCGGCGCCTGAACAAGCCTAAGGGAAGGACGCACCTGACTGGGGCCACACCACATTTAATGGGATGGAAACAGGCATGCCATATCAAGAAGTCACGTCGCATTAAATGAATCCCAATGCTAGGCATGTCACGACGTGCCTCCTGGAGTGTCAGTAGCAGCCACGATCAAGCTTGGTAGGTCTACTACGTAGTAGGGAGATGGCAGGGATGCCTAGTCCTAGTATGGAGTGGCACACTCACCATCTTCTTCCCGAGGTTTGTCCCGACCATGTATATATGCCCCCTCCCTCAGCAAGTGGAGTGGTTGAGAAACTTTTAAGCTTCTACTCATAATCCCCATAAAGAAATCACACACTGACTATAGCATCGAAAGTGTCACCCATCACCCTGAAACTCTCATTTCTTTATATTAGCAGGTGGACAAACTGGGCTCCCATGGAGTTGTTCGGATTATGAAACACAAATTAACATTTATGTTTATATAAATTTAAGATTGATCTCTTTTTATTTTATATAATGTATCATACGTTGGAAAACTAACCCAGCTGTTAAAACTTATTGTTCTACCATTGCATGCAACAACCAATTTTTTTTTTTTTTTTTGAAAATGGCGAATCTCATTCCTTTAAAACAGGACATACAGCTTGACTTAAAATAAGTCAATTACAACTAGTAAAAGCTCCCCAGCACACATTTGAGACTGACATGGTCTAGTCCCCAGGCATATCTCTACAGACAAAAGTCTGAGAGATAGCACCTCTCTGTCCAAAAACAAAGATATCAGATACCAGCTAAAACAAACTCCATACCCGACTAAGCGGGAAATGGAGGAGGAACACCCCGACCTCTCCGCTACGCGGAGTGGGGATAAAACACCATCCGGACCAAGTCCGAATGGGCACGCCATTACTAAATATTCTAAATAATAAAGACAAAACATAAATAAAACTACAATGTGAAAACATTGTAAATGGAAAATCAGTGCACATAGAACACAACATAAGGAGGGAAACCGACGGTCGAGCTATGGAGATCCAGTGACGCCGGTTCTGGATCGGCCGCTCGTTGCGACGTCAGATGTTTGCATGGTGGCGCGTGGGTTCCACGCGCAGCGAGCTCCGAATCGTCGATCCGCGCGTGCGGGCAACGCGCCACACCGATGGAGGCCCCATTACGGGGTTTTGCAGATCGGCGGCAAGGAAGACTTCTCGTGGGGCCCGTGCTTCTAGATAGTCACCGGATCAACACGAATCGACTCCCTCTTATTTAGCCGAAATCTGAGAAAAATACAAGGGAAACAACGAAACAGAACCGTCGAAGACACATGGCCGACGTTAGGGAGGGAGGAGAGGAGAGGGAGGAGGGAGCCGGAGCTCCCCCTCCCCCCAACTGTGATCGCGAAGTGGCTTCTTGGGAGAGAGGGGCTTTCGGGAGCTCTCGGCAATCACTATCTCAACAACCAATTAATTAGTGCATGACTGTTAAGAATATGTACTCAAACTACATATACCAAAGTTTTTTTCTTTTTTTTTTATATTATAAAGTAGGTGGGAGTTTTGAATCCAAATTTTTTATTTAAAAAATCAATTCATATGCCATCAAGCTATTGAACATATACGAAAGTTGAATTGCGTTAAAAACTTTTGATACTTGCAAAAAATGGTTAAAAGCTGGGTTAATTTTATCCGCCGAAAGGCACTCTGATGATCATTTGAAATCGAAAAACAACACATGCGTGCCACGTCAAGTCTGCAACTTTCCATTCATTTTGTTGGCAGCACCCGACCAAAGATGAAAACCAAATATTATTGAGGAAACGAGGTTTATGTGGTGGACAAGGAAAGATGCATGAATTATGAATAGTAAGAAGTATAAGCGAAACAAAAATCCCCAAACTGTGACCAACCACTCCTTAGTTTGTGGTAGGTCACAGTTTGGGAAGTGAATCCCAAATCCCAAGCCTCTTTCCTTAGTCTCCATTAATTAATTTTCCGAAACCACATTTCAGGGTCTGTTATCATATCAGCCAAGAAAAATAGAGCGCATTCCTCTTTCACACCCACTAGTTTCGCTTCTCATGAACCACCACCTTCTCTCTCCTTTTTTCTTTTTGTCACATTTTTCAGTCATTCGATACGATATACCATTCCACACCCCTTTCTTTGCGCCTCTTTAATCTCTCACTCCCTCCCTCAACCTCCTTGATTCTTAGATTTTAGTCTCCCTTACTCACCTTTCTCTCTTTACTTTATGCTTTCGTTATATCCACACTCCGTCTTCCAACATGAGAAAAGCTATACATTGCGAGTTGTGCACTGAAGTGGCTTCTCTGTATTGGTGGTACCCTCAGCTTCCAATGTTGAGCTACAATTTGAAAGGGTTGTATTTGAGAGTGATGCAATGAACATAATCCAAGCCATTAAGGCCACGTTTGAATTGAGAGTTGATATGATATGAGTTAAGATGAAAGTTGAATAAAATTTTATTTTTTTAATATTATGATTATTTTAAAATTTAAAAAAGTTGAATTATTTATTATATTTTGTGTAAAAATTTAAAAAAATTATAATGATAAGATAAGATGAATTGAGATCACTTCTCAATTCAAACAAGACCTTAATAGCAAGAAGTTCTAACAATTCATGGACAAGTTATTGATGACACCATGAGGATGCTCAATGGACAAGATGGATGGAAGGTGAGTTTTGTTTTTAGAAAAGTGAGTGTAGTTTGTTTATAATTTAGCAAAGTTTGTTTTGACCAGTGAGTGTGAGAAGGTGTGGACAGACGGAAGTCCCACAATCTGTTTTGAATTATGTTATGAAAGACAAGTCTTGTAACGGTTGATGATAAATAAAAGTTCCAAATGGTTATTCTAGAAAAAAAGAGTATTTTTGTAATAAAGTTTAAAACGTTATATTATTGTAAAAAAAATTATATTAAAATATGTTTAGTTTGATTTAAAAAATAAAATTTAAAAACTTTTGTTAAACAAAACATGGTCGTAGAAATTTCAAATAATGAGAAAAAAAAAACACGTGTTATCGTAGATTCGTAAGTAATCTAAATATTAAAGTTAAAAAATCTGTTGTGGCTCCCAATGCATAGAGACCTGGTACAAGAGCGTGGAGGAGAGAGAGAAGCGGGATGCCACTAAAATCAGCCAACAGAACTTGGAACTGCGTGGTCGCCCGGTAGCCGCCGGCTCCAAACCACCTTAATCATTGACACGCGGCACTCATGTCTTTCTTGCAGTCAAGTTACGTGGTACTTACGAAAGAAGCTCCAGAGAGAAATATAAAGGGGAATGGGCGTAGATGTCGCCGCGTCATCAAAGTCTGCGTTGTGTAGTCCCACCTCACAGTGACCACATGCATTGTACGTACGGGAACACAATTTCCAGTTTTAACTTTCAAGACTATAACACTGCAATGCTTGGACTTGGAGAATGAAGTTAACAAAAAATAGTTTGAGTTGATTATACTTTAGATTTTGTAAAATGGGATATAGAAAATTTAAATAAAAAATATTATAAAATTTAAATATTATTTAAATATAATTTTTTAATATAATTTTTATTTAAAAATTTAAAAAAATTGAATTATTTTTTATTTAAAACTTTGAAAAAATTTTAATGATTAGTTTTAAAAAATTATAATAATTAGTTTGAAAGTAGTTGTATTTGAATAATATTTAAGAAGGAGATGAAATGAGAATCTTGGAATTGAAACTTTTTTCAAATAAGCCTTAAATATTTTGAAATTTTTTAAAATTATTTAAAAGATTGGAACACTAAATATTTTTATTATTCATTTTCAAACATTATTTAAATATAAAATATTTATCTATTTCAAATTTTAAACTTTACACATAATCATTATTCATGAATAAAAATCAATACAAATTTTACAAAACTTAAAACCAAAATAAAATCAAAAAATTATATTCCGATAATTTTTTAACTTTATTTATTTACTTTCATAAATTTCAATAAAATACTTATTTAAAAAAAATATTTTTATTCAATATTTTCCCATTCCTTTTCTAAAATCTAATCTAACATCTTTATTTAAATTATCTTATTATTATTTATAAAAATTTTACATTTTCTCAACATCAAAAACTTCTCAAACCGAAGATTTCGAGATTGGTAAGGGATAATTACACAATATTATATTTTATCACTACTCTTCGATATATTATACCGGGAATGAGCAAAGACGTCGTCATGTCATCTGCATCTACGTTGTTGTTGGGTTAATTCACGGTGTCCATATGCTTTGTAAGTTGTAACTAACCACATCTCCCAATTTTAAACTTTTGGTACGGAACGTCTACGGATCGTGTTCGTATCATGTTAAAATATATACATTATATTTAATCAGTCAATCCAAACATGATTCGTTAAAAATTTCGTGTCAAAATTTCAAATCCTAACTCGACCTATTAAGATAACAGATTAACACGACAAGACCTGTTTTAATCCGTTAGTGAATACGAAATAAATTGATATGAACCGACCCATTTCAACCCGTTTGCGTTAATGGGTTGAATATACCCGTTTTAACTAGTTTGACCTAATTGATTTTATATAGATATTAAAATATAAATAATATCTATAAAAAATAAAAAACTAACTACAAGTCTAAAATTATAATTCAAACAATAAAAATACAAAGATTAAAATCTCAACAGTATCAAATATGATAAACACACGATTACACAAATATGAAAAACACACATTGTAATAATATTAAAGTTACAATTTTAGGTTTAAGGGTATAAATGTAAATTCAACTTTCTTAACGGATCATAATGGGTTGACCCATTAGTGACCCATTAAACAATCATATCTTCATAAGTCAACCCGTTTTAACCCGAATCAGTTAAGGTCAAATCCAAACCCGCTTTTATCTTGTCATGTTCATGTTAAGTTAACGAGTCGTGTCATATATTGTCACCCCTAGATCTACCTAAACTCAAAGAAGGCTATGTTAAGAAACCATATTAAAGGCTACATTAAGAAACCACATTATATACGTGTGAGATCGATGTGGATGTGGTCAATGTTTGCCATGTGTCTGTGGATCCGTCAATAATGACTCGGCTCCAACTCTTTGCAAAGACTAGATAAGTGGTTGTGGATCAGTTCGTACGAGCCAGACTTTTAAGGCCCAATTTGGTTGTTAAACCCATCTGAGTTCAACTCAGTTTAATCTAGTTTTAAACTAAGTCTAACATCTAAATACTCAACTTTCAAATTATTAAACTCATCTCAACTCAAAACTTCTTTACACGTGGAACTCATAATTTTTTTCAATTAAACATTTCTTTACACGTGGGATCCACAACCTTTTTCAACTTCTCATAAATACATCTAAACTTATTTTAATATCCAAACACATTTAAACTCATTTTAGATGGATCCCACAAAACTCATTTTATCATCTCAACTCACTACTATTAAAAAAAAACTCAACTCAACTCAACTCAATTTAACATTCAAACACAGCCTAATAGTGATCAGTATATATAAATATATATATATAAAGAAAATTACCCTCTCAAAAAATTTATAATTTCCATATATTCTCGAAGATTTTTTAAAATCTCTATATACATAAAAATCTTTAATTTTTAATTTTCTATTGCTCCAAAAATCTTTATAATTTCTATATATTATCAATTTTGTATGATGTGACCCCTCCAAAATAAAATTAAAACCTAGTGTATGAGAAATAATATAATATTAATTTGTATCCCAAAGGCCAAAGTATTTTACTATACAATATTGTGTTTCATAATATGGAATCCAAAATAAAATAAATATAAGAAAATCATATAAGTTTGATGATCTATTAGACAAATAGTTGAGAAGTTTTATCACCTATACTTCACTGAACAAGAAAATTTTATTTAAGATCTCAATTATATTATTATATTCTTAATGTGGCATTAAAATATCTAGATTTTACATTAAAGTTGATAAGCTAGCTTATATTCTAGAATGAAATACGGCTTCTAAAATACCATTTTTTATAAAGAAAGAAAAATTCTAAGGGTTTGTTTGGGAAGTGAGATGATCTCATCTCATATCAAAACTTCTCATAATTTATTTTTCAAATATCACTCAAATATAATATCTTTTAATTTTTAATTTTTTATCTAATTATTACCTAATCATTATAAGGTTCTTAAACTTTCAAATAAAACACAAAAATCAATACAATTTTTTCAAATTTTAAAACAAAAATTGAATTAAAAAATTATATTCTTACAATATTTTAACTTTATCATATTTTTATTCAATCTTTTATTTCTCATTTCCCAAAACTCAATACAAATTTTTAACTTAAACTATTTCACTATTATTCATAACTTTGCTACTATTTACAGAATCTTCATATTATCTTATTGCTCAAATAGACCCTAACTATTTCATGAAACAAATATTAATGGATGAATATTATTCTATTAAATAATATAGTCAAAAATCTGAATCAAATATTAAATTATGTTTTTAAAATTTATTTTTATATGTATATAGTAAAGAGAAATGCTGGATGCAAGCGGGATGCAAACGGTGTTGATGTGGACAAATTAAAAACGACGTCGTCTTATAAAAAAGTCCTCATATCCATCTAATCCATTGCTTTGCACTACAACTTTACATGGTACTTTAAGGGGAGTAAATTATCAAAACCTAAGGGGAGAATGGCTGCGAGGAACGTGCCCGGGGAGAATGGCCGCGAGGAACGTGCCTCGGGAGAATAGCTATGAGTGTGCTCGGAATTCGCATGGTACTTTAAGGGGAGTAATCCTCAGGGGCAAGCCATGGGAAACAGGCCCAACCCACGAAGCCCGAACATTTCTAGGGCCCAAGGACAAGGTCAACCCAGGAAGGGAAGCAGTCAGGCTACATTCGTTGACCAAAGGATGAAATGCAGAATTATCTGACACCACTGCTGGCCGACATTCAAGAACAGTCCCTGTCCCTGAACTCTAGCACCTAGACAGGCCTAAGGGATGTACGCACATGACCAGGGCCACATTGCATTTAATGTAACGGAAAAGGGCACGCCACGACAGGGAGTCACATCACATTTAATGAATCCCGAGACTAGGCACGTCACGACGTGCCTCCTAGGGTGTTAGCAGCCATGATCAAGCCTGGTAGGCCTACTATGCAGTAGAGAGATGGCAAGGATGCCTAGTCCCAGTACGGAGTGGCACACCCACCATCTCCTTCTCAAGATTCGTCCCGACCATGTATATATGCCCCCTCCCTCAACTAGGGGAGGGGATCATAAACTTTTACTCTTCTACTCATAATCCTCATAAATAAATCACATACTAACTTTAGCATCAAAGGTGTCCCCCATCACTCCAAAACTCTCATTTCTTTATATTAGCAGGTGGACGAATTAGGCTCTAGTGGAGTTGTTCGGACTGCGAAACACAACATTAACAGTTACATTTATATAAATTTAAGATTTATCTCTTTTTATTTTATATAATGTATCATACGTTGGATAGCTGTTAAAATTTATTGTTCTACCATTGCATGCAACAACTAATTAATTGGTGCATGACTTTTAAGAATATGTACTCAAACTACATGTACCAAAGTTTTTTTTTTTAATAAAGTGGGTGAGAGTTTTGAATTCAAAATTTTTTTATTTAAAAAATCAAGTAATACGCCAAGCTATTAAACATATACGAAAGTTGAATTGCTGTAAAAAAATTATTAAAAAATACTTTCTTAATCATCAAGTAAAATAAAAAATATTTTTTTATAATTTTTTATTTTACTTCGTGATTAAGAAAATATTTTTTAATAATATTTTAAATTTTTTTCTTTTTTTAAAATATTTAAAATTATTAAAAAAATCTATATAAAAAACACTTAAAAAAAAAACACATTAAAAATCAAGCATACACGCCAGCGGAGCCCCCAGCGGCACGTTTAGCATTATTCAAAACTTTTGATACTGCAAAAAAAATGGTCAAAAGCTGGGTTAATTTTGAAAGGTACCCTGATGATCATTTTTTTTTTGATAAACAAACCCTGATGATCATTTGAAATCGAAAAACAACACATGCGTGCCACGTCAAGTCTGCAACTTTCCATTCATTTCGTTGGCAGCACCCGACCAAAGCTGAAAACCAAATATTATTGAGGAAACGAGGTTTATGTGGTGGACGAGGCAAGGTGCATGAATTATGAATAGTAAGAAGTAGAAGCGAAACAAAAATCCCCAAACTGTGACCAACCGCTCCTTAGTTTGTGGTTGGTCACAGTTTGGGAAGTGAATCCCAAATTCCAAGCCTCTTTCTTCAGTCTCCATTAATTAATTTTCCGAAACCACATTTCAGGGTCTGTTATCATATCAGCCATGAAAAATAAAGCGCATTCCTCTTTCACACCCACTAGTTTCGCTTCTCATGAGCCACCGCCTTTCTCTCTCCTTTTTTCTTTTTGTCACATTTTTCACAGTCATTAGATACGATATACCATTCCACACCCCTTTCTTTGCGCCTCTTTAATCTCTCACTCCCTCCCTCAACCTCCTTGATCTTAGATCGTAGTCTCCCTTACTCCCCTTTCTCTCTTTACTTTATCCTTTCGTTATATCCACTCTCCGTCTTCCAACATGAGAAAAGCTATACATTGCGAGTTATGCACTGAAGTGGCTTCTCTGTATTGTGCCTCGGACGCTGCATTTCTTTGCTCCCGCTGCGACTCCAGAGTTCACCAGGCCAATTTCCTCGTCGCTCGTCATGTTCGCCAAGCGCTCTGCTTGAATTGCAAGGGCTTCATCGGGGACCCCATTTTAGGTTCCGGAGCTCCGGCTCTCCGGCAGATTTGTCAGGCTTGCTCTCCCGTGGAATTTTCCGACGATTCCGATTCCTTTTCTTCTTCCGTTTCGAGCACTGAGTCCTCCGCTGCTGGCCCGAAGAGGATTTCGTTGGAACATCGGACAGTAGGAGACGAGGTCGTGAACCGGAGCGTTTCGAGCTCTGTCACGGAGATGTCTGGCGAGGATGCGTACGTCCCGGCGAGATTCTCCTTGTCGGCGAAGAAGAAGAGGAAGATCAGAGCGGTGTCATTGAGCGTGGACGTGAAGGCAGAGGCTATTTTCGTCAATTGGTGCGGCAAGCTTGGGGTGAATGGTAATTTGGTGGTACCCTCAGCTTCCGAAGCCTTGGGATTTTGTTTGGGCATGCTGACAGCTTGTCCCTTCCGAGTGTCCGTGGCGACGTCGCTTTGGTTGGGCTTGAGAATTAGCGGACACAAGTCACTGTACACGTGTCAGAAACTGAGGAGACTGGAGGAGGTGTCCGGAGTGCCAACTAACGTGATCCTGGCCGCTGAGGCGAAGGTCGCACGTGCGCTGAGGGTCAGGAAGGCACGACCTGAGTCTGAGGAAGGATGGGCTGACTCGGCTGAGTGTTCCGCTTGAGTTGCACGTGCGAGTACATGGTATAGCAAATGGACGTGTTTATGGACATGGGTAATCTCAGCTGAATCAAATCAGTTTCTTGAAGTTCATGCTTTTCTCTTTCAACCCCTGTGATTTTTCACAGGAAATTAAGGATTCTAATTTTTCTGATTCTGAGGGCAAACAAGGAATTGAAATGCATGTCTCCTGACCGTCGAATTTGGTTTGGATAATAAGGTTGTACAAATAGCTTGGTTTGAGCTTCCTAATTTTTCATAGACTAATGTTAGATACAATTATAAATCTTGCAAACGTCGTGTATTTTTTTTTGACAAAGATTGACATTTATCATTGAAATTTTTTTTTTTATTCTCATATTTATTTATTTTTTTATAATTAGTGCGTACTATATAACTGTAAATATCATTTATGCCTCTTAATCTCAACCATGGTTTTTCAAGTTGCTTGTATTTAACCAAGTTATGCTCATGAGCCGCTCTAGTCGAAGAGTACCAAAGAAAATAAATTAGCATAGCAGTATTACAGCTTTCAGTGCAACCTTCCTCAAATTAATGCAGTTATGACCATATTCAACAACTACAATAAGTGAGACCCTCTCGATCGAGAATCTAGCACGGCAACGACATTTCGATCGGTCGCTACTACGAGCTCATATATAAGAGTGTTGCATAATTCGAAGGTAATTAACACCTATAACTATAAGAGATTGTAATTTAAAATGTATGTGTCAACACCATATTGTGGGCCAAGTGCCAATCCATCAAAATGGCTCAAGGCAAATGATCGGCCTTATGCGTAAAAGTCCAAGGACCACAGTAAGTCACCCCTCTTTCCTCTTATCCAACAATGCTCGCCTCATTTACAAACGTGAGTCCACAGCTGATCATCATTTAACTTTTACCCGATCACTCTAGATAATGAACAACATTTTCACAAAGTTTCTCCCTCTGGTGTGTAAACCAACATTGTTTCGAAAATCGTATTGCAAATTGGCATGTTAAAATCTCAAACACTCGTATAATTGTTTGCCATCCTTTGCTTGTCAAGACAAGTATAATATGCTAATTCTTAGCCAGGATCATTTTTTAAGATTTTATATAATCTATTATTTGAATAAGGGAATAAGTAAATATTAGGAGTCTCTTATATAAGTTAGGTAGTGTTTCATTTTATCTAAATATCTTCTGTAAGTCTTTATAAGATGCATCTGCATTAATAATATAGCTATCGAATGTTGAATCAATTTTGTTACCAAGCTTTATTTGTTAATTGGGAGGCCTAGGACCCTTCAAAGTGTCCTACAAACACTACAACAAAAATCAATTTTTGTGTGGCAACCCCAGCCCCCGATTATTGTTTGGCAAGGAACTGCAGTACTTGTGATGCACGCCAAATGAGCTACATCCCTCACGTGAACTTGGAACTTGTGTGCTTGTTTGCCAAGCATACGTGTGTATCAAAGTCGCAATAGAAAACGATAGGGTATTAGTCATAGACTAATACTAAGAGTCTTAGAGATTTATACATTACTCATCCATTAATAAAAATATCCAGAAATCACCATTACCTCATCCATAAGATAATTATAAACCAATATTTGTTCATTACCCAATTCAAACAATATTACACCATAAATTATTCATCACCCAAATAGAACTAACATCCTAAATTACAAAAGATTATAAACTTAATGAACTGGCCCCATGGCTACTCCTAGGGCTGCATTGGTCCTCCCTCCTCGAAGTAACCCTCCTGAGCTATATCTGCATCAAAATTTGATGTTCCAAGGGACGAAACTGTAGTGAGACTACCACGATAAAATTTCAATAAAACCTTAGTAATTTAAAACCCATAACAGTACTAACAATATTAGATAATGGCGATGATTATGAATGCATAAGCTTCATGTAAAAAAAAAAAAAAAAATTGAAACCACATATATCGTAAGTATATTGAGGAACAAAACCTCCATGTGAAACAACATAACCATGAACCATCGTAAACCATACTGAGCACCCAGTGCCCAAGTACACAGTAAACATCTCGTAACATATCATTTCCTAGACTCCTAGTTCAAATCAACACGTGAAATCCTTCCACCACATCAACACGGAGAATCTATCAACCTGAGTCAATTAACACGTGGAATTGCTCCACCACATCAACACATGGAATCTCTCAACCCAAGCCAACACGTGAAATCACTCCACCACTCTGACCCATTTTGGTTTATTAATGCATGTTACTACGACTCCCCATCATAGGCCGTGCACATGCATGCCCTGCCTCCCTTTGACACAACGTGGGTAACAACCAGGCATTGGAATCCGAATAAGTGGGAGAATTGTTCCCTCATGACTTTTTCACTTTCCCACGTGACCTCTTGGGCTTCTCCACAACACCTTTACCATGGTTATTGTTTTGAACCGTAACCTTTGTTTTTTCCCATCCAAAATTTGTACCAGCTTTTCCTTGTAGGTAATATTTGATTGTAATTGAATCTTGCCTGGTTAATTATTCGGGGTGCCTGATTCCCATAACTTTTCCACAAAGAAGAAAGATGAAACATGTCTTGCATATCTTCAAACTCAGCTGGTAGTGCAATCCTTTAGGCCACTGGGCCCACCTTCTCCATCACCTTATAAAGCCCAACATACCTCAGACTCAACTTTCTTCCTTCCCAAATCGTTTCATGCCATTTATGGATGATACCTTAATATACACCCAATTGCATTCCCCGAAGGCCAAGTCCCTTCTTCTTGTGTCAACATAACTCTTCTGTCGACTTTGTGCCACTGCCATCTTTTTCTTAATGACTTTGACTTGATCCTTTATCTCTTGGATCAGTTATAGCCCAATGAGCCTGCACTCTTTAACTTCATTCCAACATAAGGGCGATTTACATTTCCTTCCACACAAAACATCATAAGATGCTACTTGAATAGTCACCTGATAGTTGTTGTTGTAGGCGAACTTAATGAGGGGTAGGGGTGGGCAATGGGGCCTCGCGCCCTGCTGCCCCGCCCTCGTCCGCCCTACTTGTGCATGGGCGATGTGGACCCTTGTCTACCAAATGCGGGTGGCGGGGCCACCAGCCTTGCATTTAGGCCCCCAGCGGGGGCAGGAGGCGGGCTGGGCCCAACCCCAGCCCGCACCCTGTTTCATATAGATAAATATATTTATATATACAAATTATAAATATATATAAATATGTATATATTTATACAAATATATATATATATATATATATATATATATATAAATACATTTGTTAGACTTGTGAATACAAGATTGCATTGCCTTGATCTCCTAGGCCAACTTTTATATAGGAGGCCAAGACAATACAAGGGTTTTACTTGAGCAATGTGAGACTTACAATAGTCTTTCAATAAAGTGGGCAATATCTTGCTTCATTCCCTCCCACCAAAATATTTTCTTCAAGTTCTAGTACATCTTTGTGCTCCCTGGGTGTACCAATTAAGGCACTATGTAACACCCCACTTAAAAACCTCGTAGACCTTGACCATAGTAGCCATAATCCTAGTTAATTAGGAGTTATGCTATTTGAGAGTAAGATCATTTTTGGAACATGAGTTGGCAAAAGGGCCCTATACTTTGGGTTTAGTAGAATTATTAGAAGACCATTTTAGTGCTTTATTAATTTTGAGGTTAAATGCCAAGAGGCCAATAGAAGAGTGACAAACGGCTTATTGGAAGTTTGCCACATTAATGGGCTATGAAATTTGGGTTAATTACTAAATGGATTTAGGAATGCCCAAGAAATTGTTTTATTAAGGGCCCAAGTTTTTTTTGTATAAAGGTTGAGGATAGATACTAAGACTTAAGCCTAACTTGTTGGACACAATGCTATGAGGCCTAACTTATTAGGTTTTTCATATTAGGCCCAATATAGTAAGCATCAGGTTATTGGGCCCAACTTAGTAAGATTTAAGGATTTGGCCCAATTGAAGAAAGACCCAAAGCTAAGACCAAACCAAGTGGGTTATTGAGGCCAAGGATAGGCCCAATAAATCTGGACATAAGATCCATGGATAAGCCCACTCCTAGGCCCACAACCAACGCTTGTTCATATGGCCCAATAAAAGCCCAACCCATGAAGCCCAAACCTTGAATTTTATTTCATTATTCCAATTAGGACTCACATACAACATACCATTGGTTCCCCTTCTTCCAAAACTCAACCACACGCCCCTAGGGTTTCCAACTCAATCTGGTTAAGTTTTTAACTTGAGTTAAGACCACTATCCATCTCACCCATGAATAGTGTGACGCCCCCAGCCCCCGCTTGAGATTGGATGGTGACTAAAGCGTCAAGACATGTAACTCAAGGCTACATACCCCTCTTACATGACAATTAAGATGCAATGCACCTATAATCTAGCAATATGCAGTAATTCACAATGGATAATTCTTTTAACTACATAAGGACGGTGGCAATATAATGATCATGATATTGAATGTAAAATCCCAAAAGTTAAAAACTTTCATAATTGTACTTTCCAAAATAGATAATTGTTTTAAAACAACTCCCAAAACAAGGAACCATCAAAATATTGTTTTCACAAAAACCCTTAATTCATGTCTTTTCATCAAAACATCTTAGGTTACCACTTTCTTCATCACCATGGCCCCATCGGGAGTCAAACACCAAAAGATCCCCTGTGACTTTTGAGGCTCAGGTGCCAGAAGACCTAAGTCCTTCGCTATCTCTTTTGCTTCAGCCGTAGACTCAGAGGCCCTCTTAAGGAAAGTTGACAACCGATCTATGTTCCACCAAAACTTCAAGTTCTTCGATGGGTTGGTGATCGTAGATTCAATCTCAGTCTCACTAATCTAACTAGTATTTCCCTGAGAAGCGAGGTCATGTACTTTAAAGCATCTGTAGTAAAGTTATGACAAGCCTCTATGGTATACTCGTCCTCTATCATAGAGCCATCTAGGTTCATGATTCTATGGAGTCTGGGGCACCTGTCACAACTTCTATCATTCTGGGTGGGGAATGGTAATGGAAACTACCATAGTGAGATTTCAAGAAATCTCAGCAAGCAAACAGTCAACATACAGTAGATATCACAGGTATATACAAGCAAACCACAAATAATTACAATCCATAAATAAATGCATGGACATGAACTTTGATGTAAAAGCTTTGACATTTGATACATAGACTTTTCATAAAAACATCTTTTCATCTTTTAGACTTCTTATCACATGTTTATATCATTTGAGCTCAGGTACTTGTTCTTGTCATAACATATCATGTCATTCTTGTCATTTCATAACATTTTCATATTGTGATCATATCACATCGTAGCATTTCTTGGAATCACATATCATATCATGGCATATCATTGTATATCATAACACATCATAACATATAATAAGATATCATCGTATGGAGCTCAAATTCCTTGTTCATTTCATGATTCATATGGATGGATACCTCATGGCTCTCCTACGCACTGTGTGTTCCCCGTTAGTTACCGCATCAACCAACAATCCACTTGATCGAGGTGACTACGTCATAACATCAACTTATTCTTTTACGATAGTTCGCTGACTTCTTCTTCACCATACAACACCCACTAGCTTTAGATGCAACCCCGCTCTAGTATCATTTCCTTAAGGAACCATTCAAGGTTTGTCGACTATACTTCTTCGACCCAGGGGTCTCCAGTCGACTTTAAACACTCCAGAATGTATAGGGAGTTCCACTAGGGCATTTTCCCGTCCTAGCATTTAGGATCATGATAAAACGTACTTTGACTCTTTTCTTTTTGAAAATATAGACTTCCATGCATGAGACATGAACACATGATGTTACACTTTATCGTACTCATGCAACATGTACAACCTGAAACATATATGATCCAATTCTCAATGTAAGTCTCACAATATGGCTTGAAAATATTAGAACATGCAATCATATGATGAATATATGTAAACATACTTGAATCACACTTATCCAAACCCAAAACAGATTCAGATTCCCTTGATATGGCCTTGGCCGAAACATACAAGTCTTCTAAATATGGATTTACATAGCATCTCATCTTTATATCAAAACTAAATATGCATACAGCAATATAACAAGATTCAAACAATGATAAACAAACAAGAGTTCATGAAATATATACAAGTGCTATCCAAAGTAAGTTGGAAGTTTACTTACAAAAATCTGAAGTATAAAATAGCAAAATTTGAAAAATACATGCAAGACCTATTAGAAAATAACTAGAGAATTCCTAGTCTTCAAAATAAGAATGGATGTGTGTGTATCTAGGGCTTTCAAAAAAAATGCTATCTGAAACCCTTGAGGACAATAAACCCTATGTGAGATCCCTAAATTCTTAGTTATTTTACTTATTAGTAAACATGCATGGCACTTGGCAAAAAGGTTGGGTGGCCTTTCTTAGATGGGTGTGAAGCACCCCTTGGCTGAACCCTAGGATCCTCTTGGAAACATATGCCTAAGCCCTTTGGCATCCCCCATGCACTACTTCCCTATGCCATCTTCTTGAAACCCTCTCATTCCTCTACATGTGTGACAAGTGTCAAATGGTGGGTGAGCTTGTCATTGGTGGAGTGTAACCCTTATGGCTAAAACCCTAAGGGTCTTCTTGGGGTTCCGTGCCTCTAGTTGGTAGTGGCTCTAAGTGTCTCCTCCAATTCCAAATCATTGCTCAAAGCTTTGGGAACTGCCAAATCTCATGGGAGGCATGTGGGGCTTTTGGGTTACCAAAACCCTAGAGTCTCTCACCCCATTTTCTCTAAAATACGTCTAGGTTCATGGTGTCTCTTGGGTGGAATGTGCATGCATGTCAAATGGCTAGAGGTTGGTGGGTTGGGCATGCGCCCCAAGTTCCACTACGGCTCCAAACCCTAATTCCAAGTGATGGCTGAATTCTAAGGGCCTTGTTGGGCCTCTCTTATGGGCCTAGATTCCAAATACACTAAGGCAAATAATTAACTAATAAAAGTCCAAGATTCTTTAAGGACTCAAAACCCTATGAATGGCCCAATAAGGGAACATAAGACAAGCGAAAACTTGGCTAAGTCTGGGTTATCACAATTAACAATTACACAAAAGATACCAATAGATACTAGACTCAAAGAAGAAAAAATTATGAAGAGAATTTTGTGAGAATCTACTTCGAAAGTCTTCGAAAAAAATCAAGTAAGAAAGGCCAAAAAAGGTGTCTAAAATCTTTCCTTGAGTTCTCTCCAAGAAAGTGTTTCAAAAGTGACAAAAGCTTAAAAGATAAGCCATGAACAACTCATATACTGTTAGAGGAGTTGAGAGGGGATGTATGGGTGACCATTTGGTGATATGTAGTTAGCCAAAATCATGCCCAAAAGCATGGACTACAGTACACGGTGTTTTGCCTTGAAGCTGTCGTGTGATGGGGTGGTGGTGAGGTGGCTGATCGCCCTCCCATTAGCCACTATTTGGGGCTGACATGGTCAGTGGCAGTACGCTCATGGTAGTTGAAAAACTACCACAAGAAGCCTTTCTTAGGTAGAGCTTTTTGATGGGCCTTAGTGGGCCTAAACCAATTGGGCCTCATTTAGAGTTTCAATAGGGTTTGGTTTGTGACAGGTTTAGGAGAACGCAATGAGAAAGCACAAGCATTCAGATTCCCCAAAGATTAAAAAGGAGTTTAGCAAGGAAAACACTAGCAAGGGCAAGGGCAATGTAGCCTCTAACTCTCAACATGTTGAGGGAGATAGTTTCGAAGACACAATCATTGACTTAACAAGGCTACTTGAGCGTATCAAAGAAGTCTGAGAATTGCTGAATAAGAAGAAACGTTGTATTTGAAAAATCGAATAACTTATATGCCATTTGTGACTTTTTATGAATTTTGAGAACGTGGTATCAAGAGTTGTGGTTTAAACCCTATTGGGACAAATTTCCAACAAATACTTTTGGGATTAACAATTTTCTTTATTTGGTACCATACTTTAATTGCTCAATCTTGCTTAGAATTGAATTTTTCTATTGCAATTATTGCATATTACTAGAAACATGCTAAGTGCATTGCATGTTAACTGTTATGAACGAGAGGTGTATAACCTTGAGCTGCATGTTTTGACCCTTCAGTCTCTGTCCAATCCCAAGCGGGGGCATCATAAAGAGTCAATATTTTTTTATCGGTATTTAGGATTTTACAATGCAAAGTTTATTTTTCATTTTTTTGGAGTGAATAATAGCCTAGTTGTTAGCACCTAGATCATTATTTTCAAAATCACAATGTGGAATGTCCAAAATAAGTTAGAGAAGATTTATTTGGACACTTGGCAAGATCTTAGCCACACTTGGTGAAACATATTGGACACTTGGCACCAAGAGGAACCATAAGATGGAAATGTGAAGGAAATCAAACTTTGTGATCATGTCACCTAAGCAAAACCCTATTCCATCCAACCATCCAATTTGTGCTAAACCAAAGAGGGTTTCAACCCTAGTAAACCCTAAACACTTGGAATCTAATTGAAACTCCAAAATCTTGGTGAAAACCAAAACTCCAAATGGTTTTTCCAAATCCCAAAAGTTATATCCTAATTGAACATGGTTTTAGCTTAATGTTTAATCACTTGATTAAATCACTTCTACATGCTATTAACCACTCAAATTCATGTTATTACATCCTTATTTCTTATTTCAAACCTTGGTTTTTCTATTGGGAAAAAAAAAATTAGATTTGGGCTTGATAGCAATCCAAACCCCATTGAAACCCTAAATAGAAGCCCATTTAGTTAAAGCCCACGAAATTGCACCACCAAGGCAAGGATTTTGGAGGAATTTTCACCTTGCCAAGGTTATCCTTTCACTACCCAATTCAGCCCCAAATAGTCGTTTATGGGAAGGCCAAAAGCCACTTCACCACCACCCTTCACAAGGAAGCTTCCTTGGCTGAAAACCATGTACAGTAGCCCATGGTATTAACCACGGTTTTGGTTGATGCCCCATCACTCAAAGTGTCTTTCACACACTCCTATAACGCCTCCATATGTATAAGAGTCTTCCATGTCCATTACCCTTGCAATTGGTCACTTTTCAAACCTTTTCTTTGGGAGAAAACCAGAGGAGCTCTCGGACAATTTTTCTGGCTTACCTTGATTGACTTGTTTGAAGCTTTTATAAGTATTTTCTCACACAATACTCTTCATAAATGTCATTCGTATTTGAGTCTAGTTTCTGTTTATATGTTTTGTGTTAATTTTTGTGGTCATTTTATAGGTGAAAAGTTGGTTTAAGAATGTAGAGGTCATTCTGGGCAATAGTTTTGGCAGTGTGTGATGTCTTGATGATTTTGACCAAATTATTGGCAAGATCTTGGTCTGATTTTTTATGGAATATATTTAACATGCTAATATATAATTTTGATGAAAATTAGTTGCATGTTATAAATTTTGATGAGTTTTACTTAGATCTAAAAAGTTGGAAACTAGAAGGTTGAAAACAGATTCTGTTTTGACTAAACTTGGATCGTTTGTTGTGAAAACATGCTCCAATGGCTTTAATATTCATATATGATGTTCCTAAAATTTTGATTTACATGTTAGAATATTATTTTAACGATTTATGGTGTTGGTTTTAAAAATATGATTTGTTATGCATGAAGGAGTTTGGATAGGTCACAGATTTGATGCTTTCAGGTATATTGATGTTTTGATTCAATTTTTGCCATGAGATTTTTTTCTTTTTTTGAAAGAAAGATTTTAAGCTTATTCCATTATATCAAATCTGAAATACATGGAGGAATTTCCTCCATAGTAACCATTACATCATAAATGACTAAGGCATCTTTTGCCAAAACATGAGCCACCACATTGCCATTTCTCTTGACATTTGTAACATTCCAACTAACAAAGCTCTTAAGTTTCATCTTTGCTTTAGAGACAAACATGCCAAAACAGGTCAATTGATCCTCTTCTTTTTTCAAAGCTTGGACCGTTTGTAAAGAGTCCCTTCAAAAATAACCTTGGTTAATCCCAAATCCAATGCAAACCCAACTGCTAGCAGTGCCTCATATGCTTCAGCCAGAGAAGGAAGAGGAAACATGCATTGGTTCCTTTTCATTGTAGCAACTATTTTTCCTTTAAAATCTCTTACTACTATGCCAATCCCCACTCTAGCTCTTGTTCTGTCCATTGTTGCATCCCAATTAAGCTTGTTAAACTACATGGGAGGTGCCTGCCATTCACTAATGCTGTTGTTAGTATGTACTGAAGAAGCACTTCTCTGCACCTCCAGTTCTTTCAACATTTTCAAATTCTGATGGGCTGCACTGACTACTGTATTTGGATGTCTGAAAACTTGGTTAAAAATAAACTCATTCCTCCTCCACCAAATCTGCTTTGCTACCATGGCAAATTCCTGAAGACAATCTGTATCCATAGTTTCTGCAATAGCCTCGAAAATTTAGAGCATATTCATCTGTGAGAAATGGCTTTTCTGTAAGCTCTTGGAACATTGACTCCAAACATCCTTTGTTGATTCACATTCCCATAAAGCATGTGTTGTTGTCTCTTCTTCAATATTACAGATTGTGCCCTTTGGATGATCTACAATCTTCCTCTTAAAAAGATTAGACTGAGTTGGCAGTGCATTTAAACATGCTCTCCACATAAAAACTCTGTCTCCTGGTGTGACATGTAGATTCTATAGCATTTTCCATGTCTTCTTAAAATCATGACTACTCGAGGCTTTCCCTTTGATAGCTTGATTCATCTCTTAATGCATATAATATGCACTCTTGACTGTGAAGATACCTGAAGAGGTTCCTTTCCATATCAGCTTATCAGGGCTAATAGATGAGCTGATAGGTATTTGAGCAATGATGTCTACTTCTTCTTTGTCAAAACGCTGCTCAACAAGCTCCATATCCCATCTCTTCTCACCTGGCTTTATAAGTTCCTGAACTTTGGCATTAGCATTAAGCTGAGTAACTGGGCTGTTGACTGCTGATGGTATTGCTTTTGGAAGCCATTTATCTCCCCATATTCTCACCTCTTCACCAGTTCCAATTCTCCAAAAAGTACCAGCCTCAACTAGTGGTCTTGCTTGTAAGATATTTCTCCATATATATGATGGTTTCTATCCCAGCCTAGCTTTCAAGAAGGAAGAATCCTGAAAATACTTGGCCTGTAGAACCTGTGAAACTAAGGAGGAGGGTATTGAATCAATCTCCATCCTTGTTTGGCAAGCAATGCAAGGTTAAAACCTTCCAAGTCTAGAAAACCCATTCCTCCTTCTTTCTTAGATCTTCCCATCTTGTTCCATGCCACCCAATGTATCTTTCTTTCTACCTATTTTTGTCCTCACCAGAAGTTGTGCATAACACTATTGATATTTCGAAGTAGCTTAACAGGAAGATTAAACACAATCATACTATAGGTGGGAAGGGCTTTCATACCGGCCTTGCTGAAAATCTCCTTCCTTGCTTGAGACAAAAATTTGACCCTTTGATTGTTGACCCTCATTCTAACTTTATCAAGAATTCTCCTAAAAGATTTTTCTCTTGCTTTCCCAACTACAGTTGGTAAACCAAGATACTTCTCATGAGCCATAGTGGACCTCACACCTGCAATGCTAAGGATGAATTCTTGTGTTTCCTTTGCAATATTTCTGCTAAACTGGATAGAGGTTTTGTCCAGATTCAGTCTTTGACCTGAGGCTTCCTCATAAATATTCAGGATGTTATAAAGATTGCCCCATTCTATTGCATTAGCCTTGCAAAATAACAAGCTATCATCAACAAAAAAAAGTGAGAAAAGTCTGATTCTGCCCCTAGCAAAAGGCACACCTGTGATGAGTCCTTCTTCTTCCCCTCTACTGATCATAGAACTCAAAACTTCTGCACACATTATGAAAAGGTAAGGTGATAGTAGATCACCTTGCCTTATGCCTCTTGAAGGTTTGAAACTACTTTGAGGCACCCCATTGACTAAAATAGAATATGACACTAATTCAACATACCTCATCACCAATTCAACCCATGAAGTGTCAAATCCCATTTTACATAGGGCAAATCTGAGAAAGGGCCACTCAACTATATCATAAGCCTTGCTCATGTCAAACTTTAGAGCCATATATCCTTCTCTCCCTGAAATTTTATAGTTCATAGAATGCAAGGCCTCAAAAGCAACAATTACATTATCCGAGATAAGCCTTCCAGGAATAAAAGCTTATTGGTGCTGAGAAATAATGCTAGGTAATATCTTTTTTAACTTGTTAGCTATGACTTTGGAGATAAGCTTATATAAGACATTACAAAGAGATATAAGCCTGAAATCAGCAACTTTAGTACTATTCTTCTTTTTTGGAATGAGAGCAATAAAAGTGTTATTCATATCAACCATGATGCCTTTAGAATTAAGCACAAAGAGGGTTGATTCACTGACTTTCCTTCCAACTATATTCTAGTGTTGCTGAAAGAAGGTTGCTGGATAGCCATCAGGACCAGCTGAGCTCAAGCCCTCCATTTGGAACAAAGCTTCTTCAATCTCTTGAGCAGTGTATGACCTATATAGATCTTGATTCATCTCCTCAGTTACCTTAGGTCTAGTAGCAACCACGCATCCATTAATGTTTTGGGGATTAGAAGTAGTGAAAAGATCCTGGAAGAATTCTTGAAATTGCTGACAAATTGCTAATGCATTGGTGATTTCCTGACCACTATCATAAAAAATTTTGCTGACTCTATTAACTTTCCTCCTCTGAGAAGCACATTGATGAAAGAACTTGGTATTCCAATCATCCTCTTTAAGCCATTTCTGCTTTGCCCTCTGCTTCCATTTTAGGTTCTCCTCTTCCAACAGTTTATCAACTTCACTTTTCAAGCCTTTTATTCTGTCTTTCTTATGTCCCTAGTTGCACTGCTGTAGATTGTTGATTTGGGACAGCTTGTGCTTAATTTTCTTCTTAGTGTTACTCATTGCCTGCTTGCTTCACTGTTGTAGCTTATATTGACATCTCTTCAAGCCTTTAGTAACATAACTCAGCTTATTAGAAGCTAATCTTGGCCTCGACCATTCTTCTGCAATTAACTTGTTACAAGCTTCTCTTTGAGTCCAACTCGCCTCATACCTGAAAGGTTTGATATGACTACTGATATCTTGCTGTGGGTTATCCTTAGAGATGAGAATTGGGCAATGATCAGAATTAAGAGCAGTTGAGTAGAGGGCCACTGCTCTAGGATTCCAATCAGCCCATATTGCATTGCATAAGCCTCTGTCTAACCTCTCTTTAGTGAACTTAGCCCCATATCGATTGTTAGACCATGTATACTTGTTCCCCACATAGCCCATGTCACTTAGTTCACAAATCTCCAAAGCCTCTCTAAAAATTTCCATCTGTCTATACGGTCTCATCAGTCCTCCAAATTTCTCATTAGTAGAGACAATTTCATTAAAATCCCCAACACAGAGCCACCCCAAATCATTTGCTGGCTTCAATCTTCTGAGCAGTTGCCAGCTTCCCTGCCTCTTTGCAGTAGATGGATCACCATAGAACCCAGTTAAAATCCATGACTTCCCATCCAGTGAGTTCTTAACTTTTTAAGAGATGTGATGCTGAGTATAGGATTCCAAAACTGTATCCATGTATTCCTTCCATAAGAAAGCCAAGCCTCCACTCAAACCTCTACAATCTACTATAAAACTGTTTTCCATTTTCAGTAACTTCTTGATTCTCTCAACCTTGTTTCTTCTACATTTTGTCTCCATCAGGAAAACAAAATTTGGGGCCTTATTCTTCACCAAAAGGTGAAGTTCTCTAACTGTCCGAGGGTTACCAAGCCCCCGGCAGCTCCAACTTAAGCAACTCATTGCTGTTGGTGGGGCTGAAAAACAGCCTCCACCAGATCAATAACATTAGTTTCCATGGCCTCCATTTCTTCTGCCTTTTGTTTCTTGTGACCATTAAGATCAGAGATCTCAACCTTTGCATCTCCAAATTTCCTTTTTCTTTCATCACACTTATCCATCTAATCCTTTTTCTCAGTGACATGCTCATAATAGAATCTGTCTGTAGCTTTTCTTTTCCAACTAACACGTTTTTTTTTTGTTCCAGAATGAGGGCCTAATCTGTGAAAAATTAATCCAAAGCATTAATGTGTGATGCCAATGTTGAAACTGCTGATGTGGCACCATCTTTAGTCTCCTGTTGATCTCGAGCAGAAACTGGTACCAAAATTTTGACACCTTCCTTTTCAGTATCAGCTTTGGATTAGGAAAGATTGACCTTACTATTAATTGGTATCTTCTCAAAATTGGATATAGTTTCCTTTCCCAGACCTCCCATTCCTGCCTCATATCCTTGCTTATATTCCTCCCCCTTCTCCACATTATGCTCTTCTGACAAAATAACAGCACTTACCTTTAGAGTACTACTGCCCTTATTCACTTCCTGAATTTGCTCCTGCATAGAGCCTTTCCTTTTGGAGCATCATCAACTTCCCTCTACCCTTTCTGCCATGGATTTTTAGAGGACTTCTTTGTTCTATCTCTTCCACCACCATACCTCTTTTGGTTGTTCTTATTATGAAAAACTATAGTAGCATGCAGCCAAGGCCCATATTGATGTGTATCTATTTCATCACTTCTGGCAGGTGTCAAATTTGGACAAAGCTTTTTAACATGCTTAATAACACCACACTTAAAGCAGAAAGTTGGTAGCCTCTCATACTTAAACTGCAGCCATATTTGGTTGCCATCAAAATTTAAAAAAGTACCTCTAGCCAAGGCATTGGTGATGTCCACTTCTATTTTAATTCTCATGAACTTCCCCCATCCAATCCCCCATTGATCAGCAATGACATCTAAAACTTTCCCTGCGCATTTCCTAACCTGCATTCCAATTTCTTTTGTCATGCATGCTAGAGGCATGTTGTGCACTTGCAGCCAGAAAACTTCCTTCTTGAAAGGAGTGTCATTCAGAGATACGTCACCCTTAAACTCCTGGAGGCACACAACCATCTATCGAAAGACCAAGGCCTCCCTTGAATGATCTTCTATCTATCCTCTTCCTTTTGAAACTCTATCAAAAACTTGTTCTCCCCCATATCAGATAATTCTATCCATCCTAACGTGTTCCAGATCTTTGACATAGTCATCTTGAATGCTTCTTGTTAACAACTTTGTCTTGTTGAGGGTGGATGACTCCACCTTGAATTCTTTGCTCTCCTACTCTGTAAGTCTAAAGCCTTCCCATTGCTTTGTTAATTCTTCAGCCATCATCACCTCTTCAAACAAGGATAATTTTTGCCATGTGATCTTGAGTTTAATGCTTAGATATATTCTAGAACATGATTTTTAACCATATGATGTTGATCATTTATGATTTATTTCATGAAATATTTTAGATCAAATGGTTTGATCAAAACCAAACCACATGGATTTGGTTTTGGTGAAAGTGTTAAGGTCGAATGCTTTAAGTTAGATTTGTGTGATTTTTGTGGTTTTGGCTTGATGAATCAAAGCATGATAATTCTTAAGAGTGTGTCATGAATGTATTGGAAGTATGTTATTGAATTTTTGCAGTTCTTTGAGTTGTTTTGAAAATAGATAAAAACCATTATTTGTCATGAACAGGGTACATAACCTTGTGTTGCATGTCTCAACGCTTCAGAGTCTATGAGATCCCAAGCGAAATCTGGGGGCATCACAAAAACTCTTTTATAAAAATATTAACATGCAATGAATCTAATCCTAGCTTTCATATAAACACATTAACACTTCATTATAGCAAGATCTACCTATTATTTTACCAAAAACTTCATAAAACTTCACCTAAACATCAAAATTGTCACCACCGAGACCTTTGTGTCATCATATTTAACTTTCACCAGTGAAAAATCCATGAAACATTTTTCAACATATACCCACATAAACTAGATTCAAAATGGAATAGAATATAAGAAGATTGAGCCAGATGAAATACTCACAAAGAGTTGGAATGAAGCAAAAAAGAAGCTTTCCAGAAACTACCTCTCAACTCTCTCTCTATTTGCTCTAGAAAAGTGAGAGAAAAGTGTCTAAGTGTGGAATGGAATGCAAGGGCTGTGTGATATAAGAGAGGGGTTGAAGGGTGGCTGAGTGACCCTTGGATGGGAGGGTGGCAACCGAAAATAGGTGGAAAAGTGGGCTACACAATTGCTGGTTTCCAGCTGCAATTTGGCCAAGTGGATGGGCTAGTGTTGTGTAGCCTTTTTTTTATTTCCATCAAGTAGCTATTTGAGGCAAGTCATTGAGTGGTGTGTCAACCATAGCTTGGCCATGGGAGGAGGAAGAAGCTTTCTCAAAAAGCTTGGGCTAGGTGATGGTTTTGGTGGGACAAAGATGTGCCTAACCTAGTGGAGACTCAATTTGGGGTTCAATGGGGTTTCATTTAGGGTTTCAGCTAGAGTTAAGTCCAAATCAAGTTTTTCTTGATCAAAAGTAGTTACCAAGATGTAAAAGAGTGGATGAGGGTGTATGAGTGTGTATTTGAGTGGTTAATAGCATGTGAAAGTGATTTAACCAAGTGATTAAACACTTAATCAAAACCAAACACTTTTAGGGTTTGGAAATCAAGTTTAGGATTTCGGCGATCACATGGAATTTAGAGTTTCAGTTGGGTTCCAATAATTTAGGGTTTAACTAGGGTTGAAACCCTCGTTTGGTAGACCAAATAGTATTTTGGTTGGATGAAATAGTGTTACCCTTCATCTCTTTCACTTTTGTCCTCCATGTGACAAGTGTCCAACACTATTCATATGAGTGTAGGATTGTGCCATGTGTTCACAACATAATCCTCAAGGCTAATTTGGACATTCTACATGACATTTTGACAGCTGTTTGAAATAGATGCCACGTGGTGCTATCCCGAGTGTTACTATTCACCCAAAAAATCTCAACTTTTTATTGCACCATAAAATTCTTAATATTCCTACAAGGCTAATGGTGTAATTTATGTCACAAAACTCTACTCCTAAGTGCCTTAATTAAATAAAAAGGCACTCTCGGCTAATATTCATCCGAAAGCTGAAAACGTATTATTATACCGTAAAATCCTAAATATTCATCTAAGACTAATTGTGCAATTCATTTCACAAACTCATACTCCTAACTGCCTTGATTAAATAGAAAAGCAACTCTGTCACCATAGCAGATCAAGATCCAACTATGCTGATAGATTAAAACTTAATCGGTCGCTTAATTTGTGAAGTCCTTTCGAGATTTCACAACGTTTCTAAGGTCTAAAGAAATCCATCCATCGAATTTCTTTCGGGTCATTACATCTACAGCAGCAAACAAGAAGTCTCAACATACGAGCATATTGATGGTGTCAAGAAGTTTTTGAAGTTTGCATATGATAATTATGCTACAAATAGGTAAATTTGTTTTTTGTGTAGAAGGTGTGACTAGCGTAAGCTATTTATGCCCACGTGATATATGATCATTTGATTAGAAGTTTAATTTATATAAGGGTTATACCATTTTGTATACTCATTGTAAAGAGGAAACGGGCTACACCTTATCACGTTACTCATGCTCGTCAATAATCAGCCAAGACATGAAGGGTGTAGCGGGATGAATGTCAGGTTGCATGGCATTTTCCCAATACTTGATTCCGACAAGAGGGTTCAGAAGTTTTATATTATGTTGATAGATGCTCTAAAGATGTACAAAACATACAAAGTTTAGTGCTATGGTACATCTATGGAATATAAAGTTTAGGGTGGATGGAGTACTAGCATATTTACAAAGCCACTTGAATTCGTAAATGAGCTACTCCCACTAGGAGTATTGTTGCCTAAGAATACATGCGTGGTGAAGAAGTATAGGAATGACTTAGGGCTTGGATACAAGAAGATCTTGGTTTGTCCTAATGGTTGTATATTGCTTTGACAATTTAGAAACATGTGTGATCTATGGAGTGTCAAAATAGAAGCAAAATGATGCTACGGCTAAAAGAGGTCAAAGAAGTCTGCAAAGGCCTAATGGTGGTTTCAGTTGAAATCAAGATTGCAAATAATTTCTGTCATCAAAGAACACTTCACAAATGAAATGGTATTTTGTGGGGCTGCATAAACGACTGGTAACGAGGCATATAGTGTATTTTGGAAGGTATTTTATTAACAATGTTATGATTTTGCGTATGACCACTACAGTGTCACACATGGGTTATTTAGGATGGATTTGATCCTTTCAGTAACTTGAATATTTTCAACAGTACTCAGCTGGTTATGTTGGTATATTGCAAATTTCCTTCCTAGATGTACATGAAATAACCAAATTTCATGTTAACATTAATTACACAGGGTCCATCTCCATCTAACAAATATAAATTCAGATTTTTACAAGGAATTTACCTTTAAACAGGAGCTTGATAAAACTCACTTTAATACCATCCAATATCAATTACACTCAATAAATATGACTCCTAAGATTGTGCTACTGGCCTTACTGTTGGTCGTTTGCTTGCTTTACTTTTCTTTTTAATTGATATGAACTGTCAAATTTTAATGCATATAATAAAATATTTATTAGTTGAAAATGGAAATTTTACCATCCCATTGTCTTTTGCTTCACTTTTATTGTTTTCTTTTACTCTGTTAGCATTTGATATAATTTGCAAAAGTGAGCAAAAGGAGAGAGAGGAGTGTTTCAACGACTGAAGATTACTTCGATACGTGCTTGATTCAACTTTTCCAATATAAGCAAAAGTAGTGTGAGAAACACTGAAAAGCCAATGCGGTAACAGTAACTTGTATACACGAAAACCCAAAACAGTGAAACGAAAAAGAAAAGAAAGAAAAATCATGAAAAGGATAATCACCAAGGGGGGTAGTACAGATCACATAGATTGCAGTAGAAAGCTTCAATTATTGACTAACACACGGGAGTGTGTAAGTTTTCAGCCACTAAAAACTTGCTATGAAGTGAAATTATTCGTGGCTTGGTAAACAAGATGCATGATCTGTACGGCTCCTCCCATTGACGAAAAGGTCTGTGCTAATACAGTTTCTGCATTCTCTTATCCTTCTTTCTACATATAATTTACACGCCTCGATGAACCTGCATATCCACATAGCTAATATATGTCATGCATATCCAAGGTGTCTTTAATAGAACCTTTTCTCCTTCCCCTCCTAAATCAAACACAAGTAATGCATAAATCAAACCCAAAAGCTACTAATAAAGAAGTATTCCCATAATAAACAAGTTTATTCATTAGCTCACAGCTTTGACCCAAAACTATTTCCTAGTAAAGCAAAATAGTTCAAACTTTCATTGGAAAGTTGCTGCACCTCAATGGCAAATATGACTATTTATCTTTCAAATGTTATCAGTTATTAAAGAGGATGAAAGACTCGAGTTATCCCAAAAAAGTTTTAAAGAATAATCACTCGTAATTTCAGATTACGAACACTGGTGGAAGAAAACTTGAATGCTAAAGCACAGAGAACTATCTTTGGTGCTGGTAGGTGGGGGGAATGACGCAGGGGGGCTATGAACTCTAGGAAAGGAGAGAACTGTCTTTGGTGGTTGGGTTCGATCTGGGTAACATTGCAGGGCCTAGTTTCCTGGTGGAAAAAGATATTTTTAAAGGAATGGAGCAGGAGAGTTCAGAAAGTTGCAGAAGGTGAAGAATTTCAGACATTTTGTGTGGTATTGTGTGCGGGCCCTGAAGAGTTAATGACTCTGTTTATAGCCATTGAAGCCTAGCCACTACCCAAGAAAAGGTGGTTCCCAGCAACAAATTAGGCCATAGAGGTGGTAGAGAACTGAAAAGGGTGGCTTGTTCTATCAACTACAAGTCAAAAACTAATAATTTTAGCCGTGCTAGAATAAAGCAGGGTTGAATATCATTGGAATGATGGGGTTGAATAGGGAAGATAAATACATTGGGGAGTGGAATCTGCTCAGAGAATGGAAGGTTGGCTTCATGAAACTATACTAGAACATGAGCTCAGTGGTATCATTCACAACTTGTGGGGATGCCAACGTGTAGATTGGTGTCATCTGGACTCCTCAAGCTTCTGTGGGAGAAATGTGTGATGGAAAAAGCTGCTGTATGGTGGAATTCACAATGACTTGTTTGTTTAGAAATGTGGAAAATCACTCTACATAGGCATTCGTAGGAGTCCATAACTTATTTGAACAATGCTACCCACACAACACATTTTACAAAATTATCCCTCATTTAAAACATAGTTGTGTAAAGTGTTGTAAAAAATGTTGTGTAAATCATTTTCCTTTCACATTACCCAAATTTCAAGTGGAACGTCAGGAGCAACACATTTCAGCACTCTATGGTGGAATTATCATAGTATTTTCTTAGCAAAACCTCACTGATCTTCCAATGGTAGGGGTAATTATACATGGTCTATTAGGTCCAAAATTGGTAGATTCCTCCTATCTCCTTAATGGGGATCATTGTTTGGAATTAATTATTTAGATTTTCGCCTTCAAATCAACATCTTTTAAACAACAAAACAATTTTTGGTATCTAACAAACAAATTCATCTAATCAATTGCCTCCGTTTCAGTGACTAGAAACACAAAAACCAAAAATAACTTTAACAAAAACTATAAAAACACATCTCACAATTGTTTTTCCTAAACATATTTTTAATGAATTCCACTACTTTTACAAACCCCAATAAAATAAACTAAAAAGTTTCTCAATCCAAAAGTATTTTCTAGAGGCTTTCTTAGACAAAACCCTAACAAATTGACATATCAAATTTTTTCTTGATAAATAAATCAACTACGTGTTTGAATCCTTGTTTTCAGAGTTTATAAATTATATGCGGATGTGCAGCATGTTCGGGAATTCAAAAAATTGATGTGCTTACAGCTTATAGGGAATGGTGCTAGTACAACTATGTGCCTCGGCCCATGTCAATCTCGATAGTAGTTCCATAATCCATTTTTTTGACAGTGTAAATGACAAATTATTTCTGTTAGACAACCACAAGCTATTCCATCCCTCGTCCATTGAGTCTGTTCTGAATAAACCGCACTTTGCCAGACCATCCCGGATGAATCATAATAAGTTAAATCTTTTAGGAAATTTGGACCAAGCTTCGGCCTTTCAATCTTGATCCTGCCCAGACTCATAATGCTGTTTGACTGATTCCTATATCGAAAAGTGTTGGCTCCTATTTTTTTCACTATTTATGCCATTTCATCTCTATGGGAGATCTAACGTTAGCCTAGTCAAAGTCAAATAGTAATGATTTGAAGCATTTCGTTTACACTATTTCGGAACCTTCAAAGCACTAGAGTGCCTCATCAAAGCTCCAAGTGTATTTGATGCTGCCTGCAATGGGGAACCTGCCTCTTCCAATCAGAGGCAGTGGAAGCGGCTCAAGCCCTGCACAACCACCACAAATTGCTTGCTAACTGCTAATAGGGTAGGTTGGTGTTGTTCATAAATAGAAGACTAGTCCCAGTGCCTCTTGTCTTTGCTGGAATAGGGAAGAGAAAGAAGTCGGCTCAGGTAGAAAATTTATAGCTTTCAAATGGCTTTCATAAATGGAAAGTGGATTCTATAGTGGCATATGTCGTATAGGTAGACATTTATACCTCATTTTATTCTCGGATATAAAGCATATTATACAATCATTTTTGAAAAAAGCAATCTAATATATTAAATTTCATAAAGAGGTAGATTAGCCAGTCAAATTGAAATAAATCCTAGCCAGTCTTGACGTTAATTTACATAATATATCTGGCCAGTCCCTCCCTCAATCTCTCTCTCATTGTAATGACCCAATTCAATATTATTAGGATATAACATGGATAATTTTATTTGGCCTAAATTAGGTTTAATCGGCCCTTTTGGATATATCCACGAACAATAATTATTTAGTTAGGCCCAAGAGTTCAAAAGTTAATTTAAGGCCCGTTAAGGTTTAGTGGTTGATTTTGTTATGGTATTAATAGGCTAATATTTTTGGGAAGCCCAATCAAGATTTCTTAGATTATTTTGAATAGGTCACGGGCTTAGGATTTATTTAAATGGTTTATGAAAATTTCATTGAGCTCAGTAACTGGATTAAAGCCCGATTAATATTTATGGACCAAATGGACCCACACCCAAGAGAACTAAGGCCCAATTTATTTATGAACTCCAAGCCCATGACCGTATTTAGTTTCAAACACACTAGGGGTCACACCTAATTGAAATAGTCTATATATATATATATATATATATATACAAGTACACATTCACGCACAATCCCCCTCATGCATGTAGAGAATTCCAGGCGCTGCTAGGGTTGCCGTCAACCACCTTTCTGGAAGCCCCACGTTGATGTTGTCTCCTCTAGTCCACCAGCACCCTCACAGCATCCCTTAGCGCCCTGTCGCACGGTAAAACACCACCCTAGGCAAGCATTGCGCATGCACTGCCAAGTTGTGTACCAAAACCAAGAAGCCATCGTGCGCCGGCACCAAACGGTTGCTCCATCAACATTCACTACCTAGCCAATTGCAGACCACCCCTCCGCCAAACAGAACTGATGCCACAACTTGGTCGTGTGCCACCCATTTGCACAACCTGTACGTACCTATGTTTTCCTTAATCAAAACAGAGCAAAACAGATACCACTACAACCTCTGCTCAACCACTGAAGCCCCAAACACCTGCACGTAGACAACTACACTAGAAACCAGCTCTCTTCCTCCACACACAACTGACGATGCCCCTGTTTTAAGAATGAAAAACAAAACACAACCCTTTCCTCCAAGCACAGCAAAACAACAACCCGTAAGCCTCCGTCGCATTCTGTCTCTCATTAATCTCTCTCTTTTCCTCCCAACGTCAAGCCCCTCTCTATCTCTCGATTTCTCTCAATTTTTCTCTCTCACGTTACTCTCTCTCTAAGATAGCATAGACTGAAGGTACTATACGAGCTGGTATGGTATATTGTTATGGGTTATGAAATTTTATACGGTCCAGGGGCTTGGACTTATTTTATATGGATTTCATGGGGACTATTGATTTATGAGAGTTTGGGCCCACAGAAGGTTGTAGGTAGGGATGTAAGCAATTCGGTCCGAACCGACAAAACCAACTTGATCGAAAAGTTCAGTCCAGGCTGGACCAGACAGAATTATGGACCGGTCGGTCTCGGCCCCAAAATGTGGACCGATGACATTCGGTTCGATCCCAGGGTCTACTAATTTTGGACCAAACAGAATCGAATTGGACCGAACCCCTATATATATTTTTAATATTTTCTTTTTATAAGAATATTATATATATATATCAATAGGAGGAACCAAGTACACTGGATGTATACAAGAAAATTCCTAACTCATACTAGAGAGCTCCTATTGCCCAAAAAGCCCGTGAAAAACTACCCAACATACATCAAACCCGAGATAGAATAACTCACCCTCTCCAACCCCAACCCCCTGTTTCCCATAACCCAACATAAATCACCCCTCCCAAAATACCCGCTATGCGAAAGACTTCCCAACATACATCAACCTTTATGCCCTCGACTTGAGCTACCATCCTTAGCATCATAGTTGATTGCACTAAAAAGACGCTTCAACTTCTTGCTTTTCTTGAAGCTTAATTTGATATCATGCGAGTGGCTTGCCTCAATCGCAGTGATTAGAGCTTTAAACTGGTCTTCACATCCTCCATGTGAGATTCCCACAATATGCTGAATCTCATTAACCTTTTGCAAAACCCAATATGAAGATGATTCAGCTATATTGTTTAATGGAGGAAGAGATACCAAGGGGGACAATGTCTTCCCTCGATGTAGCGCCTGACGTAGATCCAAACGGTACCAACAATAAACCCTTGTTCAAATCTTGTGCCTCCTCAACAACACCAATGGTACACTCCATTGGAGATTCTGGGTTGGCAACAAGTCCTTCACCTCTGGCAACCTTGTGTGTGCAACTTCGACAGGCCACGTCGGCATTACACCATGATCACGAGACGGAACCAGAGCCAAGGGACACATTGTTGTTATCTGTGTCTTCCCACCGTGCTCCAAGCCTTCCATAGACTCTACTCTTGTTGTGGACTTCTCAGATACCCTACATGTTGCCTTCTCCACCAGTACGACTAGGGACAAGTCAAAAACCTCCTCCAAGTGTTCCGTAGAAGCTTGCATGCATTTCTGCGTAGGAGCTGTTGTCACCGACGAAGGAATACATGCGTAGGGGTCGTGATCGAAGACAAAGGTTACCAACCTCAAGATAAGGGTCTTATCTGGCATAGGACTTCCATTGGACCATGAAACTGGCCCAGAAGTGGAGCCCTTCTCAAACACAGGCCCATGGAGCTTTGGCCTTCCCTTTGTTTGGCCTCAAACTATTACACCCAGCAGCCTTCATTTTTCCTGTTTTTAGAGGCCTCATATGTTGGCCCAACCCCAGGTCCAAACCTTTGATTATATTAAAAATCCAAGACTTTATCTCCTTTCTAAACAATTTCAAATCCTCCTTCATGCCCGTTACCTCCTTTCTAAACAATTTCAAATCCAAGACTTTCTTTTTGATTTTAAGTATTTTAATAAAGATTGACTTTATGTATTTATGGAATCTTTTACATCAGGGGCTTTATTAAGAAGAAAAATTTTAAAGTCAATGTCAATAGAACACCGTTTCCCCAAGATTTATAGAAATGACTTTATTCATAACCCTAGGGGAACAAGGTGTTACAATCACTTAGTTGAACTAGTTTTCCTAGTCAAACCAAGTGCCAACCCTTGATTATCTCTTCCTCCAATATGGTTCAGTTGCAAATTGATTTTTAAACTAATTTTATGATTATTAAGGGGTGTACAGTTTTAAAATTTTAAAATTCTACTTTAATTTTAGCAGTTTTAAAATTCTATTATCAAAAAATAATTCAAAGTAGGAGGTGAAAAAAACAACTAATAAAAAAAAAACTCACTCCAAATGCTAGTATAAAACACGTTTCATCCTTCGTCATCCTCAGGTTGAGACTTAATATTTGATGTTGGCTCTACTTCCACTGGCTGAGGAGATCCATCTAGAACCAAAAAAGAAAAAGCAGTGTGAGGAACATTACATCCACAGCTTAAATCACATTAAGATTAGATAACGGTAAATCCCTAAGATGGAAAATGGTTTAAGTGTGCAAGATATCCTTCCTTTGAAACTCAATGTTTCTCAGATTATTACTAAAAAAATCTCTATGCGTTATTTCTGCTGGAAGTCAGTTAAATCTGTCAATAATTCTTCACTTTTGGTCTTTAATTATTTTCTTATCAATTGAAGTCGACCATGGGGTATTTAACTGATTTTTCACCGAATCTAAATCATTAGAGCTCTTGATAATGGTGGGTCTCCGTAGTTTGTGTTGTTGATAGGAGCAACAGAATTACTGGCTCAATTTCTATGGGCAGGCTGAGAGTTTTGGCCTTTGGCAACCATGGAAACTTTAGCTCAAGAGGTTGTACACTTGAAGAATATGGAGGCAGTTAACAAAGTGGATTTTTGTTATGCCAGAAAGTCACAAGGAGAAGGGATGGAAATAATTTGTTTTAGAGCTTCACAGGTGGTTTGTATTTTTCCATTCTTTTACTAACAATGGAAACAGATTCGAGTTGATTTATAGGGAAGCTTATTCCAAGGATATTCTAAATTCCAATCAATCAGAACAAGTCACTACATTAAAAAAAGGCCTGGTTCAATTCATCTTTTTCTTTTTTTGCAGGTAATCAAAAAATTTTATTAGTACACAGTAGTATTCACGATGAACATGTAACTAGAAATAGGAGAAGATACCATAAAATCATGAAAGCTAAGTCCATTGCAATCTATTGAAGCTGCCCATAAAAGTAAAGTATTCATGAAGACCTCTCACAATCTTCAAACTCTATCATTCCTTTCTCTCCAGATGTACCAGATTGTGCAATTAGGGATCATCTTCCATGCTACTCCAATCTGTGGACTGACGTATAGCCCTGTCTAATTGGCAAAGAGATCCAACATCCATTTAGGCACCATCCAAACCAACCAAAGATGACTAAAAACGTCATTCCATAATTTACTGGCAATCTAACAATGAAGTAATAGGTAGTGCACTGATTCCCCCACTATTCTTGCACATGCAGCATCGCTTCTTCAAAAGTCTCGCAATCTAAAACCCAATCTTAAGTGGGAGGCAAAAATGCAGGTCAAGGCTTCTTCATTTTCAGTTGTAGAAAAAGATGTGGATGCTAAGGGTTATGTCCGAAGCATGTTGCATGTAACATACAAATCTTAAATTAGGCCATAAAATTATTTTCGTACTATTGTAAGTATAATTATTATTATTATTATTATTATTATTAATAAAATAAAATAAAATAAAATTATTTTTTTTATTGGCACCAGGTGTCCGAGAACAGCATCCCGACTAATCCCAGGAGATTCCCACAAGTGCATCTCAGGTAATTCAAGAGAAAAATTCCTCCGTCCGATGGCCCCTAGAGATTGTTTGCACCCAAGAACTTTCAAACCTTAGAGCTCGGAGGGAGCATACCACCAAGGCCAAGGCCTTTGCCACTTGAACCAATCCCTACAGGTTAAAATATAATAATAATAATAATTATTATTATTATTATTATTATTATTATTAAATTAGGCTAGAGAGATGTGGCTTTGGTTCAAAATGGTATTCTTGGATCAAACAGTGTATCTCTACTGTTTGCTTCTATCTTGGTAAATGGCACACCAAAGACCTTTTTTAAAAGCTCACGAGGCTTGAGACAAGATGACTCTCTATCCCCGGATTTCAAGTTTTTTGTAATGGAAGCTTTTAGCAAGATGATTTCAGGTGTCGTGGAGGGTGGGTTCTTATCCGGATTCTTAGCAAGGGAGGCAAATAATGGTCCACTTCACATATCTCACTTATTATTTGCTCATGAGACCTTAATCCTTTGTGGTGCCATTAATGATCAAATTGGAGCTTTGAGGGCACTCCTTTCATGCTTTAAAGCTGTTTCGAGGTTGAAGGTAAACTTGGCTAAATCAAAAGTAGTCTCTGTGGGGAATGTGGAGAGCATGGCTAATATTCTAGAATGCAAGATATCCCAACTACCGATGAAATACTTGGGTCTTCCTTTAAGTGCCCTGTTCAAATCGATATCAATTTGGGATGATGTATTACAAAAAATGGAGCGGAAATTGGCTATTTGGAAGAAGATGTATCTCTCCAGTGGTGGTAGGGTCACCTTTAATCAAAAGTACCCTTTCCAACTTCTCAACTTACTTTCTATCACTCTTTCCACTTCCCACCAAGGTGGCTCATCGCATGGAGAAACTTCAACAGGATTTCTTTTTTTTGGGGGGAGGGGGGGGATGAATATGAATTTAATAAGTTCCACTTGGTAAAATGGGCCACAGTGTGATGCCCCCAAATTCCACTTGGGATTTGACGGACTCTGAAGCCTCAAGACATGCAACACAAGGTTACTTGTCCCTGTTTATAACAAATAAAGATGTAATGCACTTAGAATGCATCTAACAATATGCAACATTCGTAGCAAATAATTTTTTTCTTAAGCAATACTATGTACCAAATATAACATATCCCAAAAACATAAATATACTTCATAAAATCTACATAATAGACATTCAAAAGTTACAATGTATGTCCAAAGATCTATAACATCACGAGTACCGATACCCCAAAACTGAGTACTATATGCCTTGGTTTTTTATCAAACCACTAGATTCGAATTTTCCATGAATCATCAAGAAACATCATCATATGCTTCATATTGAAGTCCTATAACAGATCTAAACATCAAACCTAAGATCAAATGGCAAAAACTGCATAGAAACACAAATCCATCCGTGAGCCTCAAGTATAAGACCTAACCGAACTTTTGCATGCATAAAAATTCATATCCTCAAGATCAACCACATAAATTTTCAAAATAACATTCTAACACCTAGGTCAAAGTCCTAAGAGTGGCATGTGTGAATATCAAACTCACAGGAGCATGCTTTCATAACAAAAGACCTAAGCTTTTCCAAAACATAAGCTATTTTCATACTCCCAGCTTCCAACTTTCTAGATCTATGCAAAACTCTTATCAAAAACTTTTAACATGCAATGAAACTTCATCAAACTTGCATGTTAACATGTTAACTACAAACCATAAAAAGATCAGACTAAGATCTTGTCAAGAACCACATCAAAAAACTTAAAGAATCACACTGTCCAATTTATCGCAAAGTATGACCTTTGCATGCTTAAACAGATTTTTCACCAATCAAAACCTCATGAAAAACCACACAAAATATACTATTGGAAACTAGACTCGAAGAGGAACAACTTATGTGAACAGAGTTTTGTGAGAATCTACTTAGAAAGGTTTCAAAAAATTAGAGCAAGAAAGGCCAGAAAAGCTGTCTGAAGCTTCTCCTTAAGTTCTCTCCAAGAAAGTGTTTCAAAAGTGACAAAAGACTAAGGTGCAGTTCTCATTATCACATTCCTAAGTACCTCAAATAAATAAAATTGTATTTCTAACACCTAAGTGGCCAGAAATTGACTATGCTGACAAATTCAATTGTACGCGATTTATTGATTCGTGAGACCTTTCTGAGGTTTTCACGATGATCATAAAGCCTAAAAAAATTCATCCACTAAATTTTTGTCGTGTTGTTACACACAATATGCTCCCTTATCCTGGAAGGATGATTGGGTATTTGGAACTTGCAATCTTTTAACAAGGCATTGCTTGGCAAATGGCTATGGAGATACCACAACAAATGGGGAACACTATGGAGAGCCGTCATACAATCGAAGTATGGTGAACCATGGGGGGGATGGCGTTCAAATGAGGTAAGTGCGTCATATGGGGTGGGACTATGGAAACACATACAAAGATCACGCATATTTTGGCTTGATGTATGGTGAGACGATACATACGAAGAGGATCGCACACATATTCACGAAATATTCGTTTTGAGATGGGTGATGGGTCCAAAATCAAATTTTGCCATGATGTATGGTGAGATGATAGGACACTGAAAGAAACTAATCCAAAATACCATGGTATAGCAAGAACGAAAGAAGTTTCAATTGTGGACCTCTTAATCCTATCTCCTAGTGCGCCCCAATGGAACGTTACATTCTTCAAAGACACAAGATTGGGAGGTTGACACTTTCTTGGAGTTCTATGACCTAGTGTACTATGTTCGGATTATGAGGGGAGTTGACGAAGGATCTTTTGGTGCCCTTCTAAGAAAGGGAAGTTCGCAGTCCGCTCTTACTATTAAGTCATGATCACGCATAATACAAATCCATTCCTATGGAAGAGTATTTTTTTTTTTTTATATAAGTATTCCTATGGATGAGTATTTGAAAGACGAAAGCACCCCCGAAGGCAAATTTTTTTGTATAGACAGCTTCATTAGGGAAGATTCTCACAATAGACAACCTACAGAAACGTCACATCATAATCATGGATTGGTGTTGTATATGCAAAAAGAGTGGAGAGTCTGTATATCACCTATTACTTCACTATGAGATTGCTACGACCTTGTGGAATGATTTCTTCACTCAAATGGGATAGTTTGGGTGATGCCAAAAATAATTGATCTCCTAGCTTCTTAGTGAGGCATTCAGGGCAACCCTCAAATAGCAACGGTGTGGAATGTGGTCACAATATGTCTATGGTGGTGAATTTGGAGGGAGAGGAATGCAAGAAGCTTTGAAGATCAAGAGCGGTCAATGGATGAGCTTAGAAGCTTATTTTTCACTACTTTACTCCATTGGTCGACTGTAATTGATTTTAACACAACATGTCTTTCATGACTTCCTTGTATCACTAAACTACCACACATAAGCGACGCTCTTGTATGTCCCATATACTCGGGCTTTTGTCTATTTCATGATCAATAAAATTTGATTATCGAGAAAAAAAAGTCAAATTTTATTTTTATTTTTCTATTTAATTTAAAGAATAAATTTTATTAGATCCAACATGGTTATACTAAGATTTTACATAACACTCAAATTCCCACGTTTAAATCACTATCATTGTAGTTCCAACCCACCGACCGAATCCTCCATAAAAATCAACCACTTGATTTCATCTTATATTCTTCTGTTCTTAAGTTCCAGACACTGACCGAATCTTCTGTAAAATAAACTACTTGATTGCATCTTTAAATTTCAAATCTCGCATACTCTAAACACACACACCAATTCCGTCTCTCCACATTCTTTTTCTCTCTTCTCGGTATCAGCAATGACGTCTTCAATAATCACTAACCGACTTCCAATTGGTTGAAGGTTAAAAAAAAAAAAAAAGGCAAATCGCATGATTTCCTATTCCGAAGAGATAGCCTGCTATACAGACAGAGGCTTATCTTTACCAACTTGAACACGTCCGCTCTCTCTCTCTCTCTCTCTCTCTCTCTCTCTCTTATGGGATCTTTTGTACCTAGCGCTTCCATAAGAAGAAGGAGAAGAGAATTTATTTAAAGACAAGATTAATAGCACACCAATCTCCTAGATTTCTAAAAATGACTTTATTTTTAACCTAGTGGAGCGAGGTGTTACATCTCTCTCTTTTATATGGGATCTTTTGTACCTGGCGCTTCCATAAGAAGAAGAGAATTTATTTAAATGCAAGGTTAGTAGCACACCAATCCCCTAGATTTCTAAAAATGACTTAATTCTTAACCCTGGGAGAGCGGGGTGTTACATCACTCTCTTTTTTATGGGATCTTTTGTACCTGGCACTTCCATAAGAAGAAGTGAATTTATTTAAAGACAATGTTGTTAGCACACCAATCCCCTAGATTTCTAAAAATGACTTTATTCTTAACCCTAGGGTTATGACTTTAGGTTATGAATAAAGTCAGTTTTAGAAATCTCAAGGAACCAGTTTGCTACTATTGACATTGACTTTAAAAATTTTCTTTCATTCTAAATGAAGCACCAGGTACAAAAATTCTTTATCATAAATAAAATTGTTCAAAATACTAAAATAATAAAAGAGAGTGAGCGGAAGCATTTATTAAAATTTCTCAAACTTTGTTACTATCAAATGATAACTTAAAAGGTCTATGCATGACATAGGCCTCTGCCATGCCTCTCTGTGCCGAGTCCGGTCTTGCAGCTTCACCTTCATAAAAATTCTCACATGCACACCCCATATCCATGGGTGGAATCAGAATCTACTTAAATTCACTAAACCTAACTCACAAGAGTCAATAGTGGATACCGGCCTATGACAAGTGAAAAGAAAAACTAAACCATTTCATGCACAGTTCAGGTTTATGTTATTTACGTCTGCAACTATGAGTATGCATGTTTTTCAAGAAACCTCTTGTTTTATTATGTCTACTGTATGATGTGTTTCTTATTGAATATTTGACTCATTTTTGTATGTTTTATATTTAAACCGCCCCAGGTAATGATCTTCATGATGATGGAGCTGCAAGACAGGACTTGGACTAGGGAGGCGAGGCAAAGGCTTAGACAGTTTATGACATGCTATTTTTTATTATTTTCAGTTTTAATAAGTTATTTGGTTAAGCACATGAGACTTGATTGATTTTAATAAGAGCTTTCACAAACTCTTTTGAATTTTAAGTATTTTAATAAAGATTGGCTTTATTTATTTATGGAATCTTATCTATCTAGTGCTTTGTTATGAAGAAAAAATTTTAAATCAAGATCAGTAACATTCCGATTCCCCGAGATTTCTAGAAATGACTTTATTCATAACCATAGGAAAACAGGGTGTTACATCACTCAAATTCAAAAATAAATACAACTTTTACAAACTCCAAAACAAAAATAATCTTAAAAAATTATATTCAAACAACTTTTCAACTTTATCTATCCACTTTCACAAACTCCAATACAACACTTATTTTAAAAATATTTTTATTCAAATTTATCTCTCTTTTCCCATAACCTAATATCAAACAAATTCCCAAAATTCTCAAATATTTCCAAACATTTTTTTGTATTCAAACATTTTTTGTATCCAAACACGACCCAGTAGCTACATACCTACCTTCATGCATATTATAAACACAAATAATCAGCTTAGGGGTTCAAATAATCTTTAGAAATTAGAGTTGTATAAAATTTGAATCGAATTTTTACGTTCGATCCCAATGTCATGAATTCCCCAAAATTTCAACTTTCTTTTACCTAAGTTAACTACTGAAAGGTGATGAAGGAACATTAGGCTGCTAGTGATACATGAATAATAAAAAATACTTAAGAATCAAACGATGATCTAAAGATTCATTTGGACCTTTGGGTAAAAAAAAAAAAAGCTCACAAAAGACACCTACTATTTGAGGATGAGAGAAAATTGATGTTACAGTAAACACCTAATAACTATTTAAAACCAAAGAAACACAAACATATGGCATCAAAGAGTGAAAGCCCAACAACTCAAAAAGTGAGGAACGACATTCCACAACCTGGAGCAAAAGAGATTATATTATTTGAGGACCACAGAATCAGATGTTTCACAGAGTCACAATATCAATGGAGATCATACATTGATTGTATCTTTCCACCTTGAATTATCAAAACTAAAAAAGTAAATATAACATCCTTTTTTAATTTCAAATGCAAGCAAAACCATCCATCCATCCATCCATACCATCGGTATAAATATTGAACCCTTAAGCACATTGGGAATGAAAATAGACCACAATCCAATGCATTGACAGCACAGTCGATTTAACCTTATTTTCCCGTAAACCATATGTATCTTAGAAAGACTGGATACAATTTTAACCTTATCACTCATTAACGGCGCAAAAGAGTCTCTTGTTATTTCACCCAATGCTCCTGCCATCCCCATGAACAGATTTCATTTGACTTCCATTAATGTTTTTTTATAAGTACTTCCACCAAAAATGTTACCATGTTGTTACAAAATAACCCATTTTTCTCAACATTTTCACCCCTATTAGCAGAATAGTATCGTATCATTTGGGTTATAACAGACGCACAGAAAAGAGTTATCACCTCATGGACAACAAAAAAAGCAAATTTATTTATTTTTCCTTTAGGTAGATTTGAAACATTCTATGATTACAATATATTAGCGGGAATCAAAATGACTTAAAAATCAAAACCCAACACGGAAAGGAATAAAAAAAAAACTAACAGAAACAAAAATCATGGAAAAAAATGGATCAAACCTTTGATGAAGTAGGCGGAAGAAGGCCAGCCACGGTCGGTCGTGATGGCCATGGACTCCTCCTCGGACAAGGGATGTGCCAACTGGTGCACCAAGTGGGACAGGCCGTGGGAGCAGGAGCGCGGAGGAGGTGGCACCCAGTAGGAGGCGCCAGGGAGAAAAGGGAGCCAGTCGGGCGCGGAACGGCGCACGATGATCCGGTGAATGGCGTCCTCGAGCTTGCGGACAAGGGGATCGGAAGAGGAAGAGTCGGTGAGTTCGGCGAGGTCGGCAAGGTGATGGGGTTTGGAGGACTGGTTGGATTGGGTTCGGAGAGTTAGGAGGCGAGATTTGGGGGAGAGAATGCGGGGAAGATTAGTTAGGGTTTGTGAGAGGGACCTTGCCATTTTCTCTTCAAACAGGCAGACAGACAGCCAGGGAAAGACAGGAAGTGCAAAGATGGAAATGTCTGGTGGTGTGTTTTGGAACAAAGGAAAGACGAGAGAAGCGTGTCCGGGAAGCTGGGGATGCGAGCCTCTAATAGCGGGGTTTGGATCGGAGATTCACGAACTAGAGACAACAATCTTGTAAAATAACGAGGAATGCGGTACGCCCTGTTTGGATAAAATGAAAGAGATAAGGTGAGTTTAGATGGTTTGTGAATAATAATAAAATTTGTAAATTGAAATGAGTTAAAATGATTTTTTAATCTTTTGTCAATAAATGAATAATACTAAGAAAGTCAAATATAAAATGAAAAATTTCTGTGAACAATTTGACCTTTCTCCTATTATTCCATCTAAACAAAAACAAAAATATTCTAATAAATTTACCAAATCTCATGGTGGGAAAAGGAGAATGAATCATGATGGTTTTTACAAAAAATCTTTTAATAAAAAATCTTTTAAGAAAAAGAGTTTTCAAACCCTTTCAAAAGGGAAATCTTTTAATTGTGATAAATATAGACATTTTACTGATAAATGCATCAAGAATCCAAATAATTTCAAAAACAAGTTTAATCAGTTGAATATTAATGTCAATAATCAAGAAGATATGTTTCATCTCCTAGAAACAAAATATTTCTCATCATCTAACATCAATGAATTTATTTCTAGTGATTCCAAGTATCACTCAGAAACTGGATCATCTGATTCTTCCAATATTAAGATTGGTTATAATAATTCTTGCTGCAAATTTTTAGAAAAAATAATCAATGTTATAAATTTGATAAATTTATTCATTGTGAGTTGAGTTTTACTCCTCTTGCTCTTGATTGAACTTTTGAACTTATCAAAAGTAAATCACAACCTTTGTATGATAAACACGCAATGACTTTTTTACCCTTTTTCTCTCTACGTGAGAATTAGGGTTGCCGTTGGTTTTTGCGTTGGACTAGGGTTTCTGCATGGTGAATCCAGGGGAGTCGTCGTCCAAGACGGCAGCTCAATTGTTTGATGTCGCTAGGAAGGAGTATGGAGGCAATCAAGAACCTGTGAAGATGGTGGGTAATGGTATTTTACGGAGAGGTTATGCTGATATAGTGGTTGATAGACCACAACCGTTACCATCGTTGAATATCCCGGTTCGTGAGCCCAAATTCATTGAGGGAGAGATGTACTTTACGTTCTCTCAGGCAGAAATCTCCAAATCGGCAGAACTTTTTCGTTTTGCGATTGTTTTGAAGTTTCAACGTCATCGGCCATCTCTTGATCTTATTAGGGGATTTATCAAAAGTAGATGGGCTTTGCAGTTCATTCCAGTGGTTGGTCAATTACGAAACCCACGTAATATTCTGGTTAGATTGATTAATGAAGAAGATTTTGTGTCTGTTATGGCCAAAGGGAATTCGGATGTTAATGGAGTCCCTTACAAAATTTTCCACTGGACCCCAAGATTTAATGAGGATGAAGAGTCTCCTATGGTTCTTATATGGATCACGTTACCAGGACTTCCACCGAATTTTTTTCAATATTCCATGCTTAAAAGTTTTGGGGATGGATTCGGCCGATTCTTGAAATGTGACAATGCTACGTTGTGCGTTACGGGGCCGGAGGCGGCGAGAATATGTGTGGAGATGGATGTTTCAGTGCCTCTCAAATCCCATTTCTGGATTGGTCCGCCTAGGACCCAGAACAATCACTATCAAGAAGTTATTTTTGAGCATGTTCCGGCGTTTTGCATTTGGTGTCGTAAACAGGGCCATGTGGAAAACCAGTGCAAAGTGAAGGAGAAGAATAACAGGAAGGGGAAACAAAAGGTGGTTGCGGAACAGGATAGACCAGGGATTGAGAAAAAGGTTTGAAAAATGGTGGGTGAGAAAAAAACAGAAGAGAATGTTCAGCCTACCATAGAGGCTGAGAAAGAAATATCACATGCAAGAAGGAAGGCTATTTTGGAACGTATTCGACAACAAAATAATCCTGAGTATGAACAGTAGATGGAGGTGTTCTATGTTGGTTTGAATGGTGTAGCACTTTCAAAGAATCAATTTCTCCTAAATGAGAATCTTGCAGATGTTCCAGTGGGTCAGCTGATGCCGGATAGTGAGAAAGGAAAATATGCTGAAGCTGTTCGGGATGGTGGAGTTGCATTGTCTTGGTTTGAAGAAATGGAGATGATGGATGAGAATGTCGCTGCGGATGAGCAGTTAGGAGAGTGTGGGTCACCCAGAAGTTCATTAAAACTTATTGATGAAACTCTTGAATGTGAAGTCTGTCGAAGTGAGAACCGGAGGATTATTGTGGGTAATGGATTCTCTGATCATTTGATGTTGGCTCATTCATTGACAGATAATGAACATGAAGAAGAGATTGAAGAATTGGCAGCCAAATGCTATGATTCGAATAGTGAGATCGAAGTCTCAAAAAAGAAATTTCAAGGAGGAAAAAGGAAAAAGCCAATTGTTGTTCTTGAACGGACAACACCCTCCAACAAACGTTATTAATTGATGAATATTCTAGTCTCGAACATTAGAGGGATTTGTTCGTCGAAGGCAAGGCTGCGGTGTATTCTTAATAAATATCGTCCCTCGGTTGTAGCAGTGTTAGAACCTTTTCTTTCCGTAAATAAGTGTGCTCGTTGGGCTCGGTGGTTACGTCTTACTAATTACTGCAATAATATGGAAGTGGGTGGCAAGGTTTGGTTGTTCTGGGCTGATGGTATTGATTTTCAGTTGTAGTCGGTGATGGATCAAGCAGTATCTGGGTGGTTTTCTCTTGATAATTATCGGGTGTTTGCCTCTTTTATCTATGCTAGTTGCTTTCAAGAACAAAGGCATCTTCTATGGAGTTATTTGATGAATTTGGATCCTGATGGTGTGCCGTGGTTCCTTGGAGGGGACTTTAATATTATTCGGTCTGTAGAAGAAAAAATGGGTGGTATTGGACATTCCTCCAGAGGGTGTGCAGAGTTTAACAACTATATTCAAGCTTGTGGTTTGGTTGATATTTCTTTTTCTGGTAATCGGCTTTCCTGGTGCAATGGAAGATTAGGGGGTGGGAGAATTTGGGCTAGACTTGATAGAGTGCTAGTGAATTCAGAATTCTTAGTGCAATTTCCATATGGTCGTATGGAGTATCTCCCTCGGACGTCGTCTGATCATTGTCCAATGGTTACATCATTGTTGCAGGAAAGGAGTGTTGGCCCTAAGTTGTTTTGCTTCCAAAGAATGTGGTGCCATCATGTTGATTTTCTGGATGTGGTGCGGGAATGCTAGAATCAGGAAATTCAGGGCTGTGCGATGGTTAGATTCAATGGCAAACTAAAGTTGTTAAAACAAGTATTGAAGAAGTGGAATAGGGAGGTCTTTGGAAGAGTGGAAGTAGATCCTAAACAAATTGAAGAGGAGCTCCTAGAGCTTGAGGCATCGATTCAGTAGAATTATTCTTTGGATGTGGAGACAAAGCTTCTAAGATGTAAGCAGAGGCATATTCAGTATTTGCATAGAGAGGAGGTTATACGGTGTCAGAAATCAAGAATTAAATGAATGAGTGAAGGTGATGAGAACACAGCTTTCTTTCATTCTTCCCTGTGGTGTAAAAAGAAGTTTAAAGCAGTGGAAAAAATGACTCTTGATGACGGGTCCATTCTAGAATCAAGTGAAGCGGTTCTTGAAGGGGCAGTGGATTTCTTTCAAAAATAGCTTTCAACGTCGGCTGTGTCATTTGAGGAAACTGGTTTGCATTTGTTATCCCCGATTGTTTCTGATGTAGATAACCAGTTGCTTTGTAGAGCCCCTCATATGCTTGAAATTAAAGAGGCCTTATGGGCTATTCCGCAAGATAGTAGTCCGGGGCCTGATGGTTTTTCTGCTAGTTTCTTTCACCATGCTTGGGATATTATCAAAGATGATTTATTGCAGGTAGCTATTGATTTTTTTGAAGGAATGCCATTAACTACGTCTTTTGTGGCCACCAATATTGTTTTGATTCCGAAAGTGGAAGACCCTAGAAGTTTCTCACATTTCAAGCCAATTAGTTTATGTTCTGTTGTTTATAAAATCCTTTCTAAGATTTTGGTGAATCGACTGGAGCCTATTATGAATAAATTAATTTCTGAGGAACAGTCGGCGTTTCTCAAGGGATGGAGCATTTTTTATAACATTTCTATTGCCCAAGAATTGGTTCATATTCTGAATAAGAAAGTGAGAGGTGGAAACACCATGATTAAAATTGATATGGCCAAGGCATATGACAGGGTGAATTGGAGGTTTTTGATGGAAGTAATGAAGCGTTTGGGTTTCTAGGAGCATTGGCGGAATTTAATTTTTAATTGTATTTCTTCTCCAATGTGTTCGGTTATGCTTAATGGCTTGACGAATAGATTCTTTAAACCCTCTCGTGGCATTCGACAAGGTGATCCTCTTTCGCCATATCTTTTTATTTTATCACAAGAGCTTCTTTCTCGGATGATTAAGGAGGATCTTCAAAAGAAGAGAGTCAAGTTGTTTTATGCTAATGGAGGTACTTTGATTTCTCATTTGCTTTATGCTAATGATGTTTTGATTTTTGCAAATGGAGGAAAAAAATCATTAGTGCATATTATGAAGACGTTACATGCTTATCAATCTATGTCGGGGCAATTGGTTAATCCGAATAAATCCTCTATTTTTTTCCCCTCTAAATTTTCTCTTGCTCGAAAATTAGAGGTATTGAGGGTCACCGGGTTTAAGGAGGGCAAATAGCCATGTAATTATCTTGGTGTTCCATTGCATGTGGGGAGGATTACTATCAAATTATTTGACCTTTTATTACTGAAGATTCAGGAAAAATTGGCTGGTTGGAAGAGGCATATTTTATCTTTTGGAAGTAAAATTACGCTTCTCAAACATGTTTTATCTAGCATGCCAATTCATGTGTTATCTGTTATGAATTTATCTAAGGGAGTGTTCACGGCTCTCAAGAATATTTTTTCTAATTTTTTGTGGAGTTCAAATGAGGAAAAAAATAAAAGGAAGTGGATGTCTTGGAAAAATATTTGCTTACCGTTGAGGAAGGGGGTTTGGGCATTCGGCATCTTGCTGATGTACAAATGTCGTTATTTATGAAATTTGCTTGGAAGTTACAAGATGGTAAGTCGTGTTGGGCAAAGTTTTTTCTGGCTAAATATGTGGGTGAAAAGCATCCATTGCTACTTTCTAGTTCTACCGGTTCAAGGTTTTGGAAGAGTATTATGTCAGTGATGCCAACTGTGATCAATAATTCAAGAATCTTGTTGAGAAATGGTGAATGTAATTTTTGGTTTGACAATTGGTTAGGGGATGCCGCCATTGTTAATTCAGAAGAGGTTTGTGGAGATGAAAATATATTGGTGGCTGACCTTCTAACCAATACAGGGTAGGATGTTGTAAAATTGCGTATGTTGGTTTCGGAAGAGATGGTTGAAAAAATTATTGCTTCTTTAGTTCAACTTGCTAGGGGTCCGGACGTGCGTGTTTGGCAGCCATGTTCGGATGGAATTTTCACCACTAAATCTGCTTGGTGGCTCATTAGAGCTCAAGGCCCGGTTTCTTTGTGGAGAAAATGGCTTTGGCACAAACTTTTTTCCAAGAAAATGTCTTTTCTTTGTTGGCATGCTCAAAAATAGGTGCTATCAGTTGATGATATTCTCATTAAGCTCAAAATATCTCTAGTCTTTAAATGTCATTATTGTGTTTTATCACAGCAAGAATCTATTGATCATATTCTTTGTAGTGGTGATTTGGTTGTTATGGTGTGGAATTTTTTTGCAGCTATTGTGGGGGTTCGTTTGCCTCAAGTCCGAAGATGGCATGTTGTCATGAATGTTTGGTGGCTTTGGGCCTCTTCTTCTTCTCAAGCAGGGTGTTGCCGTGGCATTTTGCCTTTTCTTATTACTTGGGCATTATGTTGAGCATGTTGTGATGATAGAATGGAAGGGAAAAAAATGATTAAAGAGGAATGGTGAGATGGATTAAGCTGATGCTAGTTGACATTTTTTCTGTGCACAGGAAATTTGATAGATGGCGGCAAAATGATCTTCAAATTTTACAAGATTTAAATTACCCCATTGCTAAGGTTGTTAGTAAAAAGTTGAGAGCTGTGGTTTGGAAGAAACCGTGTAGAGGTAAGTATAAACTTAATGTTGATGGTAGCTCACTTGGAAATCCTGGTTTTGGGGCTGGAGGAGGTGTGATTAGAGATCATGAAGGGCGTTTACTTGCGGGCTTTGCAAATTATTATGGGTTGGTTTCCAACAATGTGGCTGAAGGAAGAGCTCTATTGGATGGTTTAAAATTGGCTCAACAATTGGGTATTCGAGATATAGAGATGGAGTCAGATTCTGAAGTTATTGTAAGATGGGTTGTAGATGGCAAGTGTAACTTATGGTATTTGTGGGATTATTGGGAGGATACACAGAGGTTGTATTCCGAGTAAACTTGTTCCATTCATCATATTTATAGGGAGGCTAATATGGTTGCGGATTATCTTGCAAAAGAAGGTGCTTCTAATCGGTGTAAGTATCTTTTTGCTTATGATATTGGGAGTGGGATTCTTAGAGGTTTGTTGCGGACGGACTATTGGGGTCTTCCATATTTATGTATGTAATTTTGATTTAGTTTTAGGATTTATTTTGTAACCATGGTTTTCCTCCGCCATACGTGAGGGCTGATTAATAAACTTTGGACGAGGCTGCTATGTAGGTGGCTACCGGCTCTTCTTAAAAAAAAAAAAGTTTTAACCAAGGCAGAAGAACAAGAAAACCTTTTGTTAACTTTGATTCCCAAATTACTAATCCTAAGTTTATAGAAGAATATATTCAGAAGCATAGGAAGACGATGGTTCGTCAATAACTTGAGACTCCTAAACAAAAAATTAATTTTCATGAAATTTTGGGAAGTTTTGAAAAGAAAAAACCCAAATATATTTCTACAAATGATTTGCAACGTGAAGTTATTTTTATTAAAAAATAAATTATTGAACTCAAAGTTGAGATCAATAATCTCAAATCTGAAAATGATTCTTTTAAACAAAAATTATTATGTTTAAAAACTGATAAGCAATTTGATCAAGAAATTCCTTCTGATAATGAGCAAACAAATTATTCTGATTCTAGTCAAAAAGAAGAAAAATCTTCTAAGAATCATATCTATTTAATTCACATACGATTCCTCCTAAATGGCTTTCTAGAGTTTCTATTATTGTTTGACATGAATTTCAATTTTATGTGGTTGCTATGATTGACTCTGGCTTGGATATGAATTGTATCTAGAAATGAATAATTCCTAGTAAATATTATGAGAAATCTACTGAGAGATTATTCTCGTCAAATGGATCTCAGATGAAAATCAAGTATGAGCTTAATACCGCTCATGTTTGCCAGGATAATGTTTGTTTTAAAATTCCTTCTGTGCTTGTTAAAAATATGATTGATAAAATCATATTAGGAATTCCTTTTATTTTTTTTTTTGTATCCATTTCTTTCTGAAAATGATAGTATTACTACTGATCATTTTGGACAAAAAATTCAGTTTAAATTTGCTTCAAAATTTGAAATTGATACAGATAAAAGTCTGAAATCTTTGTTTTATGCAAAAACAAAGCATTTGAATTTCCTATAACAAGAAATCAAATTAAAAAGATTTCAGAACAACCCTCTAATACTTTGTTTCAGTCAAAAATCAGTGATTTTAACAAAAAACTGATTGATGATGTTTGTTCTGATCTTCCAAATGCCTTTTGGCATAGGAAGAAAGATTTTGTTTCTTTACCTTACATTAAGGATTTTTGTGAGAAAAACATTTCAATTAAATCTTGGAAAAATGAATAGTGAGATTTTGAAATTTTGGAAAAATGAAATCAATAATTTGCTTGCTAAACAAATTATTAGGCTTACTAAGTCTCCATGGTCTTGTGTTGTTTTCTATGTCCAGAAAAATGCAGAAATTGAGAGAGGGACACCCCGCCTAGTAATTAATTAGAAACCTTTGAACAAAATCCTAGAGTGGATTAAGTATCATATCCCTAACAAGAATGACTTACTTCATAGGTTATGTGATGCAATTGTCTTCTCCAAGTTTGACCTAAAGTTAGGATTTTGGCAAATCCATATTACTAAGTCCGATAGGTATAAGACTGCTTTTACTATCTCATTTGGACACTACGAGTGGAATGTGATGCATTTTGGACTGAAAAATGTCTCTAGTGAATTCCAAAATATTATGAATGACATCTTCAATTCATTCACCCATTTCACCATTATTTACATTGATGATATTCTTATATTTTTCAAATCTATTGATAAACACTAGAAACATTTGCAATTGTTTCTGGATATCATTAGGTTGAATGGTCATATTGTCTCTGCTAAAAACATTAAATTGTTTCAAACCAAGATCATATTTCTTGGTTATGATATTTCTGAAAACAAAATTAGACCCATCAACAGGGCTATCAAATTTGCAGACAAATTTTCTTATGTTATTCTTGATAAAAACTCAGTTACAGAGATTCCTTGATTCTCTCAACTATGTTGCCAAATTCTACCAAAACATGAGAAAACGATGTCGCCCACTATTTGAATGGCTAAACAACAATCCTCCTTCTTAGTCCGAAATTCATACTACTCTTATTAAACAAATCAAGACACATGTTAAGACTCTTCCATGTCTTAGTATCCTTACTTCTAGCTCTTCTAAAATAGTTGAAACAGATGCCTCTGACATTGGTTATGGTGGCATTCTGAAACAAATTATTTCACCAGGCTCATCCGAATAGATTATTTGATTCCATTCCGAAGTCTGGAATAGTGCACAACTTAATTATAATATTATTAAGAAAGAAATCTTATCTATAATACTATGCATTTCAAAATTTTAAAGTGATTTGTTAAATAAAAAATTCTTACTATACATTGATTGCAAGATTGCTAAATATGTTTTAGAAAAAAATGTTGAAAACCTTGCATGAAAACATATTTTTGCCTAATGGCAAGCTATATTGAGTGTTTTTTACTTCGATATTGAATATATTAAAGGTTCTGATAATTCCACTCCTGATTCCCTTACTCGTGAATTCTTGCAGCAACCATGAGCAAGAAGAAAGAGAAAGGAAAAAAGATTGCTACATTACTACCAATTCCTAATCTCAAGCTCATTAAAAATGAGCATGCTTCCCCACTAGAGATTGCTAATAGGTTTACTACCCTTAGGAGTATCCCTACTGTTAAATTTGCTTCATTTGCTTCTACTATTACTACCCTTATGACCCATATGCTAAACCAATTTCTTTTGTTAAACCCACTCAATATTTCCCTACTTCAAAAACTGAGTATCTTAAAAAACTTTTTTCCTAAAATTTGTTCTATATTGAATCCAATAGATCAATACATACAGATCCCTTCAAAATTTCTTCCAGCTATTTTCCTCCAGGTTTTCACTGGATTCTTGAGAATCCTGCCAAAAACCTCCAATATTATTTTGGCATTCTGCTCCAAATAGAATCCATTGTTATTAAACTCATTTATGATAAAACTAATAAATCGGAATTGATTTATCACAGTGCTTACATTTTGAACATCATTACTGAAGAAGACTAGGGTACCCACCTCTTTACTTCAAAAAAATTTTCCAATTTTGAAATTGTTTATTGTTATTATGATTATATTGATGCCTGGTCCAAATTCATGTTATTCCAAACTGCAAAAATGAGTTGCTCCTGGTTTCTTAATTTTGATAAGAAATTCAAAGGCAAACTTTCCCTTTGGTTCTTAAAATGGTGGAACCAGTTTGGTTTCATTCCTAAAGTTTTTCCTGAACAATTTCAGAAATCCATTAAATGTTTTGCTAATGCAATTGTTTCAAAATTGGATTGTCAAGATGTCAAATTCCCTTACTCCCTCCATTTTTGCAAAAGGTACAAGGTCCATTGAATTCTAAAATGGAGTTATGAGAGAAATGGTGACTTGTTGGTTCGTATTCTACTTTGTCAAATGATGGGATAGATATCCCCACACATAAGACATTACTGATCACATTACCAGAGATTTCCCCCAGATTACTCCAGATCTGAAAAATACTGAAGAATTCCCTATTATTGTTCATCAATCAACATCGCCTGGATACAACAAAATAGAAGTCCATCTCAATGTGCTTTGTGCGGGCATGGAACATCGGATTTGCAGATAGATAAGTACCCTCTTACCACAAAATTGGAGGCTTTAAAACTGAGATACCAAATTCCTTAAGTAGTGACATTAACCATTGTAGTTCGACAGCTGTGTCGGATAAGGCTTTGTATTTGGCCTCTATACTGGACCTTGCAATAGTTATTTGCTTTTTACAACTCCAAGAGATGCGATTATGTCCTAAGAAAATACAGAACCTACCAGTTGAGTGGCAATCATCTCGTGAGCCTGCTCAATTTGCATCATAGAAGGCTTGCAGTTATGTGGATTTAGACTTTTGTAAAATTAGACCATGATCAATGGTTTGTTTAAAATAGCGCAGGAGACGCTTCACAGCTTAGCAATGGATGACTTTGGGACTATGCATGAACTAAGAGAGCTTGTTAACTGTAAAAGCTATGTCTGGCCTTTTTAGAGATAGATATTGTATGGCCCCCCACAATGATCTTATATAGGTTGGTATCTTCAAAATCTTCACTCTCATGGGCTATTAAACTAGTTGATGTAGTCATCGGTGTGGCGATAGGCTTAGCCTCACACATTTTGGTCTTATTTAGAATATCCAGAATATATCTTTGTTGAGATAGGAAAAATTTTCCATTGTCACATACTGCTTCAATGCGCAAGAAAAAGTTTAAAGAGCCTAGGTCCTTGATTGCAAATTTATGGTGTAGGGCTCTAAGTATTTCATCAATTGTAGACACATTGGAACCGGTAATCAAAATGTCATCAACATAAATCAGAACATACATGATCAAACTATTTGAAGCATGAAAAAACAATGGGGAGTCCAATCGAGACCCCATAAAACCAAGTCCTAATAGCTTGTTACTTAACCTAGAAAACCAAGCTCTTTGGAGCCTGTTTCAAGCTGTAGATTGCCTTGTGTAATTTGAACACATAGTTAGGAAATTGAAGGTGTGCATAACGTAGGAGTTAATTCATATACACTTCCTTTGTCAAAGAACCATGTAAAAATGCATTTTGTACATCTATTTGTCGTATAGGCCAGCCACAAGATACTGCAATAGATAGAATCAATCATACCATGGTGGGCCTTATTACTGAACTGTATGTTTCGAAGTAATCCACACCAGACTACTGTAGACATCCCTTGGCTACGAGTCATGCTTTGTAGCGCTCGCTGTCATTGTTGGCCTTTTTTTTATTATGAAAACCCACTTGGAGTCGATGATGTTGCAGGTAAAGGAAGGTGGAACTAAGGACTAGGTTCCAATCTTCAATGCAATATCAAACTCCTGTTTTAAATAATAATCCTAATGAACAAGCAAGTTGAAAATTATATGTTCTAAACGTTAGAACTTGATTTAAAAGAAGTTCTTGAACGTAGACACTATCCTGAACACTTGAAAGATTTCAGTTTTACTAGCAACTCTCAACCTTATTCGGCCATAGGAGTTATAACAACCCACCAGAAATTCAGTGGTTGAATTTCTGTAGACCTTAGGAGCATCGTGTAATCCCAAAAAGATTTTACAAATTGAGCGACCGCTTATGTTTTAGTCTATCAGCATAGTCAGTTTTCTACCCACCATGTTGACAAAAGTGTCATTTTAATTATTTGAGGTACTTAGAAGTATGAGATTGGGAAATGAATTGTACCATTAGCTTCAAATGAATCTTTAGGGATTATAATGCAATAATATGTTTTTCATTTTACGGATGAAAAGTGTTCGTAAATGCCTTTTGAGTTGATCGAAACACTTAGGAGTTGAATTTTGTGAAACAAATTGCACCACTAGACTCATATGTTTATTTAGGATTTTATGGTATAATGTTAATTTTTGTAATTTTTTGGATGAATAGTAACACTTGGAATAGTGCCACACGGCACCAAGTTCAAGCAATTGTCAAATCGCTATATGGAAGGTCTAGATCCACATAGAATCACTAGGATTGCTTCTTGGATGGACATTTGGCACATTCCAAACCATTCATTGGAATAGTACTAGGACACTTGTCACTTAGTGAATTAAGTGTGATAGGTTGAATGCAAATCAAACCATGTGATCGTGTTACCTATGCAAACACTATTCCGACCACCTAAAACACTTTTTGACCAACCAAAAGAGGGTTTCAACCCTAATTAAAACCCAAACCAACAGGTTTCAATTGAAACTCTAAAACCCTCAAAATGGTTCAAACCCTAAACCATGATTTCAACACTTTGTGGCCTGGTTTTTTATTAAGTGTTTAATCACTTGGATTAATCACTTCATCATGCTATTAATCACTCAATCGTTCACTCCACTCAACCAGCTTTGGCAGTGATTGAGCTGCATTATTGCATATTTTATAAATTTAAAATCAATATATTTTTAATTATTTTATTATTTTATCATTGGTTTTAGATGGAAAAATGATTAAAAGGAATAAATCCAAGTTGTGATTTAAATTGATTAAAAGTATAGTTTATGCTTAATTTTATAATTTGTGATTTAATTGGACAATATTTATTCACATGCACAACACAATTTTAATATTTTATTCTCCATCTTTTGTCTAATTTTATTTTTATTTTAGTTTCTTTGTCTAATTTTATTTTTGTTTCTTTAATTATTTATTTTGCTTTGCCTAAGTTTTATTTTTATTATTTTATTTTCTGTTTTACAGGTTCTACTAAACGACAAGTCGTTTTTGTCTATGGACAAAACGACATGTCATTTTTCTCTAGGAATTGAAACTGCCGTCTGCTAAACGACTTGTCGTTTAGTCTATAGACGAAAAATGACTTGTCATTTTTCTATCGAATGAAAACTGCCCTCTGCTAAAAGACTTGTCGTTTTGTCCATAGACAAAAATGACCTGTCGTTTTAAGTCATATCCAACCGACAACCCCTCTTAAACGACATGTAGTTTTGTCCATAGACCAAAACTACATGTCATTTTGGTCATCTTCATCCTCAAACACCTGCGTATTATCTCCATGCATGCAGTGCACCACCAAACTCCTCCACCTGCTGCAGCTCAATTACATCCACCACACGAAACTCCTCCACGGCACCAGCACACATCCAGCAACACGCACCGTGAACCACCACTGCGCTGCCACCAGCCGTGACCAGCCAATCCACGTAAAAGCTCCCCCACGGTAGCATCAAGCTGGCACCACTGCCCCGCAGCAACACTACACCACCATCCACTGCCACCGTGTGTTAACTCAGCTCCTCCATGCACCTCCACATGAAAACCAACAGCAAGCACCCTCTGTTTTATGAAGTTTAAATAGAGCAGGTTATGTCCTACCCCTCGAAACCAGCCTCACTCGGAACCACCATGCTGCCCAGTCTTGCCAGCTGAATCTCCAGCGGCAACACCACTCCAAGGCACACGCTGGGAGACACTCATGCAGCAGCGACGGAAGATGGAAGAATAAGAAGAAAAAAATATATAAATGAAGAAGAAATGCGGACGCACGCTGGGCAAGAAAAAAAAAAGAAATAAAAGCTAACATGCAGGAACGCCGAAAGAATAAACACATGTGCAACGGACATAGAAACGCCAGTGGAATAAAAAGCAACAGATAGAAAAAGAAGATGCCGAAAGCAAAAGACATGGAACAACTAATATGCATGCGGGACACTGAAAGACAAACACATGCACATGCACATGAGACTTTCGGCAAGGCTGGGCATGCACACGCAAGAAAGAAATATAAAAACACTCACGGACACATGCCGAATACAGCTTGGCGTGAAAGAGTGGGGAACATGTATAATGGACATGAAAGGTTGGCCTAAATGACTTTGATTTTTAAGTGCATATTGGCAGACAAAGTTTGGGCAAATGGCATAAAGAAATGAAGAAGAAGTGCACATCAGAAGAAAGAAGAAGAAATGAAGCTCTATTTAAAGGATTGACATCGGGGAGTGAAGAACACAATTAATTCAGAGGAGAGTTTTTGGAGAGATAAGTAAAGCTAGGGATGAACTTTCACAATTGAGGGTGTTTTTTTAGTTTATTTTTTATTCATGTGATTTTTTTTTATTAATGCAAACTCTTATTTATCATTCTCTAATTATCAATAGTATTTTCTTATCTCCAAATAATCTTGAAATTGATTCATTTCATAGATTCAGTCATGCTTTTTCTATAGAATAGTTAAAATCCTTGATTATGTTTGGATTAATTCATTGTCTTTATTGATTTAATTCTTTGCTGCAGTATTTCCCACTGGGTATATTGTCGTAGTTGGATTTTTTCAATAAAAATAATAATTCACAAAGTTTTAAAAAGTAGTGAATGATTTATCAAAGAGTTATCTTTCGATTATTGTGGTTTGTAGTTCTACATCTTCCAATTGGGGACTCTAGAGATGGATCCCTAATTGAGTAATTCATTGAATCAAGAATAAACATAAATATCCAATTTGTGCAAGGAATTCTTGATGCTTTACTATTTATAATTTGAGTGATCCTTATTTTTATCATTGTAATTTTAGTTTCTAAATCGCATTAAAACCAGTCCTTTCTTATTGATCATTAAATATTTTCCTTTAGCTCTTCTTATTATTTGTTGTGTTTTCTTTACTCTATCTAGCTGAGAAATCGACACCCGAAAGTTGTGCTACAAATACTACGTTATTCTTTAGCCGTAATCAGGCAGCAAGGGAATAACAACTAAGCAGCCACCTTTCCTCCACCTTTTGGGATGCCAACCTCCCATCCAAGGGTTATTCAACCACCCCATGTTAGCCCCAACCATGTATGTCACGCCTCTTGCCTCCCACACTAAATATTTTGTATTTACATTCCATTTTCTAGAGAGAATACGAGAGAGAGTCTTCAAGTAGTTTTCTAGGTTGTTCTTACTCGATTTTTTCGAAGCCTTTGTAAGTAGATTATCACAAAACTCCCTTCATATATTTTGTGTTACTTTGAGTCTAGTTTTCATTGATATGTTTTGGGTAATCTTCATAGAGGTTTTGTTAATGAAAAGTCAGTTTGAGCATGCAAAAGTCAAACTCGATGACAACTTAGATGTTTATGTGAAACTTTGTTATTTTGATGAGATGTTTTGGGGAGTCTTGGGTAGATCTTTCTTTGGTGAAGAGTCAACATGTTAATATGTAAGTTAGGTTTTATTTATTGCATGTTAATATTTTTTATAAAGATTTTTGCTTGATTTCGGAAAGTTGAAAATTGGAAGTGTCAAAACAATTTTTATTTTGGGAAATTTTTAATCTTTAGTTATAGAAACATGATCTAATGATCTTGATATTCATATATATTGCTATTAAGGTTTTTATCTATGTGTTAGGAAGTTAGTTTTGGAGAATATTGGTTTTGATCTTGATGGAATAAATTGTTATGCATGCAAAGGTTCGGTTAGGACATAAACTTGAGGCTCACGGGTTTGCTTTGTGTTTTTATGAAGTTTTTGTCATTTGATCATAGATTAAATGATTATATCATGTTTAGAACTTGACTATGAAGTATATAGTTTTATTCATTTAAGTTTTACTTCATAAAAATTTCAGATTTAGTGCGTTTGATCTAAGTTAAGAACATGTGTTACTAGGTTTAGACTTAGTGAGCATGCCGATTGGTTTGATGATGATTTTGTAACCTTGGTTGTTGTTCAAGCATGGTTATCTCTTAGATTTTATTTATAAACATGTTAAGAGTGAGTTTATGGACTTTTGGAGTCCTAGGAGTTCATTAGAAAGGTGATAGATCAAGTACATCAAGGAGTTGTTCTATTTGTCTAAGACTTTGTGTTTTTGGGACTTTTCTTGACATGAGGAATTTAATTTTTTGTGATATGATTATTTTGATATCATGGTATGGCCTTAGAACCTAAAATATGATTTTTAGTGTTGCAAGAATCTATTTAAGTATATAATTTAAGGTTTGAAAGAATTGCAACAAAAATCAAGACTTTTTAGCCTTTACATGTTTCGACCAAGGCATAGTTCTTATGGTTGTGTTTTGAATTAACTTTTCTTATTGTATTTATGTATTTATTACAAAATTTACATGAGAAATTTAAATTTTGGTAGAGTTTGGAGTTCGTACATGAAATCTTTAATGTAGGAGCAAAATGGTCATTTCCTGCATGTAAAGGGGTAAAATAGAAAATTTTACCACGAGTCAATTATTTTCAGTGTTTGAAAGGATATTCTAACCCTTAGAATTATCTCATTTCAGTTTACGCTATTTTTTACTACATTTACGTACGTTACACTACGGTCACTGTAAGTTAGCCTATAACTTACTTTTCAATGTATTTTTGTATGTGTGATGGTAAGCCATAATTGTCATATTATTATCACTCATGATTATTATAAATGTTCTCATATGCCATGCCATGTTAATTATTTTAGCACATGCTTATCTGTTGCATGCCATATTATGCCACGCCATTTGTCGCGCGTTCATTTGTTATATGCCATGGCATGTCACATGCTGTGATGACCCAAGTTTGACTAGACATTTTTGTAAATTATTTAGTTGTCATAGTTGTTCAAGGGCCTTAGAATTTCTAGATTGAAGGAGAGGCCTTAGATTTTTGGATTGAGCAACTTAAGCCCAAGTGAAGCTAACCCTAGAAAAGCCTTGTAAAATTTGGCCCCTATAAGGAAACTAAGCCCATAACCCAAACCCTTGTCACTAGCACCATATGTCAAACATGTGAAGTACTACGTATCTAGTCCTAATAGTGGGCTAAGGGGGGGAAGAGAGAGAAATGTTGGGAAGACAAGGGATGGCTTGCACGCCTGCCCTAGTTTTCATGCCACTTGTCTTTCATGCAAGGAAGCCTTCTAGAAGATGAGATGACAAGATGACCTAGAGAACACCAAGGGGCATTTGGCCAACTCACCCAACACGCCTACACCATGTCATTTGGCACATGTTTAAGTTCCAAGATTGATATATATATGGGTAGTGGCACCTAGGGAAGATAGATAATATTTTGCATTGGGAAACCAAAGGGACAAGAAGGGATTTCAGTTTTTGCCAAGGCCACACACACACTCTAGTATTTTGTTCCGAAAATGCCACTTGTTCACCATGCAAAGAGCTTCAAGAAGAAAGGGGAAGGGACTTTGTACAAAAAGACTAACCTACCCCCATTATTTCAGCCACTACACTTACAAGCACACTCACACTTGCTACTTGTCACTTTAGGATACAAAAGGGACCAATGGTAAGTGAAGAGTCACCTAGGGAAGTAGAAATAGAAGATGAAAGATCTTCATGGGGTTTGGAGTAAGAAATGGACGGCTAGGGCATGGCACATGCCTATGCCATGTGTCATGCATGCAAACTTCACTTTTGGAAAATGAAGAGATCTTGTATTTATTTTACCTTTTTGCCCTAAGGTACATTGCACCTAAATGGAAGTAAAAGGAGCATAAGAGGGCTTCAGCCAAAGGGGAAGAACCCCATGCGCCACCCACATACCATGCACCTTCCTAATGCAATCCAATGATGGAAACACCAAGAGTCATTTTCGGCCAAGGGAAGAGGAAAGAAAGAAGGCCACTTGTTCTTCATGCAATGGGTCACTAGCAATCAATGAGATTTTGTGGGAGAATTCTATATAAAGAGAGAGGAGTCACATGCCCGTGGGCTTTTCTCTTTTGTCATTCTTAGATTTTACATGCTCTCATTCTCTCCACACTCTCTTACACGACCACTTAAAGATTTCTTCCACTTTCTCACACTTTCATTTAAACCAAACAAGGGAGGCTTAATTCAAGAGAGGGATTTCGGCATTTATAAGGAGGAGCCACGGTAATAACTTGGTTTCTCTTTGTTTCTACACACATATATCACATTTTCAACTCAAGATGAGATTTGAACCTCAAGGGAGTTCAAATATGGTGAAACACACACGATTTCCACAATTGTTCATAGGAAACAAATTAGGGTTTCCTAGAAACGGTCCAAGTCGAATGGTTGAGGACACAAATCCTCCATTTATTTGGCCAATCTCTTACATTTTCACTCTATTTTGAGATATGGATGAGATACAAGGAAGTTGAAGGGTTTCTTGATTCAAGACCATAGAAGCCGATTGGTTTGGGACTTCTTAAGCCCTAGTGATAACCCTAGAAACTCTCACACACACTCAAGAACACGGATTAGGGTTTTGGAACCCTTATTATAACAAGTTATATTTCAATTTACAGATTTCTATTTGTTTCATTTTGTGGATTTTTGTAAGTATACACTCAACTTACTCTTTGTTAATGCTCGTATATGTTTGAGTAGATCCGTCTCATGTTATTATTGTTTGCTTTTTATCTCTTGTTTCTTTATTTGAATATGCTAACATGATCTTGAATATATCTATGGAAGGAATTATGCTTCAGATTATTGATGAAAATGCATGAAATACTCCTATAAGTTTTGATTTTTACTTGATTAAGGTTGATGGTTATGCAACATGATATTTCGGTTTGAACATGTGTTGAGAGTTTCGAACCTTAGCCAAATCCTATGATTACATGTTTTGTTTCACTATGCTTTGATTTCTATATTATATACTTGAAGTTTTTACATGTTTAAGTGATGATTCTTGAAGTTTTTGTGCCTATGTATTTCGGACTAAGCAAGTTCTCATGATTCCATGTATGTATTTTGATATCTCATGTATTCTATGTTACTATGACATGATTTGAACATGTTATGCTTGATTGTCTCATGCACGACATCTCATGTGTCATATGTCAAGTACAAGAATGTGTAAGTCTTAAGTCTTAAGTCTCATGTCACATGCATTTGGGAGACGTGGTTAAAAAAAATATTTTCAAAGGAAAAAGTCTAATGTTTTATCACGAACCCAAGTATTAAGGCGGGAGAATGTCTTAATGGAACTCCTCTATCCACTTTGGAGTGCTTAAGAATGGAGTGGTAACCCCTAGGTTGACAAAGAACCGTCGACGAGTCTCGAATGGATTCTTTTTTAAAAAATTCCGGAGCGAGGAAGCGTCTAACGCTAGTGAGTTCATAAGGCAAGTAACCAGACGAAGTACTGTCGAGTTAATATGAAATGACTCTGTTTCAGACGTATTCATCATGGTGCACAGACCGTTGATGGTGCGGTAACTAGTAGGAACACGCGGTGCAAAGGAGAACCGTGTTGTGTCCACCCTCTAAACAAGAACAAAAGCTCATATGTTATGGATCACTTGATGAAAATCTTGTGATATGATAAGGATCACTAGATGTAAATCTTGTTATATTTTCTTATAAGGCAAGTTCTAATTAAGATCAACGTGAAAAAGAAAGCCAAAGATGTTTTTTGAAAAAATCATATGTCAAGTACATGTCCATGGACACATTTCATGATATACCTCTTGTATGCTTGCATTAACTATTGTATGTTGCATCTTTACTTGCTGAGATTTCTTAAAATCTGATCGTGGTAGTTTTCATTACTATTCTCTTTCCAAAATGGTAGAAGTTGTTACAGGCTCAGATGAGGACTGTAATGACCAAGCAGAAGAGGACGGCACCTCCTCCGGAGAGAATCTTACCTCAGATGGTCACAAGCTCGCCCAAGCCCTCTATCTTGGAGCGCGACTATTGATCAGGCGATCATCGAGATACTCCAATTTATTGAGGAATTCAAATGGCTCAAGAATCGGGATAAGGATAAGACCTTAGAAAAGCAAGTGAAGCCAGAGCCCTTTTGATGGGGGGAAAAAAGCTAAAGTTAGGACCTCATTTCCCCTAGGGGGAAATGCCTGTTTTGTGTTTTGAGACTTGGTTATTTTGAGTAGGTCCCATGTTTTGGGAGATGAAGAATTCTCTATGCTTTTTGGAAACTATATTTATATAATGCATGTTTTGGGAAAAAGACAATGTTGGGTATTTTGTTTAGTAATGGTACCATGTGCTTTGCAATTGCTTAGATTATTTGACTTTTATTATTCTGCTGTAATTTTATTGCATACTGCTAGTGTATTTAGGTGCATTACATATTATCTGTCATGTACGAGGGGTATGTAGCCATGTGTTACATCTCCAGGCGTTTCAGTCACCGTCCTATACCAAGCGGAGGTTGGGGGCGCCACACATGTGTGGAGTATGTCATAAAAAAAAATTTCAAGTCAATAGAGTCTTTTTTTTATTATGATCCTAAGTGTTAGGATGAAATATTATCTTAGTGGAACTCTATTGTTCACGCTGGAATGTTTAAACTAGTGTGGAGTTCTTTGGGTTAATAAGATAAAGATCAGCAGGCTTCGAATAAGACCTAAATAACTGGTTTCTAGAGGAAAGTCAAGCACCCAATGTCGGTGGTGCCAACCTCAATTATCATTTCAGTTATAATGGCGTACTCACAACTAGCGTAGATGCCTGTTATTGGATGCAGTGCTGGCAGGAGCACACGGCTTAAGGCGAACCGTGTAGCATTCACACTTCACTTCCAATCAAACATGTATATGTCCATGTCAATTTCAGTTCATATCAGTTCAGTTCATGTCAGCTTTTAGTCCATGTCAAGCTTCTACTTATGTCAATACATGTCATGCTATTTGCCTAATATTGTCATTAACATTCTTGTACCTGTCATGATGCATTCTACATTCATGCCATTTTACTGTCATGCATGCATTTGTACACTACTAGTTAAGTTAGTTGTTAACTTGTTGAGATTTGTAATCAAATCTCACTTGGTAGTCCTAATTACCATCCCCCTCGGAATGGTAGAAGCTGTGACAGGGAACGATAGAACCAAACTGGACTAAGCTAAGGTTGGTGTGGCCAGAACCAAATTGCTTTGAGCTTACTGTACATGATCGCTTCCGATTGATAGGTTGTTACACGGATATTACTACACTGCTAATGAACGGTATCACGAGAATTTTGGAGGGTAATCCTGAGCCCTTACAGCTTCGCATTAGATAATCAATTCATAAAAGTTATTTCAAAGTTATTGGGGAGATCGTATAAATTTTGAGAAGTGCAATGTGATATCCGAGTTTAAACTAGGTCCTTACGTTTTAGTTTTCATTTATGTTTTGATCTAGAGATTTAAGCCCAATGGATTGAGAATGTTAGGAGTGAGAGATTGATATAGACTATTCTTGTGTTGGTGCAATAGGCACCTAAGCCCAAGGAGAGGCCCAACACTTAGCTAATTTCAGACCTATAGGAATTTAGGGTTTGGGAATAAGTGAGAGGCGCCATTTAGATGGAAGGCCTTTGAGTTTCCCTAAGACATGATCATTAGATCCATAGGTATGAGAGATTCGATTTAAAAGGGATGTGCCATTTGGAAAGCATGCAAAATAGCTTCTAGAAGAAGTTACATGAAAGAAAAAGGGCCTAGGGTCCAGTTTACTAGAGGACGCAATACCTTTCAAACACTTTCTCTTTTCTAGTATCTACTCATATAAGGTCGTCAAAGAAAGCATGTACCCCACTCAGAATGGTTATTGGACAAGGGCGGGATTGGCTTCATCCCCTTAACATAGCTCAAAGCCAGAGGTTGATGTTGCTTTATGAAACGAGGAAAACGAATCAGTGATCTCGATCATCACTTACGATATTCCAAATCGATGAATTTTATCAACAGATAAAGCAAGGAGTTTGAGTTCCTTGAGTTCAATTCAAGTTTGATTGACAACTGACATAGCTGAAGTAGCAGAAAGCTTCCTTTATATAATACTGATGGAGGAAAGCAACTATGTGTTTTGGTGACAAGAAGGCGGTCATTTGCTCACTTGAAGGCGCTGGCTTGAAACCCTTCAGGGTTTCATTACGACACTCAAGTGAGCTCTTATTACAGTTTGTCCGCTAAAAGGTTACCAAATTGTAGTAAGATGCTATACTATACTGCGATAATGGCTCCAAAAGGAAGGGGAAAATGGATTTCAAAAAAAGAAGGGCATCCCTTACTCCATTCATACTAAATGGTGGGACGGGTGAGAAAGACGATTTGTAATACACTTCATGAACAAGGAATCATCTTTTCACAGCAAAATTGGGAAGAATTCCATGCATTCAACCTTTTTGGGCCTTGCGCGCACGCAGGTACTACGGGGCCCACACCTTTATTAAATCATTAAAACTACTTCCATATCTCTTTTTTAGTTTCTATTTACATAATTGTTTTGAATCCATATGACTTTTTCTCTTCCATTTCTTTCTTTTTTCAAAACCATTCAAATTTTTTCATTTTTTCTTGACTGAACCGATTTCATTCAATAGTCACTTTATTCAATGAATAAGTATTTCATTCACAATTACAAACGAAAGGGAAGGCTTCTATCGGAATCCCTATCTATATTCATAGTATTACATATTAGTTAGATATATTTTACTTCATGTATAACTAATTAATATTTAACCACTTGAGTAGTAAGGGAAAACCCTTTACTAAGAAATATATATAGGGCTTTTTTTGCTTGTTCGCCAAGCTTTTGAGTAACTCTTTCAACTACCACCTAATCTCCCAACATGCTCAAGAACCAAGAGCTACCCAGGGACTGAATAGCTGAAGGGAACTTGCTTTTAGAAAGAAGATAGGCCGGTCAAACAAAAATAATGTGTAACGGGCTCTCTGCTCCTAGTCACTAAGTAGTGCTATTATGTCCTCTGGGAATTCCAACAAGAGGTTCTTTCTTTCTCTCATGTAATTTTGCCCTCCCGTTCCACTTCTGTGAAGGAGGAAATGGGATTTGAACCCATGAATCCCTGTGATACATCATAGCTTGAGCAATTAGGCTAGTGGTTGTTAAGAGGAGTCTCAAGTACAAGTTTCCTTGTCCAGTCATGTGCTCTGACTCAACCGCAGGCTGGTAGAGAGGTTATGGTGACTGGAATCACTTATGATTCTCAGTTCCCTCATCCTTTGCATCGGATCTTTCACTATCTCAACGCTTCTTCTACTTTTGGATTGCTCATTCATCCCAATGGCAACCCTTCCTTGCAGGCCTTTTCTGATGCAAACTTGGTTGAGTGTCCGTATGATTGTTGGTCCACTAGTGGTTATTTAATATTCTATGGCATTGACCTTATATCCTGGAGCTCTCACAAATAACACATTATTGCGAGCTCTAGCATCGAAGCTGAATACAGAGCCTTAGCCAATTCTACAGCCGAACTCATTTGGCTCTAGTGTCTTCTCAAGGAACTTGGCATTTTTCTCCATCAACATCCCAATTTGTGCTGTCACAACATTGGTGCCATTTATCCTTCTATCAATCCAGTTTGTAAACACATACAGAACATGGGTTTGTGAATTGTACATTTTTCTAAGTTTTTATGTTTTTTACCTTGGGTCCATTGTGAAGTAAGATTTTGTCAGATGTTGCTATTTGTGTAGGCATTACCTACCTACACCATGATTTTTTTATTTTTTTTATTACCTAAGTCTTTTTGTAAAGACTTGAATGATTGTTTGCTAAATTCTACAATGCCAATCTAAAAGAAAGATACATTGGCTTAGTTGGTCAAAGATGTGTTCTTCAAAGATGCGAGGTGGTATGGGTTTTAAGAACCTTGAGCTTTTTAATTTAGCTTTTCTAGCAAAACAAGGTTGGCGATTGATTCAAAATCTTAATTCTTTGTTGTCTCGGGTCTATAAAGTTAAGTATTTTCCTTCCACAAATTTTTTTCATTCACATTTGGGCAATAAGCCCTCATATGTATGGATGAGTATTTGTGTTGCTAAATCTCTTTTGCTAGCTGGGGGTATTTGGAGGATAGGGAAAGGTACTGATGTAAGGATAACTCAAGATAAGTGGCTCCCAATTTTCTGGTTACCTGAGTCTCTTCCACCTAATTATGTCATTCATGATAATTCGAAAGTTAATATGCTTATGCATCAGCCTAATGGTTATTGAGCTATAAATTTGATTCAATATATATTTACTCATTTTGTTGCTAATGCAATTGTACAGCTTCCTTTATTGCCAAGGGGTTCAGATGATAAGTTTGTATGAATAGGCACTAAAAATTGCTTGTATTCAGTAAAGTCTAGATATCATCTTGCTATCACATTATTTGATTCTACTGTTGATTTGGCTAGTTCTGATTTTCAAGGCTCTTCATCTTTTTGGCGTCAATTCTTGAATTCAAATCTTTCGAATAAGTTTAAGAACTTTTGCTAGAGAGCTTATAAGGATAGTCTTTCTACAAAACTAAATCTGCTAAAGAGGGGTGTTATTTCTAATGCAGATTGTTCTCTTTGCTCATTGGTAGTGAAAGATTGTCGTCATATTTTTTTGGGCTATCCAGATGTGAAAAAATTGTTGGCTATACGTTGTCCTTCTGTTATACCTGATTGAACTGTATTATTGCATATTTTATACAATTAAATGAATACATTTTTAATTGTTTTACTATTTTATTATTGATTTTAGATGGAAAAATGATTAAGAGACATAAATCTAAATTATAATTTAAATTGATTAATAGCATAATTTATGCTTGATTTTAATACTTGTGATTTAATTTGATATTGTTTCTTCACAAGCACAACACACTTTTAATATTTTAGTCTAGTTTTATTTTATATTTATTTATTTATTTTCTTTTTCTAGTTTTATTTTTGTTTCTTTAATTATTATTATTTATTCTGCCTATCTTATTTTATTAAAATTTTTATTTTATTTTATTTTATTTTTATTTTTCAACACAAGCTAAATGACATGTCGTTTGGTCGACAAACCAAAACGACATGTCGTTTCTAATTGAAGTGAATTCGGCCATTTGCTAAACGACCTGTCGTTTAGTCCAAAGGCAAACAAAAATGACCTGTCATTTTTCTGTCTAATTAAAACTACCATGTGCTAAACGACGTGTCGTTTAGTCCATAGACAAAAATGACACGTCGTTTTCGTCATCTTCAACCTCCAGCACACGTACTCCATGCCTGCGTTCGGACCACCACGCTCCACTGCACCTCTGCCCAGCATCACCAAGAGCCACCGTGCAGCCTCCTCCAGCATCACTGCTCTGAACACAACCGAGCTACGCAGCACCCCCACCTTGCCAACCACCACACTCCATTACTCAAGCCACCATGCAAAGCCGTGAACCTCCTATGCATCACCACCTCGCTGCCACCCTCCATAGCAGTGGACACGTCGTCTCCATCAAGTCAGCACTACTCCGAACACCACCGAGCTAAGCAGCATTACCACTGTGAGCCATCCTCAACACGTCCAACAGCCTCTGTTCTACCTCCTCGAAACAGAGAACCATACGGCCTACCGCCACCCTCACCACCATAGATAACCGCCCAGTTCGCTGCCTCGTCGTGGTCTACAACTCTCGGGGATGATCATAGCTCAAACACTGAAAGAAAACAAAGAAAAAAATACGCACTAATGTTGGGCAACGAAACCATATGGGACGGCAAGAAAAGAAACATGCTGGGGGGCGAATGGATCCTTCTTCCAGCCAGCTATGCACAGTCTGCATGTGGAGAACAAGACGCACTAACATGCATGTGACGCCGAAAGAAATAAAAAGAAAAGGAAGTGAAGAAAGATGAAATAAAGAAAGAAGTGAGCGGAAGTGAAGATAGGAGGAAGTTTTTGGAAAGAGGCATATTTAATTGAAGGTGGGTATTTAAAAACCCATGCATGTTGGCTTGAAGGCAGACAAAAATATTGATGGAGGCAAGAATGTTAAAAAGTTAATGCATGCTTTTGATCTTCGAAGGAAACAAATTATGGTAGACCAACACTGATTTATGGAGATCAGCACTTCACGCCGCACAGCAGATGAAATAAACAAATGAAGGCTAAGGCTTTCAGCTGAAAGCAAGAGAACAAAGGGAATAAGAAATAAAGCTTTCGGCATGAATGAGTGGGGGACATGGGCCAGAAGACGCAGAAGAAAAGCCTTTCGGTGGTGGACGAAAACATGCAGCTCATTCGGTCTGGAAAGAAATAATTCAAAGGAGCACTTAAGGGAAGAAATAAAAAAAAAACGCTAGCTTCAAGCTTTTCAATTCTATATAAATAGGTGAGGAACAGACTACTTCAGACAGACAATTCGGAGAGACTCTCTAAGTCTTTAAGTAAAACTAGGGATGAACTTGCACAATTGAAAGTGTTTTTAGTTTATTTTTTATTCATGTGATTGTTCTTTATTAATGCAAACTCTTATTTATCATTCTCTAATTATCAATAGTATTTTCTTATTTCCAAATAATCTTGTAATTGATTCCTTTCATAGATTCAGTCATGCTTTTTCTATAGAATGGTTAAGATCCTTGATTATATTTGGATTAATTCATTGTCTTTATTGATTTAATTATTTGCTGCAGTATTGCCCACTGGGTATATTGTCGTCGCTGGGTTTTGTCAATAAAGATGATAATTCACAAAGTTTTAAAAAGTAGTGAATGATTTATCAAAGAGTTATCTTTCGATTAATGTGGTTTGTAGTTCTACATCTTCCAATTGGAGACTCTGAAGATGAATCCCCACTGAATCAAGAATAAACATAAATATCCGATTTGTGCAAAGAATTCATGATGCTTTACTATCTATAATTTGAGTGATCTTTATTTTTATCCATGTAATTTTATTTGCTAAATCACATTAAAACTAATTTTTTTTTATTGATCATTAAATATTTTCATTTAGTTCTTTTTATTATTTGTTGTGTTTTCTTTAATCCGTCTTCCTGAGGAATCGACACTCCAAAGCTGTGCTACAACTACCGCGTTATTCGTTGGGCGTAATCAATACCTTTTCAAGAGACTATAGGTAATTATTCTAATTTGGTTGGGGTTTTGATGCAATATGATATAACTTCAATTTCATGTTTTATTACTATTTATTAGGGTGTTTGGACATATAAGAATATGAAGTTATTTTAGAATTCTAATTGTATGCTTAATGATGTGGTTGATAATTGTTTGGCATATGTTGAGGGGTATACTACCATTAAATCACATCAATCGATTGTACGTAAGGATATCATTCTTTCTTGGAAACCTTATTTGCAAGGTACGGTAAAGCCTAGTTTTGATGGTGCTTTGTTTCGTTCTTTCTTCTGATTCTAGGGGTGTATGGGCTATTTTAAGGAATGATAAATGGGATATTTTATTTTATTTGTGTTGGAAAGAATATGGCATGTTTGAAGTGGATGACATTGAGGTTTTGGTTGCTTTGAGAGGTTTATAGATGATCTTGCATTTGAGTTTCTCCAGTTTTTTATTGGAAGGGGATTCTTTTTCTATGATTGAAGCTATTATCTCTAAGAACCTACTTTTTCATGTAGGGTAATATAATATTTGAGATCCAAAAACTTCTTTCTTCTTTTGAGGACTCTAGTGTACTTCATTTTGGGAGACAAGGTAATGAAGTAGCTCATTTACTTACGAGGCATGCTCATCTTGTGGATGATATAGCTCAATGGTTGTCTCAATGTCCAAATTTTATTCAATCTAGAGTTTTACTAGATGCTTATGTGTAATTACATGGTTTATCATTGTTATTGTTTATGTTATTCTTATGAATGAAATTGTTTTGTTGTAAAAAAAAACTCTCCTAGTTTTATTTAATAAATGAGTTATTCTATTCATAAATCGGTGTGTAGAGCACATCATCAATATCACTAAAATGGTAATATTTGATCTATAAGATTCAAAATTTTAAATTTATCTTCCAAATGAATATATGCCATGTAAACACTTTACTAGTTATGCTCTACACACCGGCTTAATAATAGAATCTTTCTTAATAAAGTAGTCTTTAATGTGTCTTTTACTAGACATATTGAGTGTTCAACTCATATGTTAGATATGTTTAGTTTTAGTGAAAATTTGGTGGATTATATGTGATTGACTATTGGCATATGTGAAACTGGTGTGAATTGTGGTCTAATTTTTTTATTATTCTAGGATTTACTTCCATTACACTATTTAAATTTTAAAAATAATAAAATAAATGTCTTTATGCTTGTACAAAATTTATAAGAGTGCGGTCGGTATTCAGAATATCAGAGGATAACATTCTTTTCAATATGTACACAACTTTTTCTGTTTCATATGTATACAAATAGAAGTGAAAAATGTCTTTTATGAATATTTTAGATTTTTGGTCCTGAGTCTGCATGAAATTATTGTTTAATTTAGTTTGGTTTTAAATACATGTGGAAGACTATGACAACAACTCCATAATGCTTAATGTTTTGTAGCAACATTTATAAATCTTTCAGTTTCTTTATTTATGAGGTAGCTCTTTGATGGTTTGTCTATCATGTAACTCAAAACTTGGGCTAATTAGTTGTACAAAGTAATTTATATGTTAAGTGTCTTTTGTCAAAGCGTAGATTTGTGACTGCTTCTTTGTTTTTAGTATTTAGAATCAGATTGATTGAAATTGAAGGGAGGATGCTCTTTTCATCCCGTTGTCTCAAGTTAAGAGTTTTCAATTCACTACATATAGTCTTGAATTCTACACTTCTCTTGCCAACACAGTTGTGGCATCCCCTGCAACCGGTTGCAGTTTGGCAAGGAACCACAGTGCTCGGGTTGCATACCGCCTGGGTTACATCCCCTAACGCAATATCAAAATCTTGTGTGTTTGTATGCTAATCACACGTGTGTATAAAAATCGCAACGAAAAAAGTATAAGATACTAGTCACAAACTAGAAATATGGGTACCAAAGATTTAAACATAACTCGCACATCAATGATGTTAACCATAAATCACATTCATGTCATCATTCAAATATTACAGACCACTAGTGTTCACCACCTAAGAATATGACCATTGGTACTAGAAATGACTCAAACTGGGAGAATCTTCTAGATCTAAGCCTAAACGAAAACCCAAAGGCTTTTGTTGCGGCTGCCACCCAATTTCAATCAATGGCTAAAGGTCAGTTTGCAGCACCTAGATCCCGTCAAGTCGGTTGTACCTTAGAACAGTTGTCCCGCCAGCACCCTCTACTTTTGACGACAGGTCGAATGTCATGGACGCAGAGAGCTAGATTGAACAATTGGAGCAGATCTTTGAGGCACTTGTTACCACGGACGATCAGAAAGTGACCTATTCCACTTATGTAACATCCCGCCTAAAAAGCCGTTAAGACTTAGCTATTAACTCCCTTAATCCTAATTAGGATAAGATTGCGATTTTTATTTTTAGAGTTAATTTTTGCTTGAGAATCACACTTGAAATTTAGTTAGAAGTAGTGGGAGAATTCTAGTATGTTATTTTTAGAATAATTGACAAGAACCAATAGGAGATTGACACTTGGTATCCTTAGTGGGCTAAACAAAAAGGCTAAGAATGGATGGATTTAGAGATAAGCCCAATAGTGTTTTATCTTGGATCCTCAATCACTAAGGATGTGATGGGCTAAGAATAAGGCAATAAGCCTAAACCTATTTGGATATATAGGCCCCTCTTGAAAAGCCTTAGAGATTCCCAAACATGTAGAAGGCATTAAATTAAGCCTTTGGGCCTAATTTGGTAATAGTAGAGGCCCTTGGCCCATTACTAGATAGACATATCATTTTGACACAATCTTAGTAGGCCTTTGTGACCTTGTATGACCTCTCAAATATGGACATAAGGTCCACTCATTGACCCACACCAAAAGCCCTCATCAAAGATTTACAAAAGGCCCCTCAAGCCCAACAAGGCCCAAAAGCCTTGTCTTCCAATTTTTGCACTTCTATTTTGAAGTCACATGCACCATACCTTTATTTTCCGTCAAACCCGTAATGTACCCCACACCCCTAAGATTTTCTTTAGACCCAAATTAAGTTTTGAACGTGAGTTAAGAGTACTAATCAACTTACACATGATTAGTGATCTCTAACCATGTTTTAAGCTTAATTTCATTTTTAATTATTTCTCACATTTTTTATCTAAACTCGTTTTTCATAATTATTAGACTAAATTAGAAGTTTAGTCATGATCCAACACATGTCAAATGAGACAAACACGTGTCATTGACCAAAACACCACAATCAACACCTTGATGCATCATCACTTGGTGCATTATACTAATTTAGCCCCTAGTCCACACCAATTTCATTCTTTCCTCAAGGTCATTTTTTTCTTTTAACCCCTCAAATTATCCCTCTTCTTTCAGTTTGGGTGTTGGTCGAAATGGCTCCAAGACAACCAAACCAAATTGAACCAACCAGTTTCATTGGAAGCCTAGTTTAGTGACTAACCAAATGGTTTGTGTTTGGTTGTATTTCTATACTTAGTTGAACCACCACCACATGCCACCTCCCTTCTTCTCCAATCCCCAAGATCCCCTCCAGTTATCATGGTGAGTCTTAACTCAAGCCACCCAAGTAGAGCCAAAACCGATTGGCTTTTGTGCAAGACACCACTCGACAACCACCCCCACTTCACCCTCTTCTTTGAGCTGCACACACATCATCACTTGGCAGCCAATCCCTCCATTTTCCACCACCTGAAAAGGGCATCAAAAAGTGTCATTATACCTATGCATTTCAGCCACAAAGATAAAACAAAGGGATGCAAGCAATGAAGTGAAAATCTGTCCAGATTTTCAGACCCTTACCCGGCAACATCATGGCATGACTTCATGCCTTAGTTTTATTTTATTTTTCTTTTCTTTTCTTTCTGCACCATGGCAGCCCTGAACCCTTAGCCTCCTTGCAGCACCTGACCTTGATGAGATCATGGTAGCATAGGGCACTATTCACGTATGCACAAAGATGACACAATCTGGAATTGTGCATTCATCGCCACCACTGCCCCCTTCCACCACTCACAAGCCTCTCCATTGCAGTGCCCCTCACCCCTCCATTGTACACTATAAAAAATCCCTTCACTCCATCATTTCTCCACACCTCTTCTCCGAGCCTTCTCTTGAATTCTTGAGAGCTTCTCCTCCCTTGGTAAGCAATAGAGTGAAATCGAGTGAGGTTCTTGAGTGTTCTTGAGTAAAGTTGTGTTGGGAGCTTTAAAGGGCCATAATTTTTGTAAGTCTTCTTGCTTAATCACTTGCTAAGTATTATAATAACATGTTAGATTTTAATTTATGGTATAAGAATGATTTTTTAAATGAGTTTAATTAAGGTTTAGCATATAGATATCAACCCGTGTCAAATTTGAAGTTTTATTGAAATTAATTATGTTGGGTTGAATTTTTAGCCATGGCATGAGTTGTTATGATTTTATATGATTCATAAATGTCTTAGAATGATTTTGGAAGGTTTAATTTCGAAGTTAGAAGCATGCCATGTTAGGTTTTAATTCTATCTTGTGTTGATCATCCAAGCATGCATTGTTTTGATTAATTTATGTTGAACTTATGAAGTTTTGATTTATTTTACCTAGGCTTGAATAATGAAAATTTAGAAAACCTTGTGATTTCAATAAGAAGGAAAATGCATGATTTGATTTCAGTTTATGAAACTTTATTGATGAAAAAGACTAAGAGATATCATGCATGCTCAAGGGTTAGTTTAATGGTGATGAAAGTCTTAAGCCAAGTTTAAGTGTTAGGATGAACTTATATGATCTAAGCCTAAGTTTTAATTTATCCCCAAGGTTATAATTTATATTGTCACTTAATGAATTTGAGTACACATGTATCCAGAGAGGTGGAATAGTTGGAATCACATCTAGGCCTTAATGGAAAGCATGCCACGAGTTGGGTATGATTGGCATAATTTCATTTGATTTCTTATAATTCTAAGGGCATATATGGTTTTATAATATGGAAAATATGAGGTTTATGAAGTTTGGTTAAATTTGGAGCTTATTTGCAAATACTAAAAAATTAGGGTCTTAGTGGTAATTTTTGAAAGTTTAGGGATATTTTTGTAAATGCCAATTCTTAAACCCTTTTGATTTTATGAACATCTTCCTTAGTATTTAAAATCCTAACTTAGTACAACTTTGATTACAGCCGCTTTAATTCTCTAAACTTGGGAAGTTTGTAAGTTGGCCTCTAACTTACACTTTGATAAATTATTTGTGATTTATTGATAAATGTCACATTCATGTTATAATTTTCATTTTGAGCATGAAATATCATGTTATATAATACATTGAGTACATGACTATTTGCTTACATGACATGTAAAATTTTCACCATTTTTAGCATACTGTATATAATTGTCATTTTCACATGAAAGCTTGCTACATATGCACATGTCATGAACTACATTTTTTAAACATAGCATAAAAATAATTTTTGTCACGATCCCAAAAGTTAGGATGAGGAATTATCCTAGTAAAACTCCTTTGTCTACTTTAGAATGAGTAAAGATTGAGTGGTACCTCTGGGTTGGTGAAGAACAGTCAACGAGTTTTGAATGTGTACTTTTTAAAGAACGTGTGAGCGAATTCAAATGTTATGACATCGAAGATTGGTGAGTGTATATGTTATGATGTTGTGATAATGTTATGTTATATTACCAATGCATTGAGAACGAGTCTGCAGATAACGTAGTTTCAACATGAGTTGTACTACGGTCACTAGTAGGTACTCATAGTGCATATGAAAAACTGTGACGATACTATACGTTATTATGTTAATCTTATGATTAACCCTGTTTGGATATTGAGCTGAGTTAAGATGAGTTTAAGTTTTTTATGAATAATAATGAGTTGAGATAGTAGAAAGAGTTTTGTGGGGCCACCTAAGATGAGTTTAAATGTGTTTGATGTTGAAATGAATTTAGATGTATTTATGGAAAGTCAAAAAAGGTTGTGGGTCCCACGTGTAAAGAGGTGTTGAGTTGAAAAAGGCTGCAGGTCCCACATGTAAAGAGATTTTGAGTCGAGATGAGTTGAGTGATTTGAGAGTTGAGTGTTTGGATGTCAAACTTAAATTTAGACTGAACTGAGTTAATCTCAGTTCAATCTAAGTTCCAAACGGGGCCTAAATGTGACTTGCTAATAATAATGAAACGTTATGATGAAATGTTAGGTTTTTTACAGTTAAAGTGAAAAATGTTCTCTGTAAGAAAATGTGTGTCTAAGTTTTTCTGAAAATGTTGAGAAATTTGGATGGGAGACATATACTTATTTTTCTGCATTGCATTCATTTCATATTTATCATACATCATGCATAATTTATCGTTGTACATGTTGGTTGTTTAACTTACTGAGATTTCAAGTAAATTTCACCCCTTTTGGACTTATTATCATTCCATTCGGAATAATAGAAGTTGTGTCAAAAGCTAACTAGGACAGACCAAATGGACTAGTGGATCCGACTGATTGAAGAGGAGCTAGATCTCGGCAAAAAATTAGACCTCATTTTGATGTTTATAGCTCTAACCTTTTGTGCATTAGAACGCATGAAACAGTTGATTTAGCTATGGAAACTTATTATTAAGAAGACTTGTACTAAGATTATGCTACTTTATGATTTGAACTTATAATGGTTATCAATGATATTGTGATGGTTTTAGTTTATTCTAGCATAAGTACTTCTTAGTCACCCATTTTCCACTACGGTTATTGCATACTGTTAGATGCATTTATATGATGTATTACATATTAACTGTCATGAACGTGGGGTATATAATTTTGTATTACATGTCCCGACGTTCTAAGTTTATGTTCTATCCCAAGCAAAAGTTGGGGGCGTTACAACTTACAACTTGACAGATATGGCAAACCAATCGTGGAAGTCGACACAAGCACTCTTGCAAATGGAACTAGGAAATGGAGTCTCTATCACGTAGGAGCGTTTTAAGAAGACATTTTTGGACCACTTCTTTCCTCAAACTCTTCGTGATTCTAGGGCCCATCAGTTTGCAGATCTTACCTAGGGAGCAATGACGATAGATCAGTACACCACTAAATTTATGGAGATGTCTCGCTTCACTAGCTATTTAATCTCAAACAAGGGGAGGAGAAGGCCGAAAAATTTATGCATGGTTTGGATCATAGGATTAGGGACCACGTTTGTGCCCTCGGGATTATAAGTTTTACAAAGTTAGTTACCCGAGCTACCATCATGGAGAAAGACATTCGATATAACTTTGACTACAACAATAAGAGGAAGCACCAACAATAGTATAAACAACTCCAATGTGCGCCAAATGGGAGTAAGATGCCTCATCTTGATAACCGACAGGGACCATCACCAGAGGTCAAACTTACCCCATATGTCAAACATGTGGGAGAATACATTTGGGGAAATGCTCATATGGGTAGAATCTATGCTACAAGTGTGGAAAATCGAATCACTTAGCTCGAGATTGCCATATCAAAAGGTCTACGATACCAAGAAAGAGTAGAGAACAGAAGGTAGTGGATACGGCGCGAGTTTTTTCTCTTACCCCAAACTGAGGCATCAAATGATGTGGTCACATGTACTCAAGAGTCACCCCACTAAGAGAGAAGCCACTTGGGAACGTGAGGGCGATATATGAGGGATAAATATCTTTACTTGTTTTGACTGAAGTATGTTTAATCTCGAGCATGGATTTTAATTAAAGTATATTTAATCTGAATCTACTTGTTTTGAGTAAAATAGTGATGATAAATATTTCTAAAAGTATCGTGTGAGTTTGTGAGATTCCTTTGTATTCCTAGTGTTTTTCTTATAAAAGAGGAAAGTATGGTTGCCATAAGAAGAAGGGGTCTAGTGGGAGTGACCAACTGGTAGAGACCAATTATTAAAAGGAACTTGATGGATCTTTAAGAGGGTTGGTTTTGTATTCTTATGTGGGCCAATTTATACAATAATCACTTGAATAAATTCTTTGGGCTAAATCTTGGGTCGAGCTTATCACTTTCATTTAATATTGGCCAGATCTTTAAATTCAAAAGATGTCAAAACTCTTCCAATTATATCGATGGGCTTTTAAATAACTGTTGGGTCTATTATTCGTTAAATAAATATTAAAAGACTTTTCTAAATTGCAAGGCCAATGAGCCCAATAACTTTATTCTTAATCTATCCCTATTGACATTAGGCCAGGTTGCTACATAGCAAGTCATTGTGGTCCAATTCAATATGTTCCAAGTATATCAACATGTAAGTTAAAAATCATCATTTCACTGATTAAGATAAATCATCATAATTGACTTGTTATAGTATGCTCAAACTAAAAATCGCCTAATGAAAACTTATCAAGATCACGTCACTAGATTTTCCCGCTTGAATCTTGTGCAATTTCATTAAAAAATTCATGAACATCTCTACGAAAAATGAAAATTAAAATACCCCCATTCTTAACCACTAAAGCATGTGATTAAAAAGAACACACACTGTTAGCAAAAGCAAAAAGAAAGGGGAAACATCTGGTAAATTAGGAATTTTATCATCACTAGTTGAGCATGGATTATAAGAAAATTTAAGGAGTTTCAACATTACTATGTGCATTAATTGTTTCCTGCTGAATTAGCACACTGTCATATAAAACTTTATCAGTATGAAACTGTAGATTCGGGATAATTTAGTGGTTGAGATAAAATTGTATTGTTCACATTATTTTATTAAAAATTTATTCTCTATTATAGTCAAGAAAATTGCCAACTCCCACACCCTCATTAAATTGCTACTTATTGAGCATGTGGCAGCTCACTACTTCATTTCACATATTTTTCAAAATTGTAGAAAGTTCATTCATTTGAAGTAATAGCTTTTGAGTCAAAGATTTCATAATGAACTTGGTTTAGTCACTTGAGGTTGGAAGTTTTGGGGCTTGATGATTTTGTTGCTTGAAGATGGTTTTGATTGTACAAAGAGTTTTCTTATAGTCATATTTTAGTTATTTTACAGTTTTTGTTGAAGTATCTGTATTTGTAATTATTTAGAATTTAATGGTTTTAGCCGAACTTGTGAATAGGTTTTTGAGGATCATTGTATTATAGTTGTAAATACTTTAGAGGCTATGTATATGATATATGTTGTAAACAGAGAGAGAGAGTTTTGAAAATATAGACAGAACTCTGTTTGTTTATAGTTTTGGGTTTGAGGCGTTACAAATGTGCTCTTACGTAGAGAGAGGGAGAATACAAGAGCACCAGCAAAAAATAGAATGGATCTGAGAATTTTTAAATAACAGAGATCCTTGGGGGCACATATGCATAGAACTCATTTGAGTTTACAAACATTGGGCTACAAATAGACCTATAATCATAAGCGATTGTACAGAGGAACAGACTTTGTTTACGGAAGGGTACGTGTGGCTGTGTTTGTGTTTGTGGGTGCGTATGCATATTCTACGCGCACTCCATTCTTGAGATAGAGATTACATAGCATTTAAGCACTTTTAATCAATTTATTTTCCTTTCTTTTGTATGAGTTAAAGCAATTGCTATCAATAAATCAAAGCTTAAACTGATTGTATCAAACATAACTCCCAAGAAAATGTTCTTGGCATTTCTGTGTTCTCATCAAAGAACAATAACCAAAACAGGCATAAAAGGCTTTACACTCAACCTAAATGCTAGGTATCAATCACATGATCTCCAACATTAGTTCCACCAATTTCACCTCCATCAAAGCAGGCGACATCAAGTCCATTGACTATACTTCCAGCATTGTTGCCTCCAAATAAATACGAGGAAAATGATATAGACACTATTTTATAAGTTCCCAATAAAATTAAAAAATATATATTTATTTTAATGTGTTTAGACTTTTGATGAGTTTTGAATTCAAAAAATAATAACATTTTAGTTAAGAGGCCAAATAATGGCGATCGATTGGTCCAAAGGACTAGAGGAGTCCGGATTGTTGGGTGAGCACTAACGGTTGTGAGCTAAAGTTTTTTTTACTGGCTTTTAACATTATGGTCTATCTACAGCTGAAATTTCTCTGTATTTGAGTAGACTGTTTAACTAGGACTATTCATCCAGATTCCGGCTCGAGAACCCGAGTATACCCTGGTCGGAACCCATACCAAGTTAGCTCAGGTTAGACCTAGGCTGGAACCCGGATTCCAGGTTTCAGGTTGAACCCAATTTTTTTTTTTTTTTTACACATAAAAGCCTACATTGTTCTAATCTATACTTCGTACCAACAGAAGCAGCCTGCCTATTCAAATTCTCACCTAATTTCTTCATATTAATAGTATTATATAATATAAAAATAGTTATCATACCACCGAAAACGAAAGAAGGGGCTTTGAGAGAGTAGAGGAAAAGAAGGTGCAGACCTTGGGTACTGCTTTGACAGTAAGGGTACTGCTTGAAAAAGAAGGTGCAAACCTTGGGTAGAGAGACTGGGAAGTAAACAAGTGCAGTTCTTCTATTATTTCTAGCGAGTTGATATAAAACTGGTCGGAATAAGGAATTAAACAAGTGCAGTTCTTTTACTATTTGCTAAGAAAAAAATAAGGCATTAAGAAATCTTGTACTATATTTAGCAGTCCATTTCAGGATGAAGATTGGCCGTCGTTTGGCCAGCAATGCTTGTATTCTTTTAGCAGAATAGTAATTGTACACTTTGCTTGGGTGACTTGACAGTTGACAACTTCAGAAGCTTGGGTACAAACCTTGGGTGCAGTCCTCGTACACTTTGCTTGATCTTGATGTGACTTGACAGTTTTAGTAGCTATAACAATTATTGAGAAGGCATTGATTATCTCATGGACACGGTCTGCTAGCAAAGAAATCAAAAGTTGAATTCAAAATGAAAAAGACCCGGTAGCCAGGTTTCAAACCCATACCCGGACCGGACAGGTCCGGGTTTTGGCAACCCAGGTTCTATCCCGGGTTTGATTCAAGCCCCGGTTTCCCAGGTTCGGAACAAAAATCCAATCCAAATGAACAGTCTTATGCTTAACGAAAACTATTTGTCCTTTCCAATTAAAGGCACCTGCTTAACTAATAACTCATGCAGTTACAAGATTCTTTTACCTCACCTTACACTATTTCTGTGGAGTTTTCAAGACCTTAATTTATGGTGCATTAACACAAAAGACTTTTAAACAAGTTCGAAAACACTGACATAAAATTTAGAATATCAAAGGATTCTCCAGGCAGCATGACAATATCTCAACTTCTTATGGTGTCCAAACTTGTCCCCCACTATGTGTGCACAGGTGTGGGCGTGGATGTGGAAGAGGGGAGTTTTTTGAACTAGAAACATTTTAGTTTAATACATAATTCGACTTGATGGGAAGAGTAAATTATTTATGAACACTATATCAAGAAAATTGAAACGGCGAAACAAGAAAATCTCCGCAGATAAAGAAAATTATAATAGCCAAAAATGGAGTTCAAAAGAAAACAAATGGCAGGTGAGGGGTCACATGTTGGAAGAAGTGGGGTGGACCATGAATTTTAAAGTAGTAATGACAATAATATCAATGCCAGTTTAAATGTGAAAAGGTTATAATTATAAATACTCCAAAAATGATGCAAAGCAATCCAAGGTGCGTGATGACCAATTACATAAATTAGTTAAGAAAAAAAAAAGATGTCAAACATACACATTCGCATTTTGGTTCATATAACTTTAGCATAAATAGTTAGCGTAGAGGCTCTTTCCTGTCTCAGTACAGGTATTTTTGACAAAGTATTACGATGAAACACATATACCAAGGGTGTTGGTGTACAAGATGGAGGGGGATTTAGAATAACTTTACAAACGACTCTCTTTGTCTAAATATGAAAAAGGAAGAGATTGTAATGGAGACAAACATAGTGGAATAAACAAGAAATAGAGGTGAAAATTGTCTGGTTATGACTCTTCTCAACAACTGTCATTTTAATAAGTAAGCGTTGAAGCAGACAATGCAGAAATATGGAGACCAGTGAGGAGAATGCAGTTAAAAGACCTAGCGCCAAAGTTGCTAATTGTAGAGTTTGAAGATCACAGAGATAAGGATCGGGTGATGAGGGAAGGGCCCTGGTCCTTTGATAAACATCTCTTGTTGATCAAAGAGTTAGATACATGTCAACAACTCAACCAAATCAAATTCACAGAAGCAGCTTAGATTAGAATCTATGATCTCCCACTACAAGCAATGAATGAACAGGTGGGAAGACTATTAGGAGAGGCCATTGGCACTATTGAAGACATTGATGTGGAACAAGAAGAAGTAGCATGGGAAGAATATCTTAGAATTAAAGTTCGCTTGGATATTACCAAACCTATGTTAAGAGGTAAACATATTAATTGGGAACCAAGTGGATCTTGTTAGGTTCATTTTGTTTATGAATGATTACCCAATTTTTGTTGTGTGTAGAAGGGTAGGCCATGGATATCGGGAGTGCACATTGTATTGTGGCAAACTCAAAAGGATCAATTGATGAAGAGAGGCTTTTGTTTGGTCAACGGATGATATCAGTGAGTATAGGCAGCAGGGAGAAGAACTTTCGAGAGCAAAACACCATGACTGATCGACATTTTTTGCTGGAACAATCACCAAGGCTAGTTTGGAAAGATGCACATTCAACAGCTGAAATCTTGGGGGCAAGAGGTACAACATCAAAGAAGGAGAATATTCATGGCAAAGTCGACGGTGGATTGAATGCAAATGAGATATTCATAAATAAAAAAATAAAGAAGTTATCAAATGAGACTAAAGATTCAAACATCCCAAAAGTTTCCAAGATTGCAGCAGTTTCTTTACAGGGGAGAGTGCATGAAGGAGAAAGGGGTTGCCAGAGTCTCACAGATGGAAGAGGGTGGAAGTTTACATAATTTAAATGGCCTCGTGAATAATGAGGTGATGGACAACAGGCCTTCAGATAACCATAATGTGAATAAGGCCTCAGAAGAAAGCCCAATAGCCCAACTGATTGGGACCAAAAATGTAACTCCCTAATGGAAGGCCCAAACCACATGACTTGTACTCCAAAAGGATTAATCAATTATATAATTGGAGCCTCATTGGAACCTTATAAAGAGTAAGAATTTTTCCTTCCCAAGCAATATGAAATCTCATTCACCACCTACCCATATTTTTATCATGTAAGGTATCATAATCTCCCCCCTTTAAATTTCCAACTTTCTCGTCGGGACTGTCCATTGTAGGTGGCATGGCTCAAGTCCCACATTTCTAGTTGGGATAGGCTCTGATACCATTTGTAACGCTCCAATGGAAGGCCTAAACCACATAATCTATACTCTAAAAAGACTAGTCAATGATACAATTGGAGCCTCACTAGAACCTTAAAAAGAGCAAGAATTTTTCCTTCCAAAACAATGTGAAATCTCATTCACCACCTACCATTATCCTAATCATATGATGTATCACAAAAAAACCAACTACGGGTAAGAAATGGCAACGTCTGAAGAGGAATGTAACTACCCAGGATGGTAGCAAGACAACCATGCAGACACATGAGAGGAAGGAAGTACATGTTGAGAATGTTATTTCATAAAGGTGTATGAAACAGAAAAAAGAGGAGATAGAGGAACAACAACATGATTCAATACTATCAGTGGAGGTTGGATTTCAGCCCCGCCAAGAGCAATGAAAATCATAAGTTAGAATTCTCGTGGGCTTGAGAACCCAAAGGAAATTCGAGCGCTTCATGACTTGGTCAGGAAGGAAGGTCTCGAAATTTTGTTTCTTCAAGAGACAAAGTTGGTTGCCAGGAAAATGTAATCGTTAAAATTCAGTGTGGGGTTTGATGATTGCTTGGTTATGGATAGTGTAGGAAGAAGGGGGGCTTAGCTTTAATGTGGAAAATGGAGATTCAAGCCACTGTTAAAAGTTTATCCAGATATCATATTGATGCCAAGATCTCAGAGGAGGGGGAAAGTGTGGAATGGCAACTTTCTGGGATCTATGGACATCCAGAAGCAACAAAAAGACATGAGACTTGGAATTTGATTAATGCATTAAAAGACAGGGATGATCAACCTTGGTTGGTTTTTGGAGACTTCAATGAAATTCTTAGTAAACAAGAGAAGCATGGAAAGAGAGATAAGCCAGAAAGACAAATGAGGGAGTTCAGACCTAATGTTATATGGTTGTGTTCTAGGTGATCTTGGTTACGAAGACAATAAATACACTTGGAGCAATAGAAGAGGAGAGAACTATGGCATTAGTGAAAGGTTGGACAAATTCCTAGCTAATAATTCATGGATCAACATGTTCTCAAATGCTCAAGTTATTCATGGTACAGCAGCCCATTCAGATCATGTGTCTATCATCTTACATACACAGGATATCTAATACTATAGTAGGGGTAAGAAGTTTCGGTTTGAATTAATGTGGATTGATCATAATGATTGTGAAAGAATCATTGCAGGAACTTGGGGTGGAGGTCTTGGTGGGGCTAATATGAAAAGAGTGATAGATAAGATTTCAACTTGCAGCCAGCAACTTAAGGCATGGAATAAAAGTACATTTGGCTTAGTCCATAACAAGATCAAACAATCTAGGCACCAGCTTTAACAACTTCAAATGTCTAACCCGTTATACTCGAGAATGGAAGATCATCAAAGAGCTAGGGATAGTTTACAATATTGGTTGGAGAGAGAGATGAGATAATGTGGAAACAAAAATCAAAGGCTTTGTGGCTACAAGATGGAGACCAAAACACCAAGTACTTCCACAAGAAGGCATCACAAAGAAGAAAGAAGAATTTCATTTCTAGGCTAAAAGAAGATGAAGGTCAGTGGCAGGTTGGAGAAAAAAGGGACAAGGTCATCTTGGATTATTTCCAATCTTTGTTCACTACATCTACACAGAATTGAGATTTTAATTTTCTTGAAGGCTTAAAAGGAATTATTTCTGCAGACGTGAATAGAGAGCTTATGAAGACTTTTACAAAGGAGGAGGTGACTTCAGTTTTGAAACAAATGAATCCTACCAAGGCTCTAAGGCCAGATGGTATGGCACCAATTTTCTTCCAAACGCATTGGCACATTGTTGGGGAATCAATTTCTACTGCTGTCTTGCAAGTTCTCAACACTAGTACCTTTCCTTCATCCCTCAATCATACATTCATTACATTGATTCCTAAGAAGAAGAACTCTGATAGAATAACAGACTTTAGGCCTATCAGTCTTTGTAATGTAATCTATAAGCTGATTTCAAAAGTGTTGGCTAATAGGCTTAAAATTATCCTCCAATATGTTATTTCTAGTTCCTAGAGTGTTTTTGTGCCAGGCAGGTTGATTACGGATAACATCTTAGTAGCTTATGAGATGATCCATTTTTTAAGACAAAAAAAGAAAGGAAAGACAGGTTACATGTCCCTCAAACTGGATATTAGCAAGGTTGATGATCGATTGGAGTGGGATTTACTTAGAGGAAGTGATGGTCAGGATGGGTTTTGCAACAAAGTGGATTCAAATTGTGATGTTTTATGTGAAGAGTGTATCTTTTTGTTTTAGTCAATGGCAAATGAAAAGGTCCACTTACTCCTACCAAAAGCATTAGACAATGGGACCCTTTGTCTCCATATATGTTTTTGTTATACATAGAAGGCTTGATCTCAATTCTACAACAAGCTCAAGCCAAAAAACAAATATTGGGTATAAAGATATGCAGAGGTTCTCCTAAAGACACTCATCTTCTTTTTGCAGATGACAGTGTTTTATTTTGCAAGGATAGCCAATAGGAGAATAAGAGAATAAAGGAACTGCTTGAGATGTACGAACAAGCTTCAGAACAAAGAGAAGACATCTATGGTATTTAGTAGGAATGTGAGCAGGGAGACTCAAGAGGATCTGTCATCATTTTGGAGTGTTCAAAATTTCCAATAGTATAATAATCATTTTGGATTGCCCCCACTGGTGGGTAGAGATAAATCAAAGGCCTTCTTTGATATTAAACATCGTGTATGACAGAGACTTCAAAGTTGGAAAGAGAAGTTATTATCTCAGGGAGGTAGAGAGGTTTTAATAAAGGTTGTTGCTCTTTCTATACCCACATTCTATGAGTTGCTTCAAACTACCTGGCATCCTTTGCAATGAGTTAGAGCAAATAATGGCCAAATTCTGGTGGGGGAAGAAACGTCAGGAACATAAAATTCATTGGGTCAGCTGAAACTGGAAGTACATGTGCAAGCCTAAACATGTAGGTGGCAGGTTTTAAAGATCTGAGATATTTAATGATGCTCTTTTGGCTAAACAAGGATGGAGAATTATGAAGGAAAATGATACTTTACTTCACAGTGTCTTCAAAACTAAATATTTTCAAGATTGGGATTTTATAAGATCCAGTTTGGGACACAATCCCTCTTATGTGTGGAGGGGCATTTGGGCTGCTAAAAAAGACCTGACTCTTGGTTGCAGATGGAGAGTAGACACTACGAGAAACATCAAGATATGGACAGATCATTGGATTCCAGGTTTTACAAGCCTACAACATTGCCTACAAGAGGGGGATGGCAAAGATTTAAATGAAACTATGTATAGTCTCATTGATGAGCATACTAAATGGTGGGATGAGGAAAAGGTGAAGACTATGCTACCTCCAGCTACTACAAATGAGGTTCTGAAGATGTTGCTCAGCGCAAGAGAATATGAGGATCCTATCATATGGGCACTTGAGCATAATAGTAATTTTAGTGTGAGGAGTGCTTATAGACTTTTCAGAAATAGAAAATATGAGAGTACACTAAAGGAGAGCTCTAATGCTGGAAGACAGAAGGCAATCTATAAAGAAATTTGGAACCTGCAGGATCCAAATAAAATCAAAGTTTCTGCTTGGAGAGCTTGTAAAGAGTCCCACAAGACACAATTTACTGAAGAGTAAGGTGATTAGTGATGACAATTGCCAGTTCTGCTAGAATGCAGTGGAAGACACGACACATGTACTTTGGAATTGTTCTACACTTACATAGAGCTTGAAACAACACCTTCCTACACTACACATCTCTGAGTCTCATCATGAATTCGTGGAGATTGCAAATTAGGCCAAGGAGCAAGGCCAAAGGAAGGATGTAGAGCTTTTCTTTCTCTTAGCTTGGAGGATGTAGAGCTTTTCTTTCTCTTAGCTTGGAGTTTCTGATATAGAATAAATCAATTGATTTATCCGAACAAGATTTTGACCTCTAAACAAGTAATCAACTAGACACTTGTACTACAGAAGAATCATAAGGAGCACAAAGGAATGCCTCAAGGGGACGAAAAGATGTTGCAGTTGGAAACCTCCACCCAAGGAATTCTAAAACTTAATGCGGATGGTGTCATATTTGCTGAGCTACATATTGCTAGAGTAGGGATCTTTACCAGAGATGATAGAGGATCAGTTATAATGACTACCAATAAAAGAGAGTGAGGATAATGATGCCATTGAAGTGGAATTATTAGCCATATTTCGAGGCCTACAACTCTTGTTGCATTTGGATAGTGAGGTGATCTCAGAAATTTTGTGAATGGTAATGAAAAAATAATGATAGAATATTAAATAATAATAAATAATAATAAAAAGTAAGTAAAAAGTAATTATAAAATAATAAATAATAATAAAGTATTCTAAGAATACTCTATTACCCAAACTAGCCCAATGTTCATTTTGGTATTAAAGATATGATTGTAGATAGCGACTCTTTGTTGTTAGTGAAAGAGTTATAGCAAGCTTTTTTGTCTCTATGGGGCAACATGATCAAAGATGTTAGAGAACTAATGTTGTGCTTCAATAGTTGCACTATCCAACATATGGGAAGAATGCAAAATGAAGCTGCTCATAGACTAGCAAAATTTGCTTGGAATATATATTTGTGTTTGGTGGGAATCTTTTTCTCTTGATATTGCTCAGGTCATCTGGGCTGATAATCGGTTGTAAACCTTTCTTTTGCAATAAAGTTCTACTTTGATATCAAAAAAGAAAAAAAAAATTAGCATAAATAAAATGTAAATGCATGTGTCCATCTATATACATGCTTGTTTCTATGTAGTGTATATGGTGCCCCCGCGCGCGGGGGGGGGGGGGGGAGGGAGAGAGAGAGATGGTGGACATAAAAATTTTAAAAGAAAGAGATGGGTATAGAGAATCTTATAAATCCAAAATGTGTAAATGCGTCGCGAGAGAGGCCTAGAGAGTGAATGATGATGTTGAATGAAATAAAATCCGTGTGAGATCCACATTGAGAACAGGTTATATGAAAGAAATTCTTTGAAAAAGATACGAAGAAAACAATTTAGGTTGAATCCAAGCTGTACGACAATCTATAGCTTGCATCAGTTAAAATAAAATAATAAATCTGTAGCTCGCATCAGTTTAAAAAAAAAAAAAAAACTACAACACAAGTGATGTCAAATTTACATGTACACGTAATAATACATATATCTTTAAGAAGAAAATAACAATAAAACGAGATGTGCGTGTATGAAAGAGATAAAGAGGGGGGGCGGCATTTACTTTGTTTACTCTCTGAGATTCATTGCTTTCAATCGTTTTAAGACCCCTTTCTCGCTGTAGTTTGTAAAGTGGCATTCTGAAGTTGATCTTGAAGTGGATGCTTTTCAATCATGTCAGTTTCAGTTATAAGACCAAACGGCCTGCATTATTTTTCGTCTTAAACTCAGCACTTCCTAAGTTTTATTGTGGATTCTTTTCAGTTGGTGGCAACATTGAAAGTTTTACCATATATCACCTGAAACATAAAGAAACCTCTTGATCAAAGTACTCAAGATGAATTCATTTCTAAAACAAATAGCCTGAATAGTTATGTAAAGCCAATTAAGAATAGACGAGATGTTATAATGGACCAGTTATGTGCAACAAAGACAATTACTGCCATTTAGAATGAATAAGCTGAAATGGATTTAAGCAAACATATACAAATACATAATAATTGAAAAGAAACACTTGGTTAAATTTCTCAAAGACAATGGTCTAATGAAAACATGGCCCTAGAGAGAGACATTCACACCAAACTAGATCAATTGTTTGGCTTAATTGAATTTATACTGAAATAGACTCTTGGGAAAATCCATGTTCATCCTTACTTTTCCACAAAATTTTACTTTACGGGCTTCAATTCCGCAATCATCTATAGCTGCCCTCTACACCCAACTCTTTTAGAGCCCTCAACTCCCACCAATTGCTTTTCTTAAGACACTTCCAGCAATATTGCATGTAGTTAAGAAACAAATTCCTTAGAAGAAGCAGATAACAAACAAACAGAATTGAGTTTGGTTCTGTTGTCTTTGTTTTTACTCCAGTAAAGAGTGAGATCTAATTAAATGGGAGTGCAGATGATAATAAGGAAATAAACGGCAGTGTGAAAATATCAATATCATGAACAATATAATGAAAATATGAAAAAAAAAAATAACGTGAATAGAAATTTATTTCTGTGAATTGATACACTCTGCAACACTGCAAGAGACACTCAAAAAGCACATTTGACTCCTTGTGCATTTTGCTCTCTTCTTTGAGAAAGAAGAGTCAATGATGGAGACCTGAAATGTATATAGATGCAAAATGGTACTCTTGACAGATTAAAAAAGCATATATTTGATCTATGTGTTACACCGCATCTCAAAAAGAGGAGGAGATTTATATAAGGTATATAGAACATAAAGATGCTCACCGGAAATTAAACAGGGATACAGACTTTCAAGTTAATAGAGACCCAACATCTTGAGCTCTGTCACATGGCTAGGGTCGAGATCAGGGACATTTGTATTCTCTTCTCGGTCTTCTACCACATACTCCTGATTTTAAAAAATTATCCAAACCGTCAATAGAAATGACACTTAAAGGTAAAATGCTTTGAAGCAGTAGAAATTGGGATTTAGAGAGAAAAAAAAGACATGAAAATTCTTCATGAAAGTGAGATGGTTGATCCAGAAAGAGGGAAAATCTCTTCCTACCCTCTTACGATTGCGTTATATATATTGTAGCTTACATTAAACAGTTTCCCCTCATGGTGTATGCTGGATAAAGTTATGCCCTCTAACACTCCCCCTCAAACTGAAGCATATATGTCATACAAACCCAGCTTGAAACGCATAAACTTCAACTGGCTATCACATAAGGAATAAGTAAACATCTCTGCAAGTTGCTCCACAGGTTGCTTTTCTATGAGGAACTATTGTTTCCAAATAGATATCCCAGAATCCCACCGATATGAAAAATAAGAAGAATACATTCCAGCAGTCACACAATGTCCAATGATGAGATAAATGTGTGCAAATGATGAAAATAAGCGGGCGGGTCACACTGAAGGACATTGAGAAGTTGTGGTCCTCGGATGTTTACATTCATAAATATTAATGTGTTGAGCATAGTAAGTAAAGGTTTAGAGATAAATGTTTTATGATATGCGTGGAAATGTTATGTTTTCAAAGATAAAACTTGATTCAAAATTATTCTACTGTATAATGTACCATTTACCAAGTATTCTGCTCATTTTCATTTTTATGTTTTAAATGTCCTATGATAGATTAAGTAGGCAGGCCCAAGCCAGTAGTGGAGACCATGCCCTGGTTGAGTTTATAGTTATAGTATGTATCCAACACAGTTGTTTAAGTTTTGGATTTGATGTCATGATGATTTTGAGGATTAGGTTTAGTTTCATTTTATTGAACTTTGTTACATTCCACATTATGATTTAAAAACAGTTAAGTTATGGTTTTGAGGTTCTAATGCTTTTGGATCTCTTATCACCCGGTGCTATGTAATATTATAATGTAGCACTCCTAATCCTACAGGAATATGGTGTCACAAGGGAAGGTTAACTAGTTTCCCACCTTAGTAAATGACAAATCCTCACAAATATAACAGAAAAATAAATATCAGACTACAGGCAACAAGACAATTTACATGCAACTACTTAAACAAAAACAAACAGAGAGAGAGAATTAATATGCAACCATAAGAGAGGGACGGAAGACAAAAAGAAAAGGAAAAACACTGATTATTTCAAAGGTATTAATACATTATTCACCAACAAAATGAGATATCATACCTTTGTTAGTTCTTGTTTGGCAAGAACATGGTAATGGCGTTGATTGATCCTCTGACCACATATTATAGCTATGAAGAAACCATAGAGCAAACCCACCAAAATGATGGCTAAAACTGCATAATATCAAGTTGGTAAATTGAATCTCCCAGTTAAATCAATAAAAATGATTATAAATGCAAAAAAGAACAAGTAAAAAATTGATTGAGCTACAAAGAACATTGGTAAGGATAATTATAATGGAAAATTAAACAGATCCAGTTTAAAGCAATACTTTAACAAGGATGCCTACCAGTGCATCAATAAATACAATAACAGCAACATTAATACCAAAAAATTGAAAATATATGTATTTCCACACAAGGAAAACTCAATAGAACACGAACCAAGTCTTCAGAATGGTTCTTAATTTCAACTATTGGTCCAGAAACTTCATGAAGTTTAACTGATTATACGCATCTTCAGCAGCGTGGAGCATTCAATAATCACATACAATAAGGCAGCATGCTATGTGCCAGACTTTGTAGCCTGGTCATATCTCTCCCTTCCAACCTTGAAAAGTTCTTAATTCATTCCAGGGGAATAGAGAGAATTTGCAAGGGTGGAGGCTACCTCTAATTTTAGAGCCTACATTAATACCAAAAAATTAATGATTTCTTTTAAGATTGTAACTTCTAGAATAATTCTCCCCAGGAGAAAGGGGGAGTTACGCTTCCACAAAATACCACCTCTTCTTAACCTTTTTTTTCATATAAGAATAAAATGTTATTGACTTATAGAAAGAGACGTGGCCCCAGTAAACAGGCAGTATGCAAGAGAAAATGCCTAATTAGGAGATATAGATACAAAAAACTCATTAAAACTAACTCCATTAAAATATATAGTTGTAGCCCAAATAAACAATGTTTTGAAAAAGTCTCAAAGACAAAGATAGAGAGGAACTCTTCTGAAAGAAGGTTTGTAGTTGACCCAATAGGTTTTTCAAAGATAGATTCAACCGAAACCGGGGAATCACCTGAGATAGAGGGGTTCACAACCTCAACAGATTCAACCGAAACCAGGGAATCGGCTGAGAGAGAATGCGCTGCGAGATCGGCTGCTCGACCGATAGGATAGGGACGCGGGGTAAAGCCCGGCAGGGTCATACTAGTCTTCTTCATGCGAGAGTTGAGAAAAGCTTTCCTAGATGCTGACACAACGTCCGAAGAAAGATGCTCCGAAGATGCTTTTAGATAGGAAGCGGGGTTTCCAACTGCCTAGGGTTGGGGTGGACCAGCTCGCCCTTTAGGGAGAGGGGAGTTTGGGTACGATAGATAGTAGCTCGACCGAAGAGACGAAAGAAGTAGTTCGGAGAGGAGCTCTATCTCTCGCCGGGAGGAAGGAACTGGCAATCACTGTCTTGACCGGAGACAGCTACTTGAAAAGTCAAACAAAGTAAGGGCAATTCTCTTTCACTGCTTTGTATTGCGTCGATAAAGACTTCTTTCCATGACATGCCCCGCTATCTATGTTTACTGGAACCGGGCCTTAAGGTGAAGGGCCGCCTCTCTAAGAAAAGAAGTTTGGGGGAATCAGGAACAGCCGCTCTTGCAATGGATTCCTCAGCAGCGGATGCCAAAGAAGAAAGCAAAGACTAGGAAGTCAATTCTTTTCTTTCTTTTTTTCGATTGAATGCTTTTCGGGGACTGAGTCTCCGGGTCTAGAACCATTGCCATAGAATTTTTTGGTGTAAGCCTTGTAAGCTTTCCATTCCAACTCTCTCCTAGTCTTTCCCGTGTGTGTAAGGGGCTCTTGTGGGTCGATTGTTGTTTTCGATGTATTCGAAGTCTTGGTTGGAAGTAGGGAATGCGGTTGTGGTTGCAGGTGGAGTTAAGAGCCCCGCCTTCCATTCGTTCAAAGCTCTCTCTCTTTCTATTGAATCTGGTTCACCTCTATAATGAACTGAACGTAAGAGCAGGTTTCAGCTTTGACTTTGATTCCACCGCCTAATGCTATCTACTTTCATCTCCAACTTCATGTAATAAATAAGAGTGAGGGTGGTCGTAGATCAGGTCTTTGCTGCTTTCGAAGTTCTAAAGTGGTCTATTACCTATGTCCCCATGTCTGCTATTCCCTTCAGTTGGTTCGGAGAGAGAGAGGGTAAGGGGTGGAAGACTATTTCGCTATCGTGGGTGGTGAGGTCCATCTCTGACGAGATCCTTTGTTTGAGACTGAGAGTAAGGGACTTCGAGTGAGTGAATGGGTTTTAAGGTTGTAAGCATTTTCCGAGTAAGTCAGTTCCATCTTCCCCGCTGCGCCCTTAAAGTAGACTTGATGAAGTCCCACCTCACCGTGTCGTAGGCCTTCATCAAGCCTTCTAATGTTCTAAGGTCCAATCTCCTTTCTAAACTTTCCTCCTTCAAAGGCTAGTTCGAAGTCTTGCCTTGCATTGCTTCCCGCTCTTTCTATTGTTGGAATTTGAAGGGAGGCTAGTGTCCAAAGTTGTGTCTAAGTCGAGTCTTGTATTCGTTCTCTCTCTTTCTTTTGTTCTCATTCGAAGTCCTTCGTTCTAGCTGTCCAAGTGGGATGTGTGAGTAAGGTTCTATAAAGTCTTTTCTTTCCTTGTCTTTTCCTCCTCTCGCTTCGCAATTCCTTCTTTTTCTGTCTTGGTTGAGGGCCTTTCATTGTTGGAAGTAAAGAGCAATGCCTTTTGGCTAAAGAATCTCTCATTGAATTCACCAGCTATCGATCTTCTGCGACTGACCTTAGGACTATCCCGCTCCTCTCCTTCGAGTCGAGACTCCTCGCCATCCGGTGGTTGATGCCGGAAGCCAAGAGGCGCAGGAGTGATAGGCGGATAATTGTCATCTATGGAAATAGCCCCACCTATAAAGTCCCATCCCCTTGAATCCGATTTCTCGGGCGTCAAAGATTCTATTGATGGTTGAATCGTTCACTCCTCGGTAGAGCCAGAAAAAAGAGAATGAAGAAGGGGTGGGAAAGGAGGAGGCCTCTTCTTATGCTTGTCCTGCCATGCCATTCATTCCTCCATAGAGGGAATCTTCCTTTGCATTCATTGATTCCTTCCCCCATATCTGGTACCACAAGTATCCATCAATCTACTAAGTATCTCCAATTCACGGGATACGAATGAGCCGTAGAGCCTACTATCCCCACCACCAGGATCGATAGAGGCTTATCCGATTCATCAATCCCTGCTGCTTCATCGGATGGATCGAGGCAGGAATGAATGCTTGAATGTTAGTGAAGTGGGGAACAGGATATGAGAGATTCCCAGTCACTACCGAATCGAACTAAATAAGATAAGGCATAGGGTTTTAGGTCGAGCGAATAGGGGATCGGCAAGCGGGGGTGAAGGAACTATTCTTTGACTCCACAGCTTGAGTACTGACTCGGTCGCTCTACTGATACACCTGCTACGCGTCTTGCTTCTTTATACTTTCCACTGTGTTACATCCTGACGTCGTTGGACGTGCACGCGAGACACGCACCTCTTGTCTCCATAGGGCGAATCTTCCGGTGTACTGGATCGATCGAGTACTCGGATTCTTCAGGAATCTTCTTCGTTCTGCTGACTATCTCTGGAACCTCGCTGGAGGCCCGGAAACTGCAATCTGATATACCTTCACATCTAAAGAATGAAGTTACAGGTAAACCATCATGATCTTCACCTTCATCTAGTGGTCGCGATATCGGCTAACTGCACAACAGCAGTTCAAGCAGTCAACATAACTTGCTTCCTTGTGATCGATCATCTCACGGTTTGGTTTAGTCTAGGCCTAGCACATCCCTAGGCATTGACAATGGGATTTTGAAACTTTAGGAGCTCTCTAAACTCCTAGGAAGAATCTCTCCATGTGAAGCATTTGAAGTTTGAGACGATAAGCAGACCCAGAGGTCTGTAAACATCGAGTGGCCATTCAGCAAAGCCAACTCTTTTGACTTGTTTGGGGCTAGCCTTCTCATAACTTTGCATCCGCTCCATCTCCTTAATAGGGCGTTCCCGCCATTCATCAGTTTAGAACTCCTCAATCTTTATCTGATTTACGACCACCTGAAGTTTGCCTTGTTGTTGGTGACACTAATCTGCCAATTGTTAGGGCAAGTACTCATTGCGCGTAAGAGGTGTTGCCAGTCCTCTACCACCGGTTAGAATACCCAGATCTCCTCAACGCAGACGCTCTTGGCATAGAAGCTGTCTTCATTTTCGCTCTTGGTCTTACCGGTGCTTTAGCCATATCTGTTGTTTGCCTTTGCCTACCTGCTGTTGGTGTAAGCGTAACCGGTCTTACTGCTATCGAATCCGCTCTTGGGAATATCATAGGTAAGAATGAAGCCAATGCTGGTGATTCAGGAAGTGAATCAGAAGAGGTTGTTCAAAAAGGGATTGACCTAAGCTAACTCACGCCTGGAACTCCTTAATCAGTTAATCCGGAAGTGACTTCGATACCTTTCCAAGAGTCAGTAGCTACCTTGAGAGCAAGAGTTCAAGCATCATCCCTTGAAGCTTTGAAGACAAAGGCAATCTCGATGAGAAGCAAGGAAATTCTACCCTTTGAAAGCATTCCAATAGCAGCTGATTCTATAACCTAGTCTTTCCCTGTAACCTCTATCCTTGTAATGCCGACTCTGATCCTTCCTGGCCTGGCTATATCATATCGCCTTCACTCTACGGTCTTTCTTCAAGAGAATGCCCTTAGTCCTAATCTCCTAATGACCTTACTAAAACTAAACCACCAACAGGTCCTTTCAAACTCGGTCAATCAGTTTGCGGGAAAGAGACAAGAACTTCTTATATAGCATTTTCATCAATAGTAGCCCTTATTCCTTCAACGGCAGCAGCAGGGGATATTGCCGTTCTATAATATAAGATAATATCGGAGTCAAAGGGCAAAAGATTCTATTCTTCCGAACCCCAGAGAAAAGGAGTAGAATTTAGCTTACGCCCTTGGCTACTCTACTACGCTATGAAAAGCACCAACAGTGATAAGGCCTCCAAGTGCAGTGACAAGGGCGACATCTCTATATGTTGATAGATACCCGCGAGAGTCACTCGCTTCTTTAAGCCCGGAAGTGAAGGAACTATCTTCCCTTGAGCCAGGTCTTTCTTGATTGAAGATGTCACTTGCTACGATTCCGAACCGCTGCGCACCTGTCCTCTTTTTTTAGCGAATAATTCCTACCTATTTTGAAAGAGTTCCACATCTATGGCTATGCTTGGATCTAACTCTCTCTCTCTTTCCGGCTTAGCTTAGTGAAGAGAGGGGCCTTTCTTACCTAAGGATCATTTCCCTTTGGGTATGAGCTTCTCTTCTAGGAGCCCTGCCTCCAACATCGCTTATTCTGCCTTGCCTCTATCTCTATCTAAGTGAATTTCTTCTTCATTCGATTCATAAGACCTCCTATTTGAAATAGCAAAAGAAGAAGGAGAACTCCCAGCTCTGGAGCTGATTGAATGATTCTTGTTCACTGCTAAGCTAATCGTTCTGTCCTACTTGACTCTATTATGATACCTAACCCTAGGGTGAGAATCGCTAGCTCTTAGACTAGCTCTGGCTTGACGTTGACTCTTTCCAGGTATGATATTAAAGTAACTAGGGTTAGGGAGGGCGACATGGATTTGGATTCGGATTAGAAAGAAAGGAAAGAGGAGACCCTCAATCAATGCTTTAGGGTTTATTCATCCTATCGCACCGAACCCGAACTAGGGCTATGGTCCCTTCTTCGCATCTGAGCTTTCTGGGGAAGGCACGAGCGTAGGGAAGGCACGAGTCGGCATTACAAGGATAGAGCATCCCGATCTTCAAAGCTCGTCATTCCTCTCCCTCCACATGCACCATCTTCCACACTTCTGCAATTTGGGAATTACCATAAACACATCTCCAACTGGCTAGAAGATCAACCACCCTCCTGGGCATTATCCATACAAGACCAACTCTAGTAAAGGCCCTCCCATATAACCCTAGCAACCCCACAATGAAGTAGCAAATGATTGACTAATTCACCACCACCCCTTCTACACACAACACCAATCGACTGTTCTAATCCGGCATATTCTCAAGTTATTAGTGGTCAAAATCTTACCGAGGGAAGCTATCTAAACAAAGAATGCAGCTTCCAAAGGTGCCCTACTCTTCCAAATACTCCACGAAAAAGGGTTATTGTTCTAAATAGTCATGGCTTTGTAACAGGTGTATGAGTTTTCCTTTCTTAGAAGGGATCCAACACATCTTATCAACCTCCTCATTGCTTACACCTATAGGATAAAGCAAATTGAAAAATTCAATGAAGGCACCAACTTCCCAATCCTCGGCCACTCTAAGAAAGCAGACGTTCCCATGTAATGAGCCACCAGCAACTACCCTTAACTTAGCCACCAAAGCCCCCTGCCGATGCACAATACTAAAAACTACTGGGAAAACAATTGAGGGCCTGTCTCCACACCATCTGCCGTGCCATAATCAGATCCTAGAGCCAATCACCCACCACATATCTAGTATGTCTAGAGAATTACCCCCAACCGCTTCTTATGCTTTTCCACAACTTTACTCCATAAGCTTCTTGAGCTTCATTGGAATACAAACCTCCCCAAGCATCTCCCATAATTGGAATCAATAACACCTCTCCACAAAGCCTTCCCTTTCTGATGATAATGCCATAACCAAACAACCTCAAGTTCCGAACCCCGAACCCACCTTCTAAAATCGGCAAACAAGTTTTGCCCCAATTGACAAGATGGAACTTGAACTATTTCCTAGCCCACTCCATAGGAAATCTCATTGGATCTTCTTAATACGGTTCACAACACCCACCAAAATGGGAAATAGGGATAAGAAATATGTTGGGGGTTTGATAAAGTGATCCCAATTTCAATTAATGCATCCTCTTCAACCCTACTAGTCTTCTCTAAGGGCTCATTTGGACACTTAGAATATCTCAGAATATCTGTGAATAGTAGTGAAATGGTTTGAGTTAAGATGTTTTATTGGATTTTGAAAAATGAGAGAAAAAGTTAAATAAAAATATTATAAACTTAAAAATTATTTGAATATAATTTGAATATAATAATTTTGTTTTGAAATTTGAAAAAGTTGTATTGTTTTTTGTGTTTTGTTTAGAAGTTTGGAAAAGTTGTATTGGGTTTTGTATTTGGATAATGATTAGGTAATGATTAGATGAAAAATTTGAAGATTTCAAATTGAAAATTATTGTGGCTGAGTGTTTGGGAAGGTTATACCAAAACTCTTAAGTGATTTTGGCTCATCCCCACTTCCCCCATACCAAAATAAAAAGAAATGCCCATATTTCCAAAAATATTTCCACCTTTCAAAAAGAATTCATAAAGAATTAACTTAACCAATTTTCCATTAATTTATCATCATAATATTCCAATGTTCTTACTTTGTTTGGCTAGCAATTTAATCTCATTATAAAAGCATAGAGGGACACAATCCTAATACACAAGAAGTATACAAGAGAACCCTTTATTTGGGAGAGAGAAAAAAGGGTTCAAAAATTCAGAGAAATTAGGGGGGAAAAATGAACTACTATGAGCTGCTACCAATTTGTAAAGGGACTTGAGCAGAATCTTCTTCAGCTCTACCACCACAGATTCTCTATCTTCAAAAGTGTGTGCGTTTCATTCTCTCCAAATACACCACCTTAAACAAATAGAAGCCAACTCCCAAACTTCCAAAACATTACAAAGCCCCCTTTGTTCTCCCCAACTCATCAACAACTCTTTCACCTTTCTGGGCATAGCCCAATAAATCCCAAACAACTTGGAAAGAAAACTCCATAACTCTATCGGTACATCAAAATGAAGTAGGCCTACTCTAATCAAAAGTACCCTTTCTAACCTACCTACCTACAAAGGTTGACAACCATTTAAGAAGTTACAACGGGATTCCTTGTGGAGTGGGATGGGGGATTGAGTTCAAATTTCATCTGTTGAACTAGTCAATTGTTTGCACACTAATATGGATCCGTAACTTGATGAAGTTCAACTAAGCTCTTTTGGGTACATGGTTGTGGCGGTACCACGAGAGGGGGGGGGGACTATGGAAGACATTTATAAATTCGAAGTTGGGGGAAGCTTGGGAGGATGGTGCTCAAATGAGGTATGCGGACAATATGAGGTGGGTTTGTGGAAACACATTAGGAAAGGATGGCAGAAATCTGGAATTCATGCATTGGTGCATTTGGCGGGAGAGAATTGACAGAAGCTTTGAAGAGGGCGAGAAGACAATGGATGAGCTTAAAGTTCTCCTTTTAAAACCTTGTTCTTAAGGGCGGGGGTCATTGATTTTAATGGGCTAAATGTCCATGATTTTCTATTTTGGGTTGTACACTCTAGTTAGGTGCTTCTGTGTAAATGGGCTATGCCTTCTCTTCTTATGCATAAAACTTCTTGATAACCTATCAAGCAAAATGAAGAAGTAGGTGATTGATGAACTCCCAACTCTTCTTACACACAACAATAACCTTGTGCTTCCTCGTGTATAGTGTCAATAACTTTCCCAATGCCGCCATCCACAAAAAAAAAATGTCACTCTTGAAGGAGCCTTCACTCTCAAAATACTCTTCCAAGGAAATTGAGGATCCATAGGTAAAGTTATGACCTGATAATATGATTTCACTTTAAACTTGAGGTTAAATCCTAAAACATTTCACTTTAATATTATTCTCTATACTCTAACTTTTAACTCGTTATTCTTTTTATATATAATTAATAAGAGAATTTTATTCCAAGTAAATGGGCATAGCCCAAGTACACAGGAAGAATACAAGAGAATACACCTAAATACAAGCTAGAATAAGAAACGACTAAAGCAAATCATGAAAATTATCTCCATCCAATACAAGAGCCTTAGCCCAAAAACACAAAGTACTAAAGAAAACTCCCTAAGTGCTCCCATTGAGCATTCTCTATCTTCAAAGCACTGCTTATTCCTCTCCAACCATAAGCACCACATCAAGCACAAAGGGATCATCTTCCGCACGACCCCACAAAACCTTGCCAACATGCAAAAAGTTCCACCACTTGCTTAGGCATCACCCAAGCAAAACCCGTCCTACCGAAGATCTCATTGCATGAAGTCTTAACCACCTCACAATGAAGGAAAAGATGGTCAACAGATTCACCATCTTTCTTACACAAAACACCAATCTACAACAAATAGTCCTCGTTTTCTCAAGTTATCCGTGGTCAAAATTTTCTCAAGAGACACCAACCAGCAAAAAAATGCCACCTTACTTGGCGGCCTTAGATTTCCAAATGCATTTCCAGGGGTAATCTTTGACACAATGACAGATTAACACCTTATAAAAGGAGCTAACCGAAAATCTGGAATTTTCAGCATGCAACCACAGCAGACTATCCTCCCTTCCCTGAGCAATCTTCATATCACATAATCTTCCAAAAAAATCAGAGACTACATTTACTTCCCAATCATGCATATCTCAAATAAATTCCACATTCCAATGAAGATTATTATTAAAAAAATAAAAGGAATCAGCCACTGCAGCATCTTGATCTCTAGCAATCCTAGAAAGATTGGGATAAATATTCTTAAGAGCTAAATCCCCACACCAAATATCATCCCAAAAATTAATCTTTGTCCCACCCCCATTGTATTTAATATGTTTGACAAAATCTCCCCATCCCATCCGAATGGACTACCACAAACTCACCCCATACCTTACTTCATCAGAACACCAACTCCCCCACATCCTCCCATATTCAACATCCAAAATATTTCTCCATAATGCATCCCTATCAATATGATACCTCCAAAGCCATTTCTCAAGAAAAGAGCTTTATTAAAGAGCCAAGAATATGATACCTCCAAAGCCATTTCCCAAGAAAAGAGCTTTATTAAAGAGCCACAAATTTCGCACCCCCAAACCTCTACCAGGGAACAAACCTTATTCCAACTAACCAAGTGAAACTTTCTTTCCCCCCCATTACCATCCCACAAGAAATTCCGAAATATCATCTCAATTCTGTTTGCCACCCCCACAAGCAAAGGGAAAAGAGTAAGGAAATATGTACATAGATTAGACAACATGCTCTTTATCAAGGCAACTATTCCCCCTGTTGACAAGTATAACTTCTTCCAACCAGCTAACCCCCTCTCAATCTTCTCTATCACCCCATTCCAAATCGTAACATATTTGTGAGGAGCACCCAAATGATAAACAAGATATCTCATAGGTAACGAAGATACCATACATCCCAAAATATTAGCCAAATCCAAAATATTCAAAACTATGCCCATTGGAACAATTTCAGACTTAGATAAGTTAATTCTAAGCTTAGAAACAGCTCCAAAACATAACAAAAAGAACGGAGATGATCCTGATTGGTCTCTCTAAAAATTAAAGTGTTATCTACAAACAAAAGATGTGAGACTATAGTGCTGCTCCGAGACTCATCTCCTACCAAGAAACCTGACAAAAAAACTCCCTTCCACCACCGCTTCAATCATTCGACTCATAGCATTCATAACTAACACAAAAAGAAAAGAAGACAAAGTATCTCCTTGTCTCAATCCACGGGAACTATTGAAAAAGCCGACCGGGGAGCCATTCACAAAATAGAGAATCTAGCCATTGAAAAGCAATGCTTTATCCACAAACACCAACTCCCAATTGTTCTAATCAAAGTTGAAATTTTACTCATTATAATTTCAACTTTGATCAGAACAGTCCTTCAATTAGTATTCATAATTCATTAAACTGACCCATCAGCATCAATGACTAGGTATCACGCCATACAAAAATAAAAAATTTAAAAATCATTTTAAAAAGTTAAATTTTCAGAAAAAAATGGCATACGAATTGCCTAGGTATGATATGATGCCTAGGTGCTGACTAAGGCGACACCTAGGTTGTGCCAAACCGTGGCCCGGGTCTTGCATAGGAGATGCCTGGATGGCACCCAGGCATGGATTGGATCACGTGCAAGCCCTACATGGTTGTAACATCCAGCTCAGAAGATAATGATAATAAATAAATAAATTTAGGACAATAAAAGAAAAAATTCACTTTAGTTTGGTATTATTTATTTATCAAACGTTTTTAATTCTGAATAATATTTTTATTAATGGATAGAATTTTCGTCATTTTAAATTATCGTTTTAGATTCTACTGATTTCGAATCCAAATTTATTGATCGAATTCTTCTTGAAATTTACTATAAACTTTTATCTAAAACTCTTCCGTTTCTTAAAATTGTAGCCGTTTATTCGATAAATTCTACACATTTAACTCACTCCCAAATTCCACAACTATCATGTTATCCGATTACACAGATTTATTAGAGTTCTCCTTCTACACTTTCAAAACAAACCCCCTACGTCCGTCACCTTTCCTCTTCTCAATGATCGTGATCGGCTCTTCATCCTACAAAAGTAAGTGGTTGACTTCGAGTTGAACACATTCAACAAATTTCTTCCGTCTATATATCTCCTCCCCTGCAATCTAGAAACACAACAACAAACCACCCACAGCCAAACGAACCATCACAAACCGAGACACCATATATTTTTCCCGGCCAAGCCACCTCGCCGGAAACAGCCAAGAAACAACAACGGGCATTGGAGCTCTCGGGTAGCCACAGAAGCTGTCGACCAGCCTCCTTCCATCAAGTCCACGCCACTCCGAACCATAGGGATCACCTCGTCTCCGACGTTTTCGCCCCAACCCCAGATTTGTTTTGTCGCCCTTTGTCCGATCGTTTACTCTATCACAAAACTCTATTCCTCTCGGTAAGATCTTCCCTCTCTTGAGTTCTCTTTCTTCTTTTCTCACCTCTCTCTCTATCACCAAATAGCACTGGGTTCAAATATTTTATTTGTAATCTTGGGCAAGCGGCTTTCAAATCCTTTAATTTTCAATTCCTACTTTTTTCTTTTTCAGTTTTACTTTATCTTTTCCCATTGAAAGAGTTTTGCTTTATTGTGCAAGTACAATACAGCTTTTTCTTTATTTCCTCAAGTGCATAGTGGTTCTCACCAACCCTGGTTATATAAACTCCTGCCCTTTCTACTTGTAATTGCTTTCCTAAAAAGAAAGCAACCTTTAAAGTAACAAGTCAGACCACGCTTGATTGGTGGGAAAAAAATTACTGTAGTTTGTAAATCATAAGTATGTGCATACTTTCCATTAAATTACCATAAAAACTTGTAATATCCTTTACTTTGTACAAAAATCAAATTTCAAAGGAGACTGCGTTTAAATTTTTATAGAAATTAATTCTTTTTTTTTATTGGCACCTGGTGTCTGAGAACAGCGTCCCGACTAATCCCGGGGTTTCACAGGCCATCGGCAATGAGTTTCCCGCAAGTGCACCTTGGGTAATTCAAGGGAAAAATCCCCCAGTCCGATTGCTCCTAGAGATTGTTTGCACCCAAGGGGATTTAAGCCTTAGACCTGGGGGGAGCATAACCCCACACTCAAGGCCTTTACCACTTGAGCCAACCCCTAGGAAATCAGCCAACCGGGTGACCGAGAACCTATAGAAATTACTTGTTTGATCTATAGGAAATCAACTTCACTCTAGAAATATTGGATTAGCACTACGAGGTAAGGAGCTTGATCATAAATTAAGATTTGCATACGTTAGCTAGTTATATATATTATTATTAAAGCCAGTTTTTTGGAAGCCAGTGTTTATGTATCGCACATGTCATAATATTTGCAAGCACGTCATTTATAATGCTTCATTCCGCATATTATAGTTATGTATATATTATGCATCTCATGCATCTCACGTTGCATAAGACACTTAAGCTTTCATAAGATTAAATGTAAGATAAACTCAGAACAGTTAATAAGATGGCCATTAAATGCATGGTACCAATGCGATTTAAGGGTGAATGTGCAAGCCACGAAGCTAAGGGTGGTCCAACATAGTATGCTAGAATACTATTAGTGGCTCCCCTTGCAACCGTGGAATGTAGGACCAGTGCACAACCTTGCACACAGGGTTAAGTGTGAGCCAGCAAGATAAGTATGGTAAGTCAAATAATTTAAGAAAAGTCATGCATGACATAAACATACGTATGAATGATCATGATTTTAAGTTCTTGGCATAAAATATTTTATGAAAAATCTTATGTTAAGTATGTTTACGTTATGATGGGTTTCTTACTGAGTCATCGACTCATTTTAGTTTGTTTTATGTTTTTAATCCACCCTAGGTAAGCATGATGATGAGCAGGCGGGCCAGAATTAAATGGAGCAGTTGATTAAATTCCAGACTTTTTAGAATAAATTATTTTTAAGATAGAAAGTTTATTCAATTGTTTCATTTAATCTTATTTGGAGACATGTTTTTTATAAATAATTCTTTCATTAAATAAATGCGAATCTTATTTTATTTTATAAAAAATGATATCTCGTGCTGTGTTATTTTTATGAAAACATGTGACATCTCCATCTGCAGAAAGGGGGTGTTCCAATGGTTCTACAATCCAGTCTTTTCTTTTCCTTTTTTTTTCAATTTTTTGTTTTTTAAATGATTTTTTCATTTTTTATTTTTTTTACAACATGTAGCACCCAACCACTGGGGCTGATGCGGCATTTTAACAGATTATTAATTATGTACTAACAAATGGACTAATTTGATCACAATTGAATGTACATATAGAATAAAATGTTCAAAACTAGATTATTGGGATTAATCTGTCCAAAAGCAAATGACACGGGCTATTTAGTATTTAACCCCAAAATTTAATTTTTTTGGAAGGGATCCAACATATGCCATCCATGCCTTGTTGCCTTACTCTGATAGAATACAACATCTAAAAAACTTAAGCATTTACTTTATTTTTTAAAGGCGACCCAACTCAGCTAAACCCATGTCCCAACTAAATTAGGGTTGGCTCCAAAAGAAGACTACTTTTATTGGATTAAGTAAATCACTACGCATTATGGAAATGCCCACACACTCACACACAGAGAGAGAGAGAGAGACTTGACAGCCGAGAGTGAGCGTACCAGCCATTGCATAAAACCCATATGGGTGTTCTTCATATCCAAACATTTCTCTAAGCTCATCTCCATAAAACTTGTATACAAGTACCCCCAATAAAGCCACAATCTGTTAAAAGCATATTCAAAACTTTTATTGAACAATTATTCTAGAAATCTATTCCAATATCTCATCAAACCAATTTATTCTAGATCAATGTGAATTAAAACAAACTGGACATTGCATGTCAGAAGCCCATGATACTTGAAGAACAAAATGATAACTGATTAATAATAATATGCAAGAAACATGGAAGAATATATAATTTATTTAATGAGTAAGTTAAGCTTTTTAAATGACCAAAAAAGGCATTCAGGCGTATACATGAGATACAACTAACCTAGAATAGAAAAAAGAGCATAAAATCCTATAAACCAGAAAAAGAAAAACCGAAATGAGAATCCAGTAAAGGGTTTTGAAAAAGAAGAAACATGTAAAAATAAAATGAACTGCAACTTGTGTATTCAACTTAAAAGAAATGTAATCAACACCAGGAGTCTGAGCATAGGGAATTATCAGGCTCCAAAGAGATTGTATAATTCCTGGCAAGGTAGTTTAATCCAGTTTCCTAAAGCAGCTAACCTGACCTTTAAATCTAACAGAAACTAGGTCAAATTTTATGATATTTGGGAATCAGCAAGTCAAGGATATTCAATTCCCAAATTTGTTAGATCATACGGGCAGCATATATCCATAGTTCACGTTGCTGTTAGTATTATTACCAGAGACTTGACATTGATTGTGCACGAGGATTGACAGCATTGTCTTCATAAAGATACAGATCCTATGATATCGGTACTAAATGTACAAATTGGCTAAATAACTTTTTTTATATGTAAATCGGGTAAATAACTAACGGTCCACATAAAATGGCATTGTCTTAAAAATTAAGGTCCAGGGAAAAAGAATATCTGAAGCTGTTTTGTGTTTGAATATCTTATTAAATATAAGTTATAGGCCTAACTCTGACGTTTAGAAGCTTTATTTGCTGGAGTCCTTCCCTTTTAAATTATTTCTACAATATGAAAAGCTAATCATCTGAGTTTCTAAAAAAGGCTCTTTTCACATATATTGTCTATGAATATCATACTCCCAGACAACAAATGGACTCACCTAGATTCATTATCAATGATCATAGGTGCCAATTGGACGGATAATAATCAGTATGGAAGAATTTCCAATAGAAGCATTTTCACGAAAAAAAAGTATATAACTAACAAAACGTCATGAAATAATCAATTATCATACCATCTGGACAATTATAAAAATGAACAGATGGTCCCTAGCAACAAGAAACTGGAATTTCAATCTCAACCACCAGCGATCAGGTGGGACATTTGCTCGTAATATGAACATAGCCCTACACTCTGTACAGTGAGCAAAAGCAAAGCCCTCCTGAGACAACAAAGGAATTAAAGAATCAGTTTTGTTCCTCCAAACTGGAAACAAAAATTTATTCTTTTAAATCAGTACAATAGTGTGAATATTACTACTGAAAATACAAGTGAGATAAACAACATCAGAAAGTTTAATTTAATTATCTGCAATCTCATGATTCCAAAGCAACATTCTTGTATGCCAAATAAAATTTTTGAAAGAATTACTAATAATTCACCTTAGTTGACCTCCAATTATCAAGACAAGATCGATGAACATATTTCTGGGTGCCCTTGCAATGGCATGGTGCAATTAGGTCTTCTCCTGAAAATGTATGAAAAGAGCCCAAGATAAGGAGATTATGTAGCGCCCCCAACCCCCCACCACCTTCTCTCTCCCCATCAAAAAAAAAAAAAAAAGAGACAGGAAAAGGAAAAGTACAAAATGAAAAGGAAGAAATGGGAATGCTAAAGTAGAATCAAAATTCAGTGATTTAAGTTCACAAGTCACCCACAAGTCAGGTCTGCATCCACATAAATCCTTGTGTTTTACCTTGAACCATCTAAAATGGTGACAGTAAACTGAAGATACAAAAAAAAAGAAAAATAAAAAATATACCGAGCATGGTAGGTAGTAAAAACCTCCATTATCAAGGCATATACGGCATTGTGGTTGGTCCGTATTCACCACATGACAGCTTTCCTCAAGATGAAGATTTTGTAAGTCACCATTACCAATAGCGCATTCCCCTCCCGCGGCTGTAATCTCGCATGAAGATGAAGACTCTTCAGATCTTTGCAAAATGCTGGTTCGAGGTAGGATGGGTTCGCTTTCTGAAATATCTTCCCTATTACTATCATTTGAGACTAATTGCATGGCGAAGAATGTCGAATCAGGACAACACTATGACAATCATTGCCAAAGCAATGGTTACTAGTGACCATTTCAAAAGACAATTAGGAACCTACAAAGAAAGAAAAAAATTATATTAATTCGGAAAGAGGACCTGTATAGTGTATTAAACATCAAGATATGATTAAAAAACAAACGATCAGTAAAACGAACCATCATTCAGCATGTAATACTTGTGTGAAAATACCACAAAAGAAGAGGCAGCAGAGAAGGGAAAAAATAAGAACGCATTAATGATGTTAGTACCAATGGAGATTAGTAGTATCAACACACATACCACAGTATGATCACCATAGTCCATTTCAACAATCTAACCAATATACCAACGACTAGAAAAATTCTGTCAAGCCAAGACACCATATCTTAACAGATAAAGAATTAATGCAAAGTCGGATCTTTTTAATGCAAATCCATTGCTAACTTAACTAGATCAACAAAAATACATAATAATTTTCATACCCTTTCGATGGTGAGGAATCCTGGAGACCATGCAAATGCAACATGTCTTTGACCCAATTAAACCTAGGACCCATGCAACATGCCCAAACCACACAGATTAGGTAGATCATCAGCTTTTAAACAATGGAACGTGGCCCTAGAAATGTTTCCACCCAAGGGCTCAAACCTTAGACTAGAGGGAACATACTTCTAAGACCAAGGCCCTTACCACTTGAGCCATCCCCTTGGGGTTGATAATAATTCCTCCATTACAGATTGTTTTTTTATCAGAATTCCTCCATCACAGATTTGGGGGAGGCAATTACATATTCGAAACTTACTAAAGCTAGAATAATCCACCTTATGTTCTTCATTAACGTCTTGCAATAAACTGAAACTAAAAGAGCTTCCTTATTCCCTACACATCCCCTCAATGCATAATTACTAAAAGAGACCCCCCCCTCCCTTTCCTACATTAATATTCACATATGAGGAGGCTATTAAGAGCTCCCCTTGATATCAGCTCCATAAGCATCAACAAGTTGGCGCAACATGGTAAAAAATCTAATCAAAGAGCTTCACTGCACATTATACAGCTCAGCACGTCCTATTAAAAGGCTTTCATTGAAATTTCTTAGAATTACCAATTCATATTTACAGCTCACACTTCAATCATGAACAAATGAAAGAAATCCAAGACAGTCCATATGCTCAATATTTAAGTAGAACACACGTAAATTAGTCAGAAAATATCTAGCATTAAAACAGCCTAATAACAAAAATTAAGTACGATGCATAAACAATAAACAAATACGACACAAAACTAAACACCCCGAAAGAACACACAAAGAACAGTAAGAACAAAACCCAAAAATAATGAACAAAAACGAATCATCAACCAATACGAAGAACAATTCGCAAGTCAAAATTCAAAACGATAGCTCAAACTTCGGCATCAGAGAGATATACAATTCTTAAAAGAAATAAGAACATGAAATTTAAAAAAAAATCCGGCCCTTACCTGATATTTAGCAATTTTCGAAGACATTGAAACAATATAGGCATAATTTTTCAGAACAACAATCAAATTCTAGGGTTTTTTCAAAATTTGCGTGAACGAGCGAGCAGCACCTGCTTGAAGACAGAGGAGACAGAGAGGGAGACTTTAAACGGACCCAAATTGATAAAATGTAGTTCTTCTATATTTCTATTTCAAATACACTATACATACACGTCGCTTTGCCTGCAAATTTCTTATTGTTGTATTACTAATTTACTAATTTTTTATCTAAAGACTGGTTCCAGCAAGAGTTCAAAATGTCCCAGAACCTTTTTTTTATATATATTTAGGCTTCGTTTATTTTTTAAATGAATTAAGTTTAAAGTTAAAAATTAAATAAAATATTATTATAATTTAATTTTAATATTATTTTTATTTTAAAATTTGAAAAAATTAAATTTTTTATTTTATTTTATATAAAATTTTGAAAAAATTGTAATAATTAAATAAAATAAAATAAGTTGTAAAAACAAACAAGGCCGAATATTGAAATAATATTTTAATTTCAATTAAGATTGGTGTTATTTTTATAAGATCAAATAAAAGCATGGCACATCAACTTTTTACTTTGAGTTGTTCTATTCATTATTCATACATTATACTTGTATTGATGGTGAAGGCAGACCATCCAACCAACGTTGAGTTGGCGTTGGAGGCCAAGTCCGACAATTTCAATGTAGGATCTTGTTAGGAATATTTTGAATAATAAATTATATATGTGCAAACTCTTTATAAACTAAAGAATATGTAAAATAACAAGAATAAAATAGAAAGAGAAAACCTAGTGTTGAGGCACATTGTGATGGACTTTTTCCTTAGAGTAGATTCCACCGCCTCCAAATTTAAATATGCACTAGGTTTTTGATACTCTATTCTCAATATACAACAATGTCAATTCTCGTTAATCTCATTGTTGGTGCACACAAAATGAGATTTTCGAACCTTATATAAAATAGTCAAAGCTCAAATAAAGAAAGACAAAAAGAATAAGGAAGTGTTTTTCTAATTTTTGTATAAATTTTTTAAGTGAATAAATTTATGGATAGGATTATCTGTTTATAGAGAATAAAATGACACTTATGAAAATTTATTATTGAAATGAAATAACACTTGTGAAAAATCACAACTTATACATTGAAAATGATTCTAACTCACCAAAGGGCACAACCCTTTGTTTGCTTGCAAGCGATTAAGACTTCTATCCCCAAGAGGCATGCATTAGTTCAAGTAATTATAACACATTTTCATTTAAATTTAGACAATCGAACCGATACATTAAACAATTGTAATGGTTCACATTATTTTTTATTTACATTAAATATTTTAATCATTTATAAGTTTAAAAACCAACAATTACCTACCTGATTAAAATATTTTAAAAGATAGAATAGAACAAAAGTTTCATTGGATTGAGTACTATGCATCAATAGAGGTAACTTACGATTTTGAACGTCTACCTAGTGTTATCGTGTTTCCATCTAAAAGATCCATATTGAATCAAGTCTTGAACCATAATCTTTTTACTCAGGCTTCTCCAACCACATACATAGTACATCATATATATCAAGTTCTTTTTAAATTGGTGCATAAAGGTCATGCACTGTATTTTAGATTTATGAGCGCTTTAGGGAATTGCTCAATTACTATAAACTACGGCTCCACAATCACACTCACATAAGTGAGTCCTCTGATGGTACTTGCAATTCAATACATTGCCTTAGTTTTAGACTCATTCAAAGTATTTCACGTTTCCTTGCCATTATATTTATAGCACTCACATGCCACAAGTGGATAGATATATAATAATATTTTAATTATGCTATTCAGTCACTTAAATAGTTTGTTCTTCCCATTAAATATTCTTCTTGGAATCTCCAGTTAGGAAGGTTGGATTGCCGCTACCTGTGACCTAATTAATGGGATTCAATCTTATCCTCTTGATGTACATATAACTTTTGACTTTGCCAATCATTTCATCAAATGAACCGCTAGGTTACCTTCTGACTTTACATATTCCAAAGTCAAGTATCCATTCTTTATCAGGTATCATATCATAGACCGTATGATACTCAAATGTCTTATATTATAATTAAAGTGTTTATTATTACAAATACTTATCACAGCCTGATTGTCACAAAGAACAAAAAAAGCTGGCATTAGCTTTTTAACTAGTGAAATTTTTTATAATAAGTTCTTAAACCACTCTACCTCATGTCCGGTAGTATCCAAGACTATTAATTCAGCCTCCATAGTAGATCATGAAATCACAATTTACTTGAAAGATCTCCAAGTCACAGTTGCTCCATCGAGAGTAGGGGTGTAACTAGTTTAGTTCGGTCCGGTTTTGGATATATTTTATAATCGAACTGGTATACATCAGTTTTGAGAATTAAATAATTGATACCACATTAGTTACGTTTCTAAACCGGCGCTTTCGATTTTACCGATTTCGGTCCAATTCAATCCATCTTTTCGGCATATTATATATAATAATATAGTGATAATATATTGTAGTATTTTATAATATATTATAATTGTATTATAGACTTTAGTGATAATATATAGTTATTTATATAGGAATTTAATGTTATTTTAATTAGTAATTTAGCATATAATACAATATTATTTTATATATAATTATATATATTAGATATCAAAATTATATATGATATCAAAATCACAAAAAAATATTTTATATAATATAAAAAATTAAAAATATATATTTATATGAATCGGTCTGGTTTGATCTAATGTTAGAAAAAGGAAATTGGAACTGGATTGATTTTGACCAATTTTTTTAAAAATGGAACCGGTACTAAATCAAACCGATTTAAAACTGGACCGAACACACCGGTATGATTTGGTCCGGTTTACCGATTCATCGTTGTTTTTTTACCCTTAACCGAGAGTGAAAATATATCCATTCGTTCTCTTACGATTTATTGTGTTAGTTATTCAACTAACATCATTGTATACTTCTAATACAATGGGATATCCAAAATAATGAATACCATATGTTATGGTTTTTCTCAAATATTTAAATATTTTGTCAAATGCCTTCCAATGAGAATCATCATGCCTACTAGTGTATATGCTAAGTCTACTCACAATATATGAAATATTAGGTCTAGTAAAATTAGCAATATACAGTAACATACTAATAATCTGGGAATATCTCAATTGTGACAAATGATGATTCTTACTTAAATGTAAAGTTGTAAACAAGGATCAAGAGGAGTACTAACATATTTGCATTCGAATCTCTCAAACTTTTTAAGAATTCTTTCAATATAATGAGATTGATTTATACTAATATCATCATGAGATCTTGTTAATTTAATATCAAGAATTACTTGTGCCTCTCCCATGTCTTTCATGTCAAAAGTTTTAGATAAAAAAATTTTAATATCAAGAACAATATCTATATTGGTACCAAAATATGATAATATCATCAACGTAAAGAGATAGCAATACGTATCCACCATCAACTATTTTAGTGTATAAACACTTATTAGATTCATTTATCTTGAAATTATAAGATAAATTATTTCATTAAATTTTTGGTGTCATTGTTTAGAGGCTTGCTTTAAACCATAGAGAGATTTAATAAGTTTACAAATTTTTCTTTCTTGTCCTGGAATCACAAACCCCTCTAGTTGATCTATGTATATCTTTTCTTCTAGATCGCCATTAAGAAATGCGGTATTTATGTCCATTTGGTGGACCTCAAGTTTATGGATTATTGCTAGAGAAATTAAAACACGAATTGTAGTTATTCTAGTAATAGGAAAATACGTATTAAAATAATTAATACCCTCTTTTTGTGTAAAGCCCTTTGCAACCTACCTAACTTTAAATTTATCAATAGTATCATTAGGTCTCAATTTCTTTTTAAAAATCCACTTGCATCCAATGGTTTTACATCCAATAGGAAGATCATATAAGTTCCATGTGCCATTAGTCTTAAGAGATTCCATCTAATTATTTACCGCTTCTTTCCAAAAAGTAGAATCCATGGAAATCATGGCATCCTCGAAAGTCAAAAGATCTTCTTCTACAGAATAAGTATAAAAATCATGTCCAAAATCATTTTTATTTCTCACTCGTTTTCCTCTTCCAAGTTCAATTTCTAATTTAGATGAACTCTTAGGATTAGATAAAATGATAAGTTGATTGTTGGTGGAATGAAAACTTAATTTAGGTAAAGACTTTTCTACTTTGTTTTTAAAATGAAATAGATCTTCAAAGAATGTTGCATCACTATACTCCATGATGGTGTTGGGATCAATACCTTGGACTCCTGATTTGATAATCAAAAACTTGTATGCAAAACTATGTCTAGCATACCCAATTAATATTGCATCTAGTGTGTTGAGATCTAATTTCTTTTTCTTAATTTTAGGAACATTAACCTTTGCAAGACAATCTCAAACTCTAAAGAACTTAATATTGGGTATTTTGCCATTCCAGAATTCATACGGTGTCTTATCAAATCCCTTGAATGGTATTTTATTCAAGACAAAAGAAGATGCAAGCATTGATTCCCTTCATCATTGCTCAGGTATGCTAGAATTAGAGAGCATACATTTGACCATAATTACAAGGATTCTATTTTTTCTTTCAAAAATACCATTAGATTGAGGAGAATATGAGCGGTTTCCTCATGTATAACATAATTCTCCTTATAGTATTAAACCAATTGATTATAGGAGTAATCACCTCCTCTATCAAACCCGATAATTCTAATATTTCTCTCCAATTGGTTTTCAACTTCCGTTTTATAGACGAAAAATTTATAAAAAGATTCATCTTTTGTTTTCATCAAGTAAACATAACAAAATTTGGACATATTATCTATAAAAGTAATGAAGTATTTATTACTACCTTTAGAAGAGACACCATTTAAATAACAACCATCACTATGAATTAATTCAAGTAGTGATGAATTTCTTATAATAAATTTAAATGACTTTTTAAACTGTTTCGATTGAACACATATTAAACATTTTTCATCCAAATCAACAGAAACTTTAGGAATAATCTCTAAATTCATCATTTTTTTAACATTATGATAATTAACATGACATAATCTAGCATGTCATATTGAAGAGGAATATGTAGAAAATGTAAATTTATTATTATAATCAAATTTGTCTACTACATTGTTCTAAATATTTATTACAAACAAATCATCACTCACATAACATTTCCCCACAAATGACACATATTTAGTTACAATAACTTTATTGGATTGAAATAACAATGTGTAGCCTGCCCCACAAAGTAAAGATCCACTAATTAGGTTCCTCCTCGTCTCTGTTACGTAAAACACTTATTCTAATGGAAGAGTATTTCCAAATGTTAGTTTGAGTTAAATTTTTCTTACTCAAAATACTTGTATACAGGTAGAGTTACCCGTTGTCACTTTAATGCCGCTTGTTTCCTAATATGTTGAAAAAAATTTGCGGTTAGAAATGACATGTACATTGGCTCATGTGTGTACTATTCAATCAGTAGCATTACAAGCTAGATAAACTTGGGGACTTATGATTACATACCATTCATTGATTGCAACGGAGTCGTTCCCGAAAAGCACCATATGAGCATGTGGGTTAGGCGATTTTGGTTGTTCATTGTCTTGAATTTTCCTAGTCTTATAATGATAATTTTTGTCCAAGTGACCCAGTTGTTACAATTAAAACAGATAGGTCTCTTATCATCTTTATTGATATAGGACTTTGATTTCAAGTTATTCCCATAATTAGTTTTACCCTTATTGAATTTGGATTTATGGTGTAATGGGTTCTTATGTGTTTTATGACCTTGTACAATATTTGCTTTAGACTTGAAATCATACACCAATGGTGAGATAAGACCATTTTTCAAGTGTTGTTCTTGGATCCTTATGGTAGAAATCAAGGTTTTCATAGTCATATCTTCAGTCTTGTGTTTAAGAGATTGGCCAAAATTCTTCCATGAAGGATGCAAGTTGTATATTGTAGAAGTAACTTGGAGACGCTTGGTAATACCCATTCCCCGTTGGCCCAATTCATGGTAAATGATAGTTAACTCATGTGCTTGTTGTACTACAGATTTGGAATTATCCATCTTAAAGCCAAGAAATTGGCTTGCAGTATACTTATCCATTCTGGCATCTTGTACACCATATTTCTTATCAAGAGCATTCCAAATATCTTTGATAGATTTAATGTGTAGGTAAATATCAAAAGGTATATTACTTAAATAATTTAAAATCCTACATCTACATAAATTATATTTTTCTTCATATGTTTGCAATTCAACAGTACATGCGGATTCATGTAAATCATTAGAAGGATGATCATTTTCAATAACAAAATATAATTCAAGCATTAGAAGGAATATTTTTATTTTTTATTGCCAATGCTTTAAATTGACTCCTCCAAATTTCTTGGGCGCAATATGTTCATTTGAAGTTATGGTGGTAAATCAATTAAAATACACCTCTAATTTAACAAAGAGAATGTCTACTCTAAGATTGTTGGGAATATTTTGAATAATAAATTATATATGTCTAAACGCTTTTTAAACTAGAGAATATGTAAAATAACAAGAAAAAATAGAAAAAGAGAACCCGGTGTTGAGACACGTTGTGATGGACATATTCCTTAGAGTAGATTCTGCCACTTCCTAAGATACAATAATGTTGGTTCCCGTTAATCTCCTTGTTGGTGCACACAAGAGGAGATTCTCGAACCAGATATAAAATATCCAAAGCTCAAAGAAAGAAAGACAAAAAGAAGGAGGAAGTGTTTCTCTAATTTTTGTAGAGAATTTTTGAGTGAATAAATTTGTGGTTGAGATTCCCTATTTATAAAGAATGAAATGACGCTTGTAAAAAGTCACAACTGAAATGAAATGATGCCTATGGAAAGTTACAACTTATACATTAAAAATATTTCTAATTCACCAAAAAACCCAACCCTTTTTTGGTTGGCAAGTGATTAAAGCTCATATCCCCAAGAGGCATGCATTGGTTTAAGTTATTATGATAATTTTTCATTTAAATCTAGACAATCGAACCGATACATTGGTAATGATTCACATTATTTTTTACTTAACATTAAATGTTTTAATCATTTTTAAGTTTAAAAACCAATATATCTAGGCAAATGCGACAACCCAGACACTAGATCTAACAATGTCGGCACTAACTCCAACCACATTGGAGCTAGTTCCCACCATATTTAGTCATGCTAGTATCGGTCATGGACAAACTGCTATTGATTCTATACATGTGGACTATGAGTGACAATATGCGATACAACCCGTAAATTCAACGTGAACATGGCACAAAATAAACAAATTTGGATTTAATATAAATAGGTTTCAATCAAAACGGATTGATTTAATCAGTCACGATTAATAAATAGGTCAGTTACAACTGCGAAACCTGCAATCAACCAGTATAACATGAATAAAGTAGGTGTATGGCATATAGATGATAAATAGAATTTTTCATATCTATCTATTAATGTTTATCAAAAACACGTAATCAAATCACAAATTACAACATCTCAATTTTAATTTTTCTTAAAAATATTTACTTAAGTTTTTTTACTGAAAATAAGAAACAAAATTCTATTATAAAAATTTGTTTCTATCTAAAAATGTAAATGAAAAAGAAAAAGTTAATGCCACCAATGGTGGCTACCCAAACAGGCACCAATATTGTGGACGGGTTTTGGCCACCACAAGTGACCTAGTTTGAGCCATCATGGGACTGGCCTTGTACCCCACGAAGGTCGGCAAGTCCAGTTTAGGGATTGACTTATGTTCCGACTGACTGTTGTAGATTGACAGAGCCCAAAGGCCCTGCTCCCTAGGCAATACATCCCAGGCAACAACCTTGTACAAAACTCGACAAGGACTTGCATTTCGAATAGCCCATTATAAGGGCAGAGCTCATGGCTCTGATCCTTAGCTAATACTTCGTGACTAATCTAGAGACTGGGCTTGTATCATGCGAAGGCCGGCAGATCCAATCTAGGAATTGACTTGTGTTCCAACTAGCCTGTTGTAGGTTGGTAGAGCCTAAGGGCCTTGCTCTCTAGCTAATGTATCGTAGACAACATCTTGCACGAAGCTCGACAAGTCATTGGGACTTGAGTTCCGAATAACTCATTATAGGGGTATAGCTCATGGCTCTGGTCCTTAGCTAATACTTCGTGGCCAATCTAAAGACTGGGCTTGTATCCTGAAGGTCGAGCGGTCTTTGACCTTTCCCGCCTGGTGATTTGTTCTGATGGAGCCGTATTGGGATGCTTGAGTGATGTCCAGATGGCCTATTTTGTTGATGTTTGCCATTTCGAGCCACAAAAAATAACTTTGTTAGTAGATTCACTCATTTACTTACAGGACGTGCACCCGCTAAGTCTCCATGCATGGCATGTACATACTTGGTACTGTGCACAGTACCGTGTGTGATATGCACACCATAGTCTCCATGGTGGTCATTGTTCGTCTAGGCATTCAGTAATTGTTTGCCTGTGCATGTGCCTATGCGTAAGCCATATCCCAAGCCTAGAAAGTAAGTAGCCCAGTCACTTGGCAAGTGTTGTGTGTTGTCAGTCCCATGTTATCTAGGCAATGCAGAGTTTACTCGTTCGATCTTTAAATTGGTGTCGTTAATAAAACCAAAAGTAATAAAGCATGTAGTACTTATCTGGAGGATGTTTCCATCATCATTAATAATTGATTCAGTGCCTCAAAAATTCATCCTTCTCCCATTTTTGTTGCGTTCTTCTTCTGTATTGTCGCTGCCTGTTCATCAAATCCTCCTTCTATTGCTTCAAATTGTTCTTCTTCACATCACAAACTCTAAGAGAGCATTGTTGCCAGCATACGAAAGACACTAATTATGGGAAAACAGATCCCACAGACAACGTCACTGTTAATGTCGTGTTTCACGGCCTGGGCAACTCTATGCTGACAGTGCTCGGATATGTGTTATTTGGAGCCCCCGGTAGTATTCCGGTGCTGCTGTACGATGGCGGTTGGTACATTCATACTGGTAAATGAAAAATAAGTGAAAGGAAAGTAAAGAGAGATGGACAACAAGATTTACATGATTCGGCAACTGACCTACGTCCACGGGGATTTGGGAATGAGAGTCTCCACTATAATATATCTGTTTACAGTCATTCATAGTTCCTCATATCTCACTGTATAGAGAAGGTTGGAGCTCTTCCTGTTGGAGACGCTATCTTCCTCTAGAGGCTGCTGAAGAAAAAGATGATCTGATTGAGGAGCGTTGAGTCAGTGTGAGAAGTCGAAGTCGTTAATTAATTTCCCCTTTCATCTGGTTGTATGCTTTATATATGTATCCCTTTGTTTAGTGTGTCAGCTTCCCTCCTCGGCCTACTTTCTCTCTTGCATGCTCTGAAGCTTCCTGCCATGATATGACTTGTCCCTTTGGTGTGTCTGACTTGCTCTCCTTGATCTTTTATTGTTTCTTTCTTGTTTTTTATGGTGGCTTAGTGGGCTGGGTCCAATTATGGGCTATGTGCATTTTATCCCTCCACACTATGACTTTGAAATTAAGAAAATGGAAGTAAAGGAATGTATGTTTGATGGATTAGATAATTAAATTGGTTTAAGTAATTGAAGTTTAAGTCAATGGTAATTTTATACAATTTCAGTGTTTAAGTTCTTATGTAAATGAAAAGAAAATGACTTAAAGTTTTGGATGCATGTAGATTGTTATTTGACACACATATGGATGAACTGCATGAAATAAAAATAACATGGAGTCCATATAAGTATTATATTCATACTCTTATGGATTTTTCTAAATGATATGAAATGCTTTTATGAGAAAAATGTCTTTTTATACAATGAAAGAAAATGAACATATTTTAAAAATGAAATTATGTTTTATGAATCTATACTAATGTAACAATGTTTTGAGGTATCTATATGTAATGACATTTCTTTGACAACCCCTTTTATGCACCATGAGAATAATTATATGTATGATGAAATGGATGTTATATGTAGTACTTTCTTTATGCTTCGTGAAATGAAACGGTGATGTTTATACTTAATGTTACAAAATGCTATTTCATGAAATGAAATGGTTTGATGATTAAAAACAATGAAAATGAAAGGACTAAAAGGAATGAATGAAAATGAAAGAAAATGAATGTTTTCACGTATGAAACTACATGACAATCATGACTCAATGAATGATGGTGTCCATGGATTGGGCAAATTGCAATGCTAGGTAAGTAATACAGGTAGTGCACCTAGTATTGCCCTTAACTAAAATGGGTTTTCCAACCTGTGGCCATGGGTAGAATTTGAGTCCAAAAGACTGCTAAACCTAACACACAAAGCGTAATAGTATATACTGACTAATGGAAAGTGATAGCAGTTAATTGGATATTATGGAATGGTTTAGCTTTTTATGAAGAAATGTATAAGGTGAGAGAAATTTTTTTACGAGGAATTAAAACATTTTTAAAGAAAAACCTCACCTTATGATGTTTTCAAAGGAAATAAATGTTTTATGTAATTAAGTAAAGTAATGATGAATGCATGGATGAAAACTTTTATTAGTATATATTTGTAGTATGAAGTAATGTTCACTAAATATTCGACTCATTTTCGTTTTTATTATATGCCCCTCCTAGGAAATGAAATGAGGACATACATGGCTTAAGAAAATGTGACAAAAACCTAGGCATGTTTTATCTAATGTATGAATTCATATTTTGTAAAAAAAAAAAAAAAAAGACTTAGTAATTTAATTTAATGAATTTCGTTGTAAACCCTTTTTTAAATTTATAAATCAAGTTTCAATTTAATGCTATTTGAAGGCATTTACACTATATACCATCCACATGACATAATTTGATTTGGAAGATTCAAATTTTAAAATTTGAATCTTCCAAATCAAATTATGTCATGTGGATGGTGTGTATTTTAAAGACATTCAAATAAAATTATTCTTTAACTATATAATCTTTTATATATTGGGAGGAATGGAAAAAATTATAAAAAGTTTAGTAATTCCATCTCATTTTCTATTCTTAAAAGTCTTACCATAAGGACCAACGTTACAATAATGAATAAGCGACAAAATTATTTTTTAATTTTTTATGAATAAAAAGTGATTTTTATAACTGATTTTTAATTAAAAATTTAAAAAGTAAAGAAATCTTGATAAAAGGGAAAATTTTGGTTATAAAACATAGTCCAAGCAACATTATGATTTGAGAGCTTTGATAACTTAGAGGTTGTTTGGAAGATGTGATGGTTTTATCTCATCTCATTCTATCACGTTTCCTTCTTAAACATACATAAATACAAATGTTTTTTAATTACAAATTTTTAACTTTTTTTTATCTAATTATTACCTAATTATTACAAATTTCCAAATTTATAAATAAAACATAAAAAACAATTCAATTTTTTCAAATTTTAAAACAAAAATTATACTCTAACAATAGTTTAATTTTATAATATTTTTATTCAACTTTTTCTCTCTCATTTTCTAAAATCTCATAAAATATCATAATTCAAACTAATTTACTATTACTCACAAATTATTTCACTACTATTCATAATTTTTTTTTTTCTATCTCATTCTTCTTACATACATTCTTAATGTTCCAAATATAAAAGATTTAATAATTATAAAATCGAAAAGATATTCCTCTCGTTTTGGGAAGCCATTGAGTTTTTTTATTTCCTTAAAATTCTTTCTTTTAATTTTTTTATTTAGTATTTTATAAAACTATCTTCTTCTATTTTTCAAATTTTATAGTTTTTCATTTTTTTTTATTCCTTATTTTTACTTTTAACAGAATTTTAGATTTTAAACTACTTTTTTATACTTACTGGATTTTTTTATTTTTCTGACAAATGATTAGTCATATGGCACGCAATATTAGAATAATTAAAATTTTCTAACATGTTCTTTTTTAATTGCCAAACGACATTTACAATCTAATAATAATATATTAAACACGTATATTTATCTTTATACCTTGCACATTGTATCATTTTATAGCTCATACACGTTACCTGTGATAATTATCTCTTTTCAGAGTTAATCTTATAACTGATCGAGCTGATCTCCACCAAAGAACAACCTTCCAATAATTTGATGACACTTAGGCTTCCCATTTACACTACAATGAAGCTGCACTTAGGGAAAAAAACAACTCTCACACTCAGATCTCGCCCTCTCAAATCTTTGAATTTGTCTAGTTCACTCTCACATTTGCAGTCCATCACAGCTTGACGCCCACCTCTTGCCCACTGCTTGGGACCTTTGTTGGTGAGCTCCCTCTCAATCTTCGCTGGTATTCAAGCATTTGGCAATGTAATCTTTCTAGTTTCTTACTTTGCTCCACCATCATGAAATGAGGATTTTGCAAAGCTATGTGGTGTACCTTGTGATTGTTCATTGTTGCTTGTGGTTCTTAACCTTCATAAAAAATCATGAATACAGTTTCAAGAGGGCTCGGTAACCTTAAGTGCTTCTCATAGTTGAATAAAATTTTTCTCCTAAATGCATCTGCAACCGCAGTAACAAATTAATATTTTGGAAGTACATTCACAAGATTACGCACTTGGTTCCTTAATCGTTAATCAAAAATAAAGGGAAGGCAATTAACATTGTTATCATCATCATCACCTCCAAAGAGGTAGCATTAGCTTTCAGGTAAGGCTAATTTGCGAAATGTATAAACTGTAGATTCAGCAGTGGTCGTTGACCAATCAGCAAAAGACAATAAGGGCTTCTTGAAAAGAGCGAAATTGGAATCGGGAGAAGGAGCGGGAGTAGAGGACCAGCAAATAAGTGCTAGGCTAGAGCCAATGGTGATCCTCGAAGCCCATTTCAGAAAGGAGCTGAGAAGAGAGCTCTTGGTATCGGGGATTGAGGCATGGATCTGGGACATTTATTAAAGTGATCGTATCGTGAGGTGGTTGTTACAAACTGATCGTTTTGCACATGATGAACGATGATGAGGATGGACAATAGTGAGGATGATGGCGTCGGACAACGCTGCTGAAGTGTACTCCTGCGGTGGTGCTGAAGGCTTGAACAATAGAGGGCTGCTAAAGCTTGATTAGATCAGGTGAGAAAATGGTCTCCAATTTATGAAAGATCTGGTGTGATAAGGTTTATTGTGCTTTAGGTAGAATTGCTGATGTGACAAATTATCATTGAGGGTTGTTAAAGCCCAAAGACCAGCCTAATCGCTCCAAAGCGATTTTGCTCTTTTTATTATTTTTCTAGGAAAAACTGACATTTCTATTGGGTTTACCTTATATCATTTTTTTTAATTAATATAAAGGGAGGACATATGCCAATTAACAAATCTTCAACCGTACTTTTAATAAGAAACAAGTGGATCAATCTTAAATTTGTACGGAATAAAAATGATAATTCTATATTTAATTAATACATATCTAGAACAATTTGACTTTTAGATTAATCCAAAGGAATAATCCTATATTTAACACTAAGACCTTATTTGTCAACACAACGTATTTCAAATATTCTTAAATATTTCTTTCACAAACATAATTCAAGCACAATAATTTTCAAAATTTTAATCTAGTCATTACCTAATTATTACAAATTTTTTAAATTTTTAAATAAAATACAAAAAATAATACCTTTCAAGAATAGCAAGAAAAATGACAGGTTAAAAAAGAAGGAAAGTAATAAAGTCAACACTGCTGCTCTGATCCAGACCACGTGTCGTTGGTTGAGCCTGAGCCCGCTCATTTAACTATTGCTGATATTAGTTAGTTACGCGTATTACTGTATATTTTCTAAAATTTAATAAAACATAAATAATTTTTTAATTATTCATTATTCATAATTTAATGAAATATTCTAAATATGCAAACGAGCGTAAAAGTCAACTGTAGACAAAACCTTGTTTAGATGTTGAGATGGTCTCAATCCCTCTCATTCCATCACATTTCAACATCCAAACATTATTCAAACACATTTTTAAATTTTAAATTTTTTAAATTTTCATTTAATAATTACAATATTTTTAGACTTTTAAACAAAATATAAAATATAAATAAACTTTTTCAAATTAAAAAAGTTATATTATAATAATATTTTAATTTAATAATATTTTATTCAATTATTTCTTTTTAATTTTTTAAAATCTCTTAAAATATCTTAATTCAGTTAATTTCAACAAATTATTTGAGCATCATTTACAAATTTATCATCCAAGCCTGAAAGACTTCGCACAACCGGCACAGGGGCTCCTTCACCGTCGGCTAAAACCGTTTGACACGAAAAACGAAACCGAACCCCGAAATTTTAATCCGAAACATTGTCGGATTTGTAGAACTATCAGTTCCTCCCAGTCCTCTCTGGCTCTCTCTTCCTCTTGAGCCTGGGATTTCAGCCATGGAGGGTGTAGTGGCACAGAACCAGTCACAGCAACAGCAACAACAACAACAACAGCAGCAGCAGCAGCCGGAGAGGTTGAACCAAGCGGTGCAGCAGCAGCTGAACCTGGAAGCTGTGAAGACCCGAGCTATCAGTCTCTTCAAAGCCATATCTCGCATCCTCGAAGACTTCGACGCCTATGCTCGCACCAACACCACCCCCAAATGGTCCTTCCCCCTTCCCTTCTCTCTTTCATTTCTAAATCTTTGTTCCTTAATTTCTCCCAGTTAATAATGGTTGCTCGCACTAATTCCTTTTTCTGCGGTTGCTGGGAATCTGTGTAAATTTTCTGCATTGTAGGTAATCTCGAATTTAATTTAAAATTTGTAGATTGATCGGCTGCTTGGTTGTTGGGAAAGTTACGTAATCCCGGTTTTCATGAAATTGATATTTAAGAGGATGGATGTTGAGGTCATGTTGGTAATTGCTAGTAATAACTTTTGTGGAGGTTGTTATATATAAAAAAAGAGCCAGATTTTATGGAGGCATAGCTGTGATCTGAAGTGTTTTTTTCCCCTTGCTACTGAAGGTTTTTTTTTTCTTGCTAAAAAAAAAACATTATAGTTAGGAATTAATAGGGTGGATGGTTCGGAAACATGCCAGTTTGGATAATTTTTCTATACTTATTATGGCAATGTTCGATGATGTTTAATAATTTGTTACATGTTTGTGAAGGTAAGGCCTCAGAGAAATATCTTCACTCATTTTTCTGGTAATTGACGAAAAGAAAGTCATTACCCTCCCTGTATAGTCTGCAATGGTAATTCGTAAGGGTTTGGCTAATAGTTCGTGATTTTGAGTATGGTGCACCCTGGACATTTTTTCCACATATTCCTTCGACTTTTCAAGTGGTGGAAGTCTTGTAGCCAGCATGTTTGTTAGGAGTATGATTGCTTGATGCTACCCCTTTTTAAAACTTGGAAAAATATTGCTAGGAATCTCAAGTGTCAACGAGGAAAACACTAATTTTAGTAACCATGGTGTAAGACCCTGGATTCTAGGTAAGAGAGTGGTGAATTGAATCCTACATTGCTAGGGAAGGAGAAATTTTTGCGGTTTATAATGATTCCAAGGGTGCTCTAATTATAACATTGACTATTTCTTTTGAATATATAAGCCCAAACGTTGCTTGGACTTTCATTGGGTCGCTACATGTGGAAGAAAAAAATCTCTTAGCTAACTCAAGTGCTTTTATAGGTAAAAAAAAAAAGGAAGAAAAAGATAAAGATTAAAGAAAGAAAAGGAACACATATATTTGTGACAATGGAGATACTCGTGAAGAGGACTGAGGTGTTTGTGTTTTTTGTTTCATTTTATTATTGTAACACCCCGTCCCTCTAGGGTTTTTAAGCTAGAAGAAGTGAATTCTACTAACCTTAAAATGTTTAAATTTTTATCATTATTTCATAACATTTATGAAATCTCAAAGTATTGTATTGAAATAACATCTGGCCAAAATAAACTTGTCAATAGCACTTATTATAGGAGAACACAACAGTCATGTGCTACAAAATCACTCAAACTGTAAATAAATCAGAATTTTCCTCAGTGCTCAAGCATCAATGTCATCCCCCAAAACAACATCCTGTCAGGCTGCATCCTCATAATCTTCCTCACCTGGGGTCGGAAAAACATAAAAAAACAAAATGAGTCGAATACCTATTAAGAACTACGTTATACAGTAAACATAATAACTATCTAGATTTCAGTTAACATCAACATTCTCAAGAAAGCATTAACTTCATAGTATATGTAAACGTTAAACTCAAATCATAAAAGAAACATTCATTTCTTAACCTCATATTCTTAATGGCCATTACACATTATTATTCCCGTGTGTTAGGGTTAGCAACCCTTGCGGTCATGGCTCTATCCGTGCCTAGCGGATAAGAACCTAGCCTCCTCAGGAATGGGTCATCACTAGGTGCATTGCTAGTGATGCATTCTGGCATTGCAATTCGCTCCAACCTCATGGTATCGCCTTCACTTTCATGGTCAGTACATTAACCTCAACAATCACATGCAGTCATACCTTTTCATTTTCCTTTCTTTCCTTTAACCTTATCTTACCTTGCCTTTCATTCATTAAAATGATATAGTCATACTATAATATTCAGTCACATCATCATTCATGAAGTTTCACAATCACATGTAATTACCTTCATCATAAATAGGGTTCATGAAAAGGGGCTACAAATGAAGGCTCGTACAAATACATATACCTTTATAAACATTTGCTTTACATATATAGTTGCAAAAGACCTTTCAGTTTACATAAAATGATGTATAGAAAAACATGATCATAGTCACATTCCTCAATCCTTGTACAAATAAGCTAAAAGCTCAAACCACAAAGCCTTCAAATGGGTAACCTAATCCTAGTTTTAGACTGAACCCTAGTTTTAGACACAACCTTTAACCTAATCCTTAGCTTTTTCACCTTTCTTTAATTCAACTTATAAAATTGCATAGAATGCCTCCAAGTAGTACCAATCCTCGTTGCTTGACCTAAAAGCTTTCCACATGAAATAATAGACTCTAAAATACCACTCTTCATTATTTTACAAATTTTAGTCCAAAATACTCAAGTGGGTTAAATCCTTAACCAAGCATCTCCATAAATAACTCAACCAAGGCTCATAAACTTAAATCGAAAATGCAAACTGTGGACACTTAAAATGATGGCCAACCCGAGTTGCACCTCACATAGAGAAAAACACCCATTTTTTAACATTCTCAAACACTCCCATCCTAAGTCTATTTGCACAAGAGTCATACCTCTTAGAGATTTTCTTTGGACGATCAAGAACATAAACAAATTTTAGACTTAACCACATGTACACATACTGTCCCATAATCGTTGCACACTCACACCCGAACATGCACTCACATACATGTACGGTTCATGCCTAACCGAGTTGCACCCATCATGAGACCTCAATACCTATATTTTTACATGTCCAACATTCCCATCCGAGATACTCTTGCACTAAGGTGACCTCCCTAACACGTATACTCTGTTGTTCCCATGGTTCTGACCGCTATTCATAAACCCATACACAACACATTACACATCCGCCTTGGCCCATGGTTATAAGTCTAAACACACATGTAAGGGACAAGGAAGAGACTTATACCTAGAGAAAACGAGTCATAGCTGTGGTGGTGGGCGTGACTGAGAGTTCAAACCGAGACCTCTCCCTTGTTTCGGTTAACAAAAACAGAGCATATATCTCATGTAAGCAAATCGACCCACAGTGAAGTTAGGGATTGGCTGTAGGTGTGGAGGATATTGGGCTCACCTGGTGGATGAGGCATTCATCTGGTGGTTGGTGGTGGCTGAGAGTGGCGGTGGCTCTAGCATGGTTTGTGTGCATCGGGAGAGTGTCTGTGCGTGCATTGAGAGTGATTGAGCTCCTTCTCTTGGTCTAGTTTAGATGGTTGGGGATACACGACTGCGAAGAGGTGGTGCTATGGAGGGGCAAGCGTGAGGTAGGGTATAACTCATAGTGGTGGCCGAGCGGTGCATTACGGTTTTCGTTACGATTTTGTGACATCAATGCTTGTCACGGCTGGTGTTGCTCCCAGTGGCATGAGCCTGCTTTCGACGTTGCCTAGGGGTAAATGAGGGCATTAGTTGGTGGTTATCGGTGAAGCCGAACGAAAGTGGTGTGTTTTATGTTCATTTTGAGTGTTTGCATAGTGCTGCAATGTGGGGATCACCTGGTTTCTTGGGCGGCGCATAGGGTAGGTCTGGTGATGCTTGTTGGTGTGGTGATGAGGGCTGGAATTGACCAAGAGGAAGAGACTAGGGCAACGGTTGGAAGGGCAGGTGATCTCTCGTTCGTTACATATGTGCATATGTATGCACGTCAAACCAGGTGGGGTCTTCACCTATGGTGTGGGTCTTGGGTCTTAGGGTGTACATGGTCACAGGTTGGGCCTTCCAAAGGATCATGGGTTTTATTTCCTTAACACACAATTCTAATGGGCTTGGGTCCTAGACTACATCCTAACCCATTTCCATTTCCAACCAAGTTCTAATCTTGAGAACTTAAACCCTAAAATCCCTTAAGGTCCAAAATCCAACCCCTTTCTATTTAACCTAACTAAAAAAAATTAAAGTCTAATAAAATATCCAATCCAAGCTAGGCTCCCAAACATAATACCTTAATAAAAAGATCGAAACTACCAAAAATTTTAAATTTACTAGCATACATAATGACTTTAAATCATACATAAAATAATGGCATAAAATACTACCATCAACCACAATAAATAATAATACAATATAATAATGAAATAATTAATTTATAAATCATACTGTGGGTTACAATTATTCTCCTGTTCATTTGTTTGTACTATTGCCCTGTTTTCTTTGAGCCTATTCTTTTTCTGCTCTGAACTTCTCAAACTGTCATTTAAACCAAAGTTGGATTGAATTTTTTGAGAAATGATGCGGATGTTATTATATCCAATCCTCATAGGTGAAGTACTAGTAAGAGAAGGAATCCAAAACAACCAAAATACTGGGTTTGTGTTGGTAGAAACCTCGTGTAGTTAAAAAAAAGACATGGAAACATTATTAACTTGTTTTGATCAGTAAACCAATTTTATTGATAGAAATAGGCATAGCCCAATTGTGTTTTATTCATTACTGCTGATTATTTTTATAGTAAACTATGCTGACACACTTTTTATTTATTTTTATTTTTTTAAAGTATTTGCCTTAACACACTTTTGTTGTGCACCAGGCAAGACATTTTGGGGCAATATTCTATGGTGAATCTTGAGCTTTTCAACATCGTTGATGAAATTAAGAAGGTTTCCAAGGCTTTTGTAGTAAATCCAAAGAACGTGAATGCAGAGAATTCTACAAGTATGCATTTTTCATCTTAACATGAGTAAGGCACATATAATTAATACTTTGCTAGAAGCCTATTCATCTTAAAGTAATACACCTTACATATAATGATCTTCACACCCTTAAATCTTATTAAATATAAAAAATGAAGAGGCAATTGTGCACATAGATATGGATGGCTTAAAGTATTATTGTTACTGATAAAAAAAAGTATTATTGTGATCATGCCATTTAAAGTTTTAATGTTATTTTATCTATAATCATGAATAGTTTTGAACTTGCTATTCCTGAAATTGTAATTCTAAACTATAATAAAAGCCTGCTCTACTTGGATAAAAAAAATCCTCACTTCGTCTAATATGCAGCCTTACTAACCCCCATCTCTAATGGGGTTTTGTAGTTTTAAGGGATTGCCAGGGGTTCGTATATGGAATAAAGTTTGCTCTCCCATCTCTAATGGAGGTTTGGGGGTTTGTAATTTGATGATTCATAATAAAACTTTGTTGGATAAATGGTTATGGAGATATCAATTAGAAGGGAAGTCGCTTTGGAGGGAGGTTATTGATTGTAAATATGGAAGTGATTGTAAATATGGAAGTGCTTGGGGGCTGGTGTTTTAATGAGGTTAGGGGGGCTTATGGTGTAGGTCTATGGAAAATCATTAGAAAGGGCTGTGAGAGTTTTGCAAGCCATGTAATTGGAGAGGGTTCTAGGATCTGATTTTGGCTTGACATTTGATGTGGTGGACGTGCTCTCAATAGGGTGTTTCTGGCCATCTATCATCTGGTTTCTGATTGGCATGCCTCTGTTTCAGATCTGTTAGTCCGTTCTAATGGCTCTTTCCAGTGGGATGCTTGTTTTACTAGAGGTATACACGATTGGGAAATTGATGAACTTTTAGCCTTTTTCAGTTTTTTATACTCTTTGAGGCTTGGTAGCAATGATATTGTGGAGGCCGAAAGGGAGCAATAAGTTTACAGTTCGATCGTATTATAAGCTTTTGACATCTCAAGACTATTTTTCATTTCCTTGAAGTGTATTTGGAGGTCTCATGTGCCTTACAAAGTTTTTTTTTTTTTTTTTTCATATGGATTGCTTCTCTTTGGAAAATTTTGATGACGGACAATTTAAGGAAACACGGTTTCATTGTTTTGGACTAGTGTTACATGTGTAAGAAGCGTGGGGAATCAGTGTATCATTTACTTTTGCATTCTGAGGTGGCAAGGGCACTGAGGATGGAGTTTTTGTAGAACCGGTATGGCTTCGGTAATGCCTTTGAGAGCGGTAGATCTTCTAGCTAGTTGGAATGGTCTTCACGATTGTTCTCAGGTGGCTGCGGTTTGGAAGATGGTTCCTTCGTGTCTTATGTGGTGTATCTGGATGAAAAGGAATGATCGTTGTTTTAATGATAAGGAGTGCACTTTGGAGGAACTATGAAATTTTTTTGTGCACACCTTATTGCTTTGGTTTTTTGCTTTAGTGTTTAACGGAGCTAATGCTCATGATTTTTTGTTGTTGTTTTTTGGTTCTTAGAATGTATTTAGGTGTTTCTTTTGTATATTTCCAGTGTACATGGGCTTTGCCTATATCATTCGTATTAATAAAACTGTCTTTCTTACTTATAAAAAGCAAAAACGTTACATAAGAAAGTGAGAACCTTACGTTGGGGATATTAGCTTCCATATGTGCTCTCTTTTGAAAAAATGTTGCTTCCATTTAGACCTACATGCAGCTTCATACAGCCTAGTCTTAGCTTTAATTCAAATTTCATTGATTATCTGGATACCTTAGATTTTATAAATTCAACTCAATTAGATCGGTGGAAGGTCAACGTTTGTTGTAGAAGTGTGTAAATATTATTAGGAATTGTTGAACTGTGTGTTTGGAAAGTAATTGGTTTTGATATAATTGCTTGTTCTGATTCACTTTGCTTTGTTTCATTGTGAAAGAACATTACTATTCAGTCATTGAAACATGTGCAACGTATTGTGACAGTGTAGCATGGGCAAATGTGCAGTCTCATATTTGAGTCTGTCTTTTAGGTTGAATTGGGTTATGTAAAGTGTTAGCCAGAAGTTACTAATCCTTTTAGTGGTGCATATACAGTTGGTGCATTTGTATGGATATTATCATATCGTTGTATGGATATTATCATATCGTTGTATGTGCTTTATGGTTGTGACACGAGATAGCAATTTAACCTTATTACTCTCTTGCTGCATTTGTATGGATATTATCATATCGTTGTATGAGCTAGACTTACTTTTGAGGTGCAAATGTGAGTTAAATTTCTTCTACATGTGAATTTTAACAGTTATGTATAATTTTAGTCTTCTTTTAGTGTAATATCGCGTATTGAGTATTAAAAGTAGAAGAAGGTGGTGAATGAGATCACACATTGCTGGGGAGGGAGAAGTTCTTTCCCTTTATAATGATTTCAAGGAGCTCCAATTCTAATATTGACTCGCCTTTCTGGATATAGGTCCAAATGAGGCTTGGGTCTTCCTTGGGCTATTACAAATTGTATAAAAGGCAATCTCAATCACAAGTGTGGGACTTGAGTCATGCCACTTAAATGCAATGCCTAATGTGGGCATTAGGGTTTTAATGGGGGAGATTGTAATACCCTGTATGAGTATAATTAGAATATAGGAAGGTGGTTAATGAGATCCCACATTGCTTGGGAGGGGGAAGTTCTTGCATTTTATAATAATTCAAAGGAGCTCCAATTGTAATATTGATTAGTCCTTCGGAGTATAAGTCAAGATGTGGTTTGGGACTTCCTTGGGTTGTTATATTAAGAGTCATGATTTTTAGCCCGCTCCTCTACAAAAAGAAAAAAAGGGCACACACATGATAAAAATCAACTTGTAATTTTAGAGTATTTTCAAGTAAATAGATTGTGTAGCTATAAAAAATTAAAATCAATTTGTGGGATTTTATGATTACAGTACTACCAGTTATGTTGTCTTCGAAACTGTTGCCCGAGATGGAAATGGATGATAACTCCAAAAGAGAGCAGTTGCTTCATGGGATGCAAAACTTGCCAATATCCTCACAAATCGAGAAGTTAAAGGTGTTGCAAAGTTCATTGAGCATCCAATTTTTTGTTCTTGGCTTTTGATGATTTTTTTGCATCACACATCTAACTAACACATTTAGACATCTCCATTTTACAGGCTAGGATTGATATGATTGGAGCAGCCTGTGAAAGTGCTGAAAAAGTACTAGCTGACACTCGTAAGGCCTATTGTTTTGGAACTCGTCAAGGGCCATCGATTGCCCCAACTTTGGATAAGGGCCAGGCTGCTAAAATTCACGAACAAGAGAATTTACTCCGAGCTGCTGTACATCTAGGCGAAGGCATTACTCTCAACTGCCACTTAATACTCAATGCTGTTACAGATAATATATGTTTTTCATCCAGCTCTAACTCTATTTAGGTTATTAGTCTTATTTGTTATTTTTGAGATGAAAAGTCCATGAAAATTCACAGGCCTCTAATCTTCTAATTTGTTTCAGCATTTTGTGGTCAGATAGAGAAGAAGGAAAACAAAAAATTGACTCTGATAAATAAAAGTTCAACTGAAATCATATATTATATGTTGCTTTATGCTAATAAGAGTTCTCACTGATATTTTTTCCATGTTAGAGTGGCTGCTACCAGATTTGCTCTTACTTTCTTCTGCAGTGTTGTCTTATATCCCTTGTTGCTGTGACACTGACATTATTAAACATCATATTTCTTTGACACATTGCTTCTTCCAGTTCCTTGATAAATAGGTTTTTCTTCCCTCTCAAACACTAGCTAGTTTTTTTCGGAATATTCAATCGCACTAATGCAAAAGGATTTAGAACTATGAGGGTCTCATTTTTGTTTTGTTCAAGTTAAGTACATTCTTTTATTGCACCAGCTCTATATCTTAGTTTTGGGGTCACATTGAGGTGTATATAATTGAATGATTGGGTTCCTGGATTTTTAAGTTCCTCAAAATTTCCAGCTGCCGATTATTGATGGTTCAGTCCCTCTCCCTTTGTCAAAGATTTGTTTCCTCCTTGTTAGGGTCCTTGGTAGGTCGAGACCTGCTTGGAACGACCTTAACCATTGATGCAGACTCCAGGTTTCTTGAAACAATCTTAATCATTTATGCAGACTCTAGGTTTCACATTACTCTTTCATCACATGAAATGTGGGTTTGTTCTTATAGTTTCCCAAATGATCGTCCTTTTACATTTTTTGTTAAGTAATAATTTTGTTGAGAAGTGCAAACATCGGAAGTTAGGTACACAGGATGTATACAAGAGAAAAACCAATCTAGAAGTAGGAAAAGATAAAAGAGAATTACGAAAGCTAAGCCCATTGAAGTAAATAGCATCTGTCAAAAGGGGAAGTAATTTTGCTTTTTAAAAATTACAAAAGCTTGCTTTTTTGCGCTTTAAGCTCACACAAAAGCGCCAAAGACAACTGCCATGAAGGGCTGGGCCTTCTCTCGTGAAGGGCTTGAAAGCCACTGGGCAGTGTGGGTTGCTGGCCCAAAAACTTCAAAGACAACTGCCGTTGACAACCATCGACGGCTCGGCGCCGTCATCCTCAGGGATTGCTTCCGGCGATATCGGCGGCGGAAACTTAGTGCCGAAAGTGTTCTCGTCTACAGAGGAAGGTGCGTATCAGACGAGTATGTCATTGGGAGATTCCTCGTCTTGTGGGGTGGCATAGAAGGGTGCGATGGACCCCTCTGGGTTGCCTCCACTTATCACGATGGCAATAACGACGTCGCCGTCGTCTGTGGAAGTTACAATCCCCCACGAAGCTTCAGAGGGGGCAACTGGTTTCTTATCGGAAGGAGGTTTGTCTTGTGGGGTGGCACAGAAGGTGCGATGGTTCCCTCTGGGTTGCTCCAGCCATCTCGATGGTGCTAAAGTCGTCGCCGGCGTCTGTGGAAGCTACTATTCCGCAAGAGGCTACAAAGGAGAGGATGGGTGAGCTGTTGGGTGGGCCGAAACATGGTGAAAAATCACAGAACTTGGCGGAGGTGTTGTCTGGGCCATCCTTGTCATCTTCAACTACACAGATACTGTGTATGGCTCTGGAACCTTCTTCAGCTGCTGTGACACCTATGTTGGAGGACCATCACAGTGCGGGTAGATTGGGTAATCCAGAGGACAGTGCAATGGAAGGTATTCTGGTAGTTTGTGAGTCTACAAATGGAGGGGAGGATGCAGTGAGGGCCAGGTGCCCTGCTGAGGGGATAGAACCCACTACTCTGAACTCTTTTCATCCAAGGGTCTCAGGTTGGGTAATCCAAAAAGCCATGGAAATCCAACATATTGTTGGGATTACATGCATGGGTTTTGAAGACGAATTTTTGGCGTTACTCACAGCTCTTGAAGCTGCAAATACACCAACTAAAGCTGGTCCCTCACAGGCTTCGGACAAAAAAATAGAAGAGAGAACTCAAGAAGCTTATGTGGGATATGCACGATGAGGGAGGGGAGTGAAGTTCTTGTCGGGGGCATGGAAAGGGAAGGGCATCGAGGGTTTTGTTATGAAGCCAAAAATTATATCTTGGAATGTAAGGGGGCTGAATGAGCAAGCCAAACAACTCCTAGTCAGAAACTTACTCCGACAATGGTAGGGTGATATCATTTGCTTGCAAGAGACCAAACTAGAACTAATTACAAGGCAAAAAATTTGTAGTTTGTGGAGAGGGCAGCATGTTGGGTGGTCGTATCTTCCATCCAAAGGTGCCTTGGGTGGTGTTCTTATCATGTTCGATAAAAGAGTGGTGGAAAGAGCAGAGGAATGTGTGGGTGAATTCACTATGGCGTGCTCCTTTGTAAATGTAGAAGATGGGTTTCGTTGGGCATTTGTAGGTGTATACGGTCTTAATATTGACTCAGAAAGAAGCTTATTGTGGGAAGAGTTGGCTGGAATCATTAGTTGGTGGGATGTACCAAGTTGTATAGGGGGAGATTTCAATGTATCTCGCTTCCCAAGTGAAAAATTAGGTACTTCCCACATATCTCCCGCTATGAGGGAATTCTCTGATTTTATTTCAGAATAGGAGCTTATGGATATTCCACTAACAGGAGGCTTATATACTTGGTCCAATACTCGAGAACTCCCTTCTTGGTCGAGAATCGATAGATTTTTGTTAACTTCAGAATGAGAATCACATTTTCCTGATGTAATTCAAAGATGCTTACCTAGAGTTCGTTCTGACCACTTCCCTATTGTTTTGGATTGTGGAGGCATCCAAGGAGGTAAAGGTATTTCAAATTTGAAAATATGTGGCTTAAATCTGACGGTTTTGTAGACAGGGTCAGACAATGGTGGTCTTTGTATGAGTTTGAAGGATCTCCAAGCTACATTCTAGCAAGGAAATTAAAAGCGCTGAAATATGATTTGAAGTTATGGAATGAACAAGTGTTTGGCGATATTACATCACAACGACATTCCCTTATGGAGGAGTTACAGGGCCTGGAGGGAGAGGAGGAGGCAAGAATTCTTAATGAAGCTGAAAAATTTCGCAAGAGACAGGTAGTTACAGATCTTGAACTAGTGTTACTAATGGAAGAGACCTCTTGGAGACAGAAATCCAGGGCTTTATGGCTTAAGGAGGGAGATAGATGTACAAAGTTCTTTCATAGGGTGGCAAATTCGCTTTGGAGGATTAATGCTATAGATACTTTGATGGTTGATGGGGTAGTTTTTGCGGATCGGCTAAGTATTGAGGAGCACTTGGTACAGTATTATGAACATCTTCTATCCGAACAACAATCTTGGAGACCGTTAGCAGATGAGTTGACGTTCTCAGTCTTAGATCAACAGTGTGCAGGGTGGATGGAGAGGCCCTTTGAAGAAGAAGAAGTATGCAAAGTTGTCCGTGGTATGGCTAGTGATAAGGCCCTGGGCCCTGATGGTTTTACTATGGGCTTCTTTCAAACCTGTTGGGAGGTGATCAAGGGTGATCTTATGCGGGTTTTTCGAGAGTTTCACTATTATGCTAGTTTCGAAAGAAGCCTCAATGCCACCTTCTTAGCACTCATACCAAAAAAGGTGGGGTCAGTGGATGTTCGTGATTATCGTCCTATTAGCCTTGTGACAGGGGTCTACAAGATTCTCTCCAAAGTGCTAGCAAATCGACTGAGTACGGTGATGGAAAAGTTAATTTCGAAGCCACAAAATGCATTTGTCAAAGGTAGACAAATTCTAGACTCGGTTCTAATTGCAAATGAAGTGTTGGATGGACGTCTCAAATCTCGGGAACCTGGGTTAATCTGCAAATTAGACATGGAAAAAGCCTATGATCACGTTAACTGGAAATTTCTGCTTTATTTACATGCAAGATGCGGTTTTGGAGAGAGATGGATGAAATGGATAGAGTTTTCTATCTCAACAGTTCGATTCTCTATTTTGGTGAATGGTTCTCCAGCAGGCTTCTTTGACTCATCCTGTGGGTTGAGACAGGGAGATTCTTTATCTTCGTTACTATTCCTATTCGTCATGGAAGCCCTCAGTTAGATGATTGTAGGGCTTATGGAAGGTGGCTTTCTCCACAGTTTCTCGGTGGGGAATGGTAACCTCGACTCTCTTGATATTTCTCATTTGTTGTTTGCTGATGACGCTCTTATATTCTGTGGAGCAAATCTCGGACATATCCAATCTTTGAGGGCCCTACTTCTTTGCTTTGAAGCCGTTTCGGGCTTGAAAGTTAATTTGTCAAAGTCTAAGATGGTGCCGGTGGGGTATGTACCTGAGGTGGCAGCTCTAGCCCCTCTTGGGATGTAAGGTATCCTGGATTACCTCTTCAGTATCTTGGATTACCATTGGGTGCCTCCTTCAAATCAAAGCAGATTTGGAATCCTGTGGTTGAAAAGGTGGAGCGTAGGCTGGCATCTTGGAAGAGGTTGTATTTATCTAAAGGTGGCAGGCTTACATTGATCAAAAGTACTCTCTCTAACCTTCCCACCTACTTTTTGTATTTGTTCCCACTCCCAGCAAAGATTGCCAACTGTATTGAGAAGTTACAACGTGATTTCTTGTGGAGTGATTTGGGGGACAAGTTCAAGTTCCATCTGGTCAATTGGAACACGGTATGCACTCCAGTTTCTGGGGGTGGATTGCGTATTCATAACTTGACTAAATTCAATCAAGCTTTATTGGGTAAATGGTTGTGGCGGTACCAACAAGAAAGGGGGGCTTTGTGGAAGTCAGTCATTGATGCACAGGTTGGGGAAGCATAGGGCGTTTGTGCTCGAAGGAGGTATGTGATTCACATGGGGTAGGGTTGTGGAAAAATATTCGGAAGGGTTGGGAGACTTTCAGGAGACATACACATATTGGGGTGGGCGATGGCTCTCGCATCAGATTTTGGTATGATAAATGGTGTGGTGAACGCTGTCTCAATGACACATTCCCAGCCATTTTTGAGTTAGCATGAGTAAAGGATGCAGTGATAGCGGACCTTGTGGCTTTTTCTAATGGCTCCACTCAATGGAATGTGGACTTCATTAGGGCAGCCCACAATTGGGAGATGAAAGTTATTTCAGACTTCTATGTGGCTTTGTATTCAGTACGTATCACAGGGGGTACAATGGATAGGATGTTTTGGAGCCTTCCAAAAAAGGTAGATTCACGGTCCAATCATTTCACAGAGTTTTATCAAATCAGGGTAGGCTCTCATTCCCATGGAAGAGCATCTGGCAGACCAAAGCTCCTTCAAAAGCAGCTTTTTTCGTTTGGACAGCAGCTTTGGACAAAATTCTCACCACAAATAATCTAAGGAAACGTCGATTAATGGTATTAGACTGGTGTTATATATGTAAGAAAGATGGCGAATCTGTTGATCATTTGTTTCTACATTGTGAGGTGGCTAGGACCCTGTGGGCTGATTTTTTTACAGGACTTGGTTTATCATGGGTTATGTGCGGTAGATTGGTGGACTTTCTACATGCTGGAGAGGTCTTCGTGGAAACACACAACTTGCAGCAATATGGAAAATGGTCCCTATATGTATGTGTTGGTGTATTTGGCGGGAGCGAAATGATAGAAGCTTCGAAAACCAAGAGAGAACAATGGAGGAGCTTAAACTTTTTTTCTTTAAAACATTGTTTTCTTGGGTGGGGGCTATTGTTTGTAATAGACTCAATGTTCATGACTTTCTTCTTTTTTGTTGTACATTATAGATAGGTATTTCACATGTATACTTCCTGTGTACTTGGGCTTTGCCTATTACTATGAATAAAACTTCTTGATTACTTATAAAAAAAAAAAAAAAAAAAAACGAAAGCGCCAAAGACCGTGCTTTTGTATAAATGCTTCGCTTTTGGTAAACACATTTCTAGTGAAGAATAGATTGTGGACTAGCTTATCAGGTGGAATTTACCTCATCTTCTAACTCACCCACCCTAAAGGAAGCCCTATTGTAGCTTTTCTAGCAGATTAACCACACTAAAAGGAAGCGGAAAAAGAAACATGATATGTGGACAGATTAGAAAGAGTACTCTTAGGAGAAGTTTGGATAGTGAATTGAGATGAGATGAGTTGAGATGAAAGTTGAATAAAATATTGTTAGAATATTATTTATTATTATTATTATTATTATTGAGATTTGAAAAAAGTGAATTGTTTATTGTATTTTGTATGAGAATTTGGGAAAGTTGTAATGATTAGATGAGATAAGATGAGTTAAAAGACTTTTTGTATCCAAATCTCCCCTTAATCAAAGTAATCCTACCACCTTTGGATAAATACATTCTCTTTCAGCTAGCCAACCATACTTTATCTTCTTGTAAACCTCATCCCAAATAGCCTTGGCCTTGAAAGTGGCTCCCAAAGGGAGGCCAGGTAATTCATAGCTAAAGAGGACACCTTGCACGCCATAATGCCAACTAGATTGTCTACATTCATTATGCGATCCATTGAGACCAACTTAGATCCATTCATTTGGAATGTCGTGATTGAAAAGGTAGAGCGATGATTGGCTACTTGGTAGAGGTTATACTTGTCTAAAGGGGGTAGGCCTACTCTAATCAAAAGCACCCTTTCTAGCCTACCCATATATTTCCTGTCCTTGTTCCCACTTCCTACAAAGGTTGCAAACCGTCTTGAAAAGCTACAACGGGATTTCTTGTGGAGTGGGATGGGGGACAAGTTCAAATTTCACCTGATGAACTGGTTAGTTGTTTGCATACCTATATTTGAGGGTGAATTGGGGATTCGTAACTTGATGAAGTTCAACCAAGCTCATTTGGGTACATGGGTGTGGCGGTACCAACAAGAAAGGGGGGCCCCGTGGAAGACAATTATAGATTCAAAGTTTGGGGAAGCTTGGGGATGATAGTGTTCGAATGAGGTATGCGGACCATATGGGATGGGTTTGTGGAAACACATTAGAAAAGGATGAGAGATTTTTCTAAGACGTGCACGTCTTGAGGTGGGTGACCATTTTTGAGTCAAATTTTGGCATGATAAATGGTGTGGTGAACAAAGCCTCAAAGGCACATTCCCTGCTATTTTGGAGCTTGTACGGGTAAAGGATGCCTCGGTAGCTGATCTCTGTCTTCTCTAGTGGCTCCTAAATGGAATGTAGATTTTATTAGGGTAGCACAAGATTGGGAGTTGGATTTGTGTTGCATGTGTAAGAAGAATGGGGGAATTTGTGGGTCACCTGCTTTTACATTGTGAGTTGGCTAGGACCATGTGGGATGACATTTTTGCGGGAATTGGAATATCATGAGTCATGCCTCATAGGCTGGTGGATTTCCTAGCAAGCTGGAGGTGCCTCCAGGAATCCCCAAGTGGTGGCAATCTGGAAGATGGCCCCTATATGTATGTGTTGGTGCATTTGACAGGAGAGAAATAATAGAATCTTCAAGCATGGCGAGAGGACAATGGATGAGCTTAAAGTTTTTTTTTTTTAAACCTTGTTCTTATGGGTGAAGGTCATTGATCTGAATGCTAAATGTCCATGATTTTCTATTTTCGGTTGTAAACTCTAATTAGGTACTCCTCATGCATACATCTTGTGTACTTGGGCATGCCTTCTTTTCTTATGAATAAAACTTCTTGATTACCTATAAAAAAAACCAGATTAACCTTCAAACCAGAAACTACTTTAAAGCGTAAGTATCAAGCACGCAAGCACCGAAAGTAATTTGGGTTTGCCCCACAAAACAACAAAGTATCATCAGCATACGTGCGATGTGCTAAATTAAGGAAGATTGAATCCCTAGACCCCAAAGAGAAACTAGATAGAAAACCTCCATTAGTAGAGGCAAATATCATTTTACTGAGTGTCTCCATAATAATGACAAATGGTAAAGGAGGAAAAGGATCTCCTTATCTTAAATCACATGAGTTTCTAAAGAAACTGGAAGCGGTCCCATTCACGAAAATAGAAAAGCACATTGTAGAGATACGATGCTCAATCCAAGATTGCCATTTCCCCAAAACCACATCTCCTCAATAGGTTTCAAAGGAAACCCCAATTTACATGATCAAATGCTTTTTCAATGTCTACTTTGTAGAGAACTCCAAAGTTTTATGAAGATCAAATGCATTCAAAGGAAAGCCCAATTTACATGATCAAATACCTCTATAGGTTTTGTGCACTGTTACCCTCTTTTAGCCAAAGAGCCTTAGACTTTTGCCTCCAATATATCTCCTCTGATAATGTAGCCCATTCTTTTACACTTAGGCCTCGTTTGTTTTTAGAAAACTTTTTAACTCATCTCATCTCATTTAATCATTACAACTCTCCTAAATTCCAATACAAAATAAAATAAACAATTCAACTTTTTCAAATCCCAAAACAAAGATAATATTAAAAAATATATTCTAACAATATTTTATTTAACTTTTTAACTTTAATCTCAACTGATCTTATCTCATTTCATCTGCGAAAACAAACAAGGCCTTACTTGATTTGTTCTTAATTTATCTTCAACATATATTACTATCACGCCTTTCACCCTATAAATAACTTCAAGCGCTTCCACAAGGGACTTTTATCTGATCATCAAGATTGCCAAATTTTTGTTTCACTGTTTTTAAATTTGCTTTCAATGCCCTAAGTTTATGGGCTAGAATGAATCTTGGGGTGCCTCAAAATTATAAGAAGACCACCATTCTCCTAACCTCACAACAAAACCTTCAGCATTTAGTCTCATATTCTTAAATTTGAAATCTCTGTTCTCAATATTAATACCTCCACAATCAAGAAGAATGGGGAATGATTTGAAAGAAGTCGGAACAACCTCTTTGGATTCATATTTGGAAAATGAGCTTCCCACTCTAGGGATACAAAAGAATATATTAATTATACACCAGGAAGGGATGTCCTGACTATTTGACCGTGTGAAAGAACCTCCAGCAATTGGCATGTCCATAAGATACTACCCAAAGATCAAGTCTAAAAACTCAACTTCAGCAGAACAAGAATGAGATCCTCCCAATCTTTCACTCATATGTTGAGTGACATTAAAGTCCCCACTGATGCATGATGGTACTTCCCACCAACAACTAGGGCTGTACATTTAAATGTGTACCCGGCCCGGCCCGAATTTTCCAGCCTGGTCGACCCGAAATAACCGACCGAAACAAAGTGGGTCGGAATCGGAAATTTCTTATTCATTTCCGATCTTGATCGAGTTGGGTTGGGTAATTACTTGATACCCGAACATGATAACCAAGATATTCTTACATCATCACGACTTCCCGGATCATGTGGGTCATCTGGCTATCTACTAATCTATCTGATCAGGGTTGTCACAGACCCTAGCTAGCTATATATCTCTCTGCTCCTGATTGGATGGTTACCCAGTGGCATTAATGTTCCTGGCAGACCCACCAGAGTTGCAATCTTTGCCCAACCTTCAATCCTTTTGGTTTCACCGAGGAATGTCTTTTATCTGCTACTCCACACGTATATATCGCCTTTTAGGCTTTTTATCTTATGTATATTCTGTGCCTTGCTCCAAGCCGTGGGATTTTAGACATGGAAGAAGTGGTTAAACGGTGAGGATCATAATTGCTAATGGGAATAGCGAGGCATGCATGCAGGCATATCCTTTTATTTTTTTATAGGTTGTCGGAATCAATACAAAAGCTGGGAAAAACCAAATCAAATCAAAAGATCTCCAAAATCATACAAATTAAAGCATAGATCTGGCGGGGAACAAATCAAAGCAGAGAGAGAGAGTTAAACCCACATGATATGAAAATTCTGCACTTCTTTGAGTAGTGTTTATATCATCGTCGGTATTCTCCTCCAGAGACCAGAAAAGACTGCTGATGTTGGATTGGAAAATCAGAATCAGGTCGGAAACCTGAATTTTTGGAATTATATTTGGGTTGGGAATTTGGGTAATATGTTTGGAACAGAATTGTTCATTCGGGAGTCTGCATTTTTCAGGTTGGGTCGGAAGAGTGCTTTTCTGGGTTGGGTGAACAATCCTACCAACAACAAAGACAAGACAACTCATCTCACAAGTACCTCTCGTCACTATCTGAGTTTGACCCTTGAGCTCATGTGAAAGCCCATGAGAAGCCATCTACTACATTTCTAAAAGAACATGCCCCATATAGTTCCCCACTGATTTCAATTTCTCCTCCACCCTATTATCCGACATTTGCATTATTGTCCCAGATGTGTCTATTGAGGCTGAATAGCTCAGTTCCAAATGATGGCATCCCCATAGGCTCCGAACAATGCTTCTAGAGATGATTTCCAGCTTGGTTTACTGTAAACAAACATATCTACCTTCCAATTATGAGGGATGTTTTCAATTCTAAGTCCTTTTCTGGCTTCATTCAGCCCTCTAATATTCCAGATATTAATTTAGGCTTCATAAAGAATTCAAATGTGCCTTTCCCTTTGTTTGGCCTTGACTATAAATTCCATCCCTTGAGTTGTAGTTGATCTTACATTTGCATTTAGTTGAATTTCGTTACTCCTCTTTGTTCGGAGCTAGTTGTACTGAATTTATTTATGTTTAATAAGTAATAAAACTTTGTTAAAAAGTGCAAAAGGCACAACCTAAGTACACTAGATGTGTAGAAGAGAGACACCTATGTAAAAGGTGAAAGGATGCTAGAAAATCATGATAGTTAAGCTTATTAAAGTCTATAGAAGCTGTTCAAAGGAAGATGGTATTGAAAATGTGGTAAACTCTCCTAGCGAATGTTCACGGTCCTCAAAATGTAATTTTGTCCCCTCTGCATACACCATATGAGGCAAATAAGAACCATTTTCCACATTTTTTGCAATTTGTGGTCTGCCACCAAACCCTCCACGAGTCAAAAAGTTCACTATTCATGTGGGCATGACCCAGGCCAAAAAATCCCGATTGAAAAAGTCACTCCACAAGGCACTAGCAATCTTGCAATGGAGACAGACTCCCTACTCTTATACCTGCAACACCAATCAATCACAAACAACGTGTTTTTTCCTTAGATTATTCGTGATGGAATCTTTCTTAGAGATGCAGTCTAAGAAAAAATGCAGCTCTCAAAGGGACCTTAGCATACTGAATTTAGTAATTATTAATTGCTGATTATGGCTGCATGCCAAAATGGATGTTTGAGGTTCAAAATCAGATGCTATCAGTTAGAGTTGTTCATTAGTTGTGTTTTCTATCTGACTAGCACAGATTCATTAATTTGGTTGTAGCAATAAGCCGTGCAAGAATGGCTTAAAAGCTAGATAAGTTCTAATAAAAGCAACAAGTTTGTATGTCAGACAAATGCTACTTGAGCTTAGCATGCTTGTAGATTTTACATTTGAATTGATTGGTATATGGGTGTAGGATTACGAATGTCTGGAGAGCAGAGGCAAATCACGCCTGCACTTCCGTTGCATTTGGTAGATGTAGTCACTGGAGGTGATGGAATGCAAAGTTTTGCTGATGCCTCAGGTAATAATTAGTCGTTGTTCAAGCCCATTTTTTGGTAGTTTGTGTATTTGATGGAATGCTGATTCTATGTAATTGGCTTTCACAAAAAAACACATGCAGGTATGTATTTGAAGAATAATCCTATGTCATCAAATAACATCAGTGGACAGGGAACTTTGTTATCGGTAAGATCTTTGACTTTGTTCTACTTATCAAAAAAAAGATATTTGACTTTGTTCTAGGAGTGTCACCTCATCAAGCTTTACATGATTTGGTCAGTTTTCCTTGAATTGTGAATCAGTAAGATTGGTTTAATAATCCTAAAGCCTAAGCATTATTTGTGTGGTTGTCCTGTGATTCCATTTTTCTCTTCTTCCATTGATATCCTGCATTATATCTTTAATTTTGAATCCACCATCAGATTTAATATCCTCTTTAGGCTAACATTTTTTATATAAGTAAGATAACTTTTATTGATTATCAAAAGGGTATTATTCAACTACACAGGGAGTATACATCTGATAAACCTAGCTAGAGAATGCAAAGAGGTCAAGAAAATTATGAAGGCTAAAACTAGAGAAACATAATTGTGCCACCGTCTAGTACTAGAGATTGTTATAAGAAGAAAGATTTGAGTTCCTCCATTTTCCTTGTACTGTCTTCAAAAGTTTGATTGTTGCTTTCATGCCATATAATCATTCTCAGATCTGCCCATCCAGCATGCTAATAAACCCATCACTAATCTCTCTGTCACCCAATCCAACTCGATGAGACCAAAAACTGCTATGGAGGGCATTTGTCAATTTTGAAATTTTGCATGTGCAATAAGCCTATTAGGGACATTTATATACATAATGTTTTAAAATTTCATTGTCATAAAATTAACTATGGCTTAAACATAACACTATGTGTTTGTGTGTGAAGCATGCGTGTGGTGCTCACCACTTCGTATTATTCTATGTTTGTCTTAAGAAGTTGCGGATAAAGGGGTTGGGTAAGAAGATCTCTACTTCTTTTACTGCCTACCCCTCTTTCATTTTTCCCATTTCTACAGAAAACTATAGAGGGCAGTTAGTTTGTCTTTATTAGCCTGTTCTATCTGGATCTCTAAACATTTGGAGAAACAAGGCTGGTTATCATTGTGGCTGGTTATCTTAAGTGTTCATGAGGATTTGGTCAACCCCAAGTTGGACAGGGAAGCCTATGTTCTGCCCATTCAGAATTTCTACGGGTGATGGATAATTCCAACTCTTCCCGTCGGTAATTATCCCTCCTTTTTCAAACCCCTTATTCTGGGCGCTTCTTGCCAAAAATCTTTCTCTCTTTCTTTTTGGTGTTCTTTCTTATCATTTTTATTTTTCTGTTGTGGTTCTTTGCGGAGGTTATTGTTGGATTCAAAGATTCTTCTTCACGAGAGGATGACAAGTCTCTTAGAATCACATAGAGTAGAAAAGTCAGTAAATATATCTCTTTGGGTGGGGCAATGGTGGATACATCAGAGGCTTGCGCCCATTCTGGAAATAGTAAGGAATTTTATAAATCGAGGAGGGATAGTTTTTTTGATAGGTAAATGATTATATTAATAAGAATAGACATAATCCAAGTACACAAGATGGTATACAAGAGTCAACACCTATCTAGGAAGAAGAAATGGAAACAAGGAAATCATGAAAATCAATGCCATTAAAATCAACAACTTTGGCCCAAAGAAATAAGGTTCTAACAAAAATAGTCTAAGCTCTACTAAAGAGCGCTCCTTGTCTTTGAACGTACGGTCACTGCATTTCTGCCATAAGTACCATAGAATATAAATAGAAACCATCTTCCACAGCTGTGATTTGTGGAATACTGCCTAGATTTGTCCAGCTGGCCAGAAGTTCAACCACAGTGGCAGGCATAACCTAGGCTAGCACTAACCGACTGAATACATCTTCCCATAATGCTCTAGCAACCTCACAATGCAGTAGAAGATGATCCACAATCTCACCACTTTTTTTGCACATACAACACCAGTTGACTATAATCACCCTGCATTTTCGTAGGTTATCCGCGTCAAAATCTTTCCTAGAGAAGTTGTCCAAGCAAAGAACGCCTCTTTGGGAGGCACCTTATTTCTCCAAATCCTTCTCCATGGAAAGTGATTATTTTGCATTTTGTGAGGATTTCTTTCGACTCTTGTACTCCATTCATCCGAGCCCTTAAGGTTCTGACACGTTGTGGTGGGTTCCTACAGGAAAAAGGTACATTCTCGGTTCGCTCTGCAAAGAGTGATGAGGGATAGTAATCTCTCATTTGTGGCCCAAAGGTGCACAAATTTATATGGTCGATTCATGGTGATTGCGGAATATGGGGGAGGTGGAAGACGGGGTTTTATCATTATACGGAGGGAGTAAATGGGAATGGCTGACTTAGCTTCTTTGTTATTCTGCATGAGGTGGATAAAATGAAGTCCTCTATTTCGAGGATTGAAAACAGAGGTAAGGATACATCTGTTGGTAATCATATGGGTCGACCAAGGGTGTTTTCGAAGAGGCCTCCTTGGAAGGATGGCATGGTTGGGAGGGGAGTCGTATGAAGCGGTATTGGAGCAACCAACTTGTCTTTCGGTGGGGGATGAAGGGCGTTCTATCGAGCATGCTGCTTGTCATCATTTGCCATATGTTAGGAAGGGAGGCATTGGGGTTGCTGAGGGTGGCGTGTCAATTGGGGAAGATGAAGGGATGCTGGAGTCCATGAGAAGGGAATTGTTGGTGATTAAGGAGATGATTTATAGTATTTTTCTGAAGATTGACGTGGGTTTGGGCTTGGGACTGGAGGTGGGCCTCACCTCTAAGGTTGGTATAAATGTGGGGGCCCATGGTCAATCTAAAGTTGTTGAGCATGAGTTGTTGCCAGGCTACATCTCTGAGGCCTCTAGGCCTTTTTAGTTGGGTGTGCCCGAAAAGAGCGAGATTAGTCTTAATCAGAAAGGGAAGGAAAAAGATGGGCCATCTCAATTGAAGCCAGCCCAACCCATTTCGCAATGGCGAGCTGTTGTCAGGTCTTCTTCGGGTCTTGTAGTTTTGTCTTTGAATATCCATTAGGGGACACCAGCTCCTCCTTTGGCGTTGGAACACACACAAAATAAGTAGCCGGTGGTTTCTGAGTCTTTGCACAGTGTCCCATTCTCTTGAGGACAGTTGTGTCAGGAGTAAGGTTCTTGTGGTTTTTTCTTTTATAAACCTTTCAGAGGAGCCTACTGTTTCAGTTTAGGCGACGGAGACTTAACAGAAAATTTTGCCAGTGGTTACGGGGTCTTTGCATTGTGCCTAGACATTAGTGTGTTATCCTGTGAAGATTAATGATGTTGGGACATCACGGGTTTATTATCCAGCACAGCCGCCGAAGGCGTTACTTGTTCTAAAACACTTTCGACACATTCTCAATCGCAGGAAGGTGGCCAAGATCTGGGGAAGTGTTGGAGTGTGAAAACATGAAGGTGGAGGTGGATGTGTTGGTAAACTTGCTTGCTATTGAGGATGGAGGTGTGTTGATGCAGGCTATGGTTCTATCTTCTTGTTTGCAAGATGAGGAAGATTAGAGGGGGTTAGGGGAAGTACAGAGGTCGGAGGATATGCTGATGGTGCTTAGGAATGGGGACTGTACAGATTCTTGGGGGCATCAATGGAGGGAGGCCTCCAATCCAGTTCCTTTATATTCTCTACCTCCGCATCCCGATATGGTGGTTTCAGCATTGAATCACTCTTATATTTAATCTTCCTATGTACTTTCTTTGTTTATACCCGATTCCTCTTGGAGTGGCTAATAGAATGGAAAAAATCTTCCGTGATTTATTTGTGGGGTGGACTTGTAGATGAGAAAAAGTTCCATTTGATTAAATGGGATGAGATTTGTTCCCCCCTTTCTTGTGGTGGTTTGGGGACGAGAAAGCTGAGTATTTTCAATAAGGCCCTACTAGGGAAATGACTTTGGCGGTAGCATCAAGAAAGTGATGGTCTATGGAGGACCGTGGTTGATGCTAAATTTGGGGGTACTTGGGGTAGCTGGATATCGAATTAAGTGCGTGGTTCATATGGTGTGGGTGTCTGGAAATTTATTAGGGAGGGATGGGAGGATTTCTTTTGCAATTCAGATTTTTGGTGGGTTGAGGCACTAGGGTCAGATTTTGGTTTGATGTCTGGTGCAGTGAAATTGCTCTCAAGGAGGCTTTTCCTTCTCTTTTCAGAATAGCGTTGTACAAGGAAGCTTCAGCGGCCGATCATATGGACATTTCAAATGGCTTGCTGCAGTGGAATGTGCCATTTATAAGAGCATTACAAAATTGGGAACTGGGAGATATTTCTGATTTATAGAGCAAGCTGTATGCATTGACTTTGCAGCATGGTGTAGAGGACAAACTATTGTGGATTCATCCGGGAAACAAGAACTTCTCAACAAGGTCCTTTTATAATGCTTTGACTTCTCAATCTTCTACTGTTTTCCCTTGTAAGCGTAGGAAAAACAAAGTGCCTCTAAAAGTTGCTTTTTTTGGCTGGTTGGCCTCTCATGGAAAATTCTGACAATAGACAAGCTGAGGAAGCGTGATATTTTCATAATGGGTTGGTGCTTTATGTGCCAAAGGAATGGAGAATCAATAGACCATCTTCTTCTCCATTGTGATGTGGCGAAGGCTCTTTGGGATGACATATTTGTTGCGTGGGTGATGCCTAAGAGGGTGGTGGATCTTTTGTCTTGTTGGAATGGAGTAAGGGGAAATCTTCAAGTAGCAAAGGTTTGGAAGATGGTGCCTTTATGTCTTATGTGTGGTGTATATGGAATGAGAGAAATAGTCATGGCTTTGAAAATAGAGAATGTTCTTTTTTGGGGGAGGGGGGGGGGTATTAGAGTTTTATTTTATCAATCTTTGTTACTTTGGGCTAAGGCCATTGTATTAGACGGGGGTAATTAGGTATATTTCTCTTGTATACTACCCGTGTACTTGGGCTTTGCCTAATTATGAGGTTTAATAAATTTTCTTACTTGTCAAAAAAAAAAAAAAAAAAATCTTAACTATAAAAAAAATAAAAAAATAAAGTGTTTCCTAAGCACAGCAATAGTAGGTGTGTTAAGACTGGAGCTTTCTTGGTGTACCTTTCATCGGTTGGGAGTAGCTTTCCCCATGTCACCTCATTGGCTCAATTCCAAATGTTGGCTTCCCACCCAACTTGAGTTTTAGCAGGAGGCTGGATGTAGGAATGTCCTTGAGAAGTTCTTCACAACGGGGTCTGGTAGTTGAATTTTGGTGGTTTGGCAAGAGAATTGGGGGAGTAGGTTATGGGTAAGTTTTAAGGACTGAAGATTTTTCTTTCCCATCCCCCATCAAGATTTGCAACCTGCATTCAAGTCCATAAAGTTTGTGCAATTTGCCTGTGAAGCGGAGAGCTGCCACATTTGCCTGCTTCATATTGTAATTGAGATGGAATATCTCTAGGTTTGCTAACTTATGAAGTGACCGAGTAGCATTACACAAACTTTTTTATTGTCAATGAATAAGGATTGATTTTCTGCATCGTGATAGACTTGGGTGTCAGTGTTAGTTTCTAATCAAAAATTTGTTTGGATGCTGATTATCATAGGGATACTTGTTAGTTTTTCTTTTTCCTCTATTTTTTTGGCGCTTTCTTAACCTGAAAGTAGATACGCATACTTTTGTTGCAACAACTGGGAAACAAAGGTAAATTCTTTTTAATGGAAACTAAATGGATTCATGACTGTTCCTTTTTTTTTTTGTTTTATTTGCATTATTTTATAGTTTGAATATTGAAGAACTAAGGCCAAGCCTGGATCTTTTTGTCTATCAATAAAGATAAAATCTAATTGATATTATAAGGGCCATAAAGACATATTTGATGTAATTTTTTACATGTTTAGAGGTCCTGCCTTGGAACCAGCCAAATCAAAATGGACATTAAGCCATTATGATTGGGGCCAGCCCAAGGCCTACCTGAGAAGGATTCCTGAGTGCACTCATTGGCTAATCTTGCCTAGTCCAAACCAACTGAACATGTAAATGGAAGCTTCCTTGCCAAGTATTTCTTATGTGTCTTTCTCTTAATTTAATTTGCAGATTTGCCTACGAACATGATTTACTTACTCTTGCTTGCTTTCGTCAGTTTAGTGTTATGATGTTTGTATTTGTAATTTAGGCAGCCTAAGCCCTTTCCAACCCGGGCCTGATCCAACTAGAGATTTTTGGCCAAGGATTTGGTCTTAGGTTTTGACTTTGGACTGAATATTCCCAATTAGCTCATTTTCCTGTCCAACTTTCTCCATATTGATGTTTGACATTGTATGAATCTGTTGTGGCGTGATATTCTGCATCCATGTGAGAAAATTAGGGTCTCTTCTTTTCTGAAGGTGTGTTTAGTCCGTTACCAAAAACTTTTTAATCAGGCTTCTGCATCACAACTTATTGGAAGATCAGCTGCATCTCCTGGTGCCACAAGTGCTACTTCCTTTGATAACACAGCAGCATCTCCGCTGCAATATGCAAATTCTCCTAGGTCAGGTACAAACATGATGAACACACCATCTCCTCAGCAACAAACCCCTCAACAGCAGCAGCAGCAGCAGCAAAGGCAGAAACTGATGCAGATACCTCAACATCAGCCGCAAATCCTTTCTCAGCAACAGTTCAGGCAATCTGCAATGCAAGGACTAGCACAGGTGAAGAATTATACTAAAATGCATTAATTTGAATTGGCTTTGTTGGTCGAAAGGGCAGTACTAAACACTAGTTTTGTTTATGCTTCTAATGTTTTCTCCCCCTCCCCCAGGGCAAGTAATGCTTCCAGTGCTGCATCCAGAGCTTATACCATATGATGGCACTGTTGAACATTTTGATTTATACATATTTTCGGAAAAGGAGCTTCAGTGCAAACTTTGGTTCTTTTTAAGATAAAACGTAAAATTTTGGAAATCTGAAGGTTTTTCAGGGCTTTGTGGACATATGGAAAGATTATATTGAAAATGTGTGAAACTTATGAATGTAAACTAATTTGAAATGGCTAAAGATTAAGAATGAGAAGGGAAAAAAGAGAGTGTCCAGATATTTTGTATTGGGACGTGCTCCATACTTTTGGGATTGAGTGGATCATGTCCTGATGGAGGTAGTAGATTCGCTGCTTCTAGGGGAAGTCTTGGTAGCCATAGCAACGCAGAGGTTTGAGGGATAGTCCCTTTGTGTTTGATGTGGCGTATTTGGTGGGAATGTAATGTTCAGACCTTTGAAGGTTGTGAGTGTGTGGTGTTAGAATTAAGAACCATTATGTTTCATCCTCCTTGTTAATGGCCTTGCCAACAATAATTTCTGTTTCTTTAGCTTTCTAGAATTTATGGAATTGTGCTCTTTCTTCATCCTTCTAGTTCGGTGTTTCCTATTGTATACTTGGGTTGCACCCCCTTTGTGCTTTGAATAAATTTATGTTACTTATAAAAGAAAGAGTATACATAAAAGATCACCATTCAAAACCTTAATTAATTAATGATTCATCTTGCTTTCTCACTTGCTCACTCATATCACAATCTGTTTTTGGGAGCCTTGAATTTTGTCTTATGTTAATCTCTCTGAAAGTTTTCCATTTTAGGAATTCCTGCTGTATTGTTCGATTTGGAATGGTTTGAATCTGCATCCGACATTGATAATTATGTTAGATGATTTTTTGTTTCCACCCACTATAAATGCATGGCATTTGACTATTTATATTCCTCATGCAGAACCAGCTGCATGATTTGCAGGGCCAGGCTCAGCAGAAGTTTCAGTCGGTAACTTTACATAAGCTACTCTTTTCTACCTACCTCCCATTAGTTAGTTTGGCGGAAAAGTCTGTTGCAAAGGCACACCCCCCCCCCCCCCCCCCCCCCGCGGGGACCATATCGAATTGCTTACACATGCATTTTTACTGTTGTTCTTGCCACCGAAGTCTTTGGGTCCACTATATGAAGGGGGAGGGGGGGGGGTTCTCTCTGTTTCTCTGTTTGTAAGTATGTATGTGTGGTTTAAATTGAATGGTCATGTGTATTTAACTGACATAAATAGAACTTACATGGCTTTAACATTCTGGTTTTGTTAAGTATGATAAAATTCTTAAATGCAGAAGAAAGGTTTGTTACTTATCTTGATTGTGAATTGACTTTCATTCAAGTTCTTTATGATTTTTTTTCTTGATATTATTTGAGTTCTAACCAACACACAGGCACTTTGCACCAATAATGCATCAAGAAGCACTTAGACCTGTCTTTTTGCGATTCTCCAAATCTTTTTTTATTGGTTTCACAGCTAAAAAAATGATTTCTTCTCAGTTACATGGCCAAAATCAGATGCAATTTTCTCAAGCGATGGGGCACCAGCAGTTTCAGAGGCAGTTGCCTTCAGGACATGTTCAGCATGGCATTGGTCAAAGCCAACTTAACCAGGGAAATCAGATGAATCGCCACTTAAGTCAGTTTTCTGGCAATGCTAATAGTGCATTGTTTAATGCAGCTCAGGCGACACCAAATACGCAAATGGTTGGATATTCAAGTCTTTTCATTTATTCACTTTCCTTCATTTTAACTATAATTTTATTTAATTTCATGTAGTAGCTCTTATAATGTACTACAGCAGACAGCATGGAGAACATGTCTTTGGATTAATCTAAAGTGGCTGAGACGCTTAGGCCATGTTTGGACACTTAGATGAGATGAGAAACATCTCATCTTAAAACTTTTCATAATTTTCTTTCCAAACATCACTCAACACAAAACACTTTTCAATTTAAAATCTTCAACTTTTTCATCTAATCATTACAACTTTTTCAAATTTTCAAACAAAACACAAAAAGCAATACATCTTTTTCAAATTTCGAAACAAAAATAATATTAAAAAAATCATATTCGAACAATATTTTAACTTTCTATTATTTTTATTCCAACTTTTCGTTTCTCATTTTCCAAACCCCAATAAAACATCTTAACTCAAACCATTTCACCCTATTCACAAACCATTTTACTACTATTCACAAAATTTTCATCTCATCTCATTACTTAAACATGAGCTTAGTTCTCTCTCCTATTCATCTCTTGGCGAATACATTGTTGGAGAAGTGACTCGTTGAGTCTGTTCCATCATAGGGGAAAGACTCTTAGCAGTATTACATGCCCTATGCTGTTGGTTAAATTTTATTTTCTTTCATATTTCATGGTCTGCCTCACTGCCAGCTGCCATCCACACAAGACATTTCTTGACCTGCATTTTCTTTATCTATGATATTTTCCTCTCTATTCAAGAAGCACATTTTAGTTTTGCTTCTCAGTAGATTTTTGCCCATTTCTAGGCTAAAAAATCTTATCTCTATTAAGATTTTATTTTCAAATGTTTTTTTTATTGTATAGGTAAGAACCAATTTTATTAATATGAGAAAAATGTACTCACACTGGAAGTATACAAGAGATCTATCTAACTAGCAAAATGAAAGAGCTCTTAAAAATTCTTTCAAAGAGATACAAAAAGCTGTACGATTTTGGGCCACTATTCAATGATAAAAGGTATAAGAAATGATGACTTGAGTTTGAAATACGTTGGCCTTCCGCTAGGGCCGCCTCAAGGGCTACATCAATCTGGGATGCGGTGATCGAGAAGATAGAATGTAGATTGGTAGGTTGGAAGAGGTTGTATTTGTCGAAATGGCAAGATCACCTTAATCAAGAGTACCTTGTCTAATTTACTAATGTATTTTCTATCTCTATTCCCAATTCCAGCAAGTGTGGCGACCGAGATTGAGAAACTTCATTGTGACTTCCTTTGGAGCGGCATGGGGGATGACTTTTAAATTCAATCTAGTTAGTTGGGACAAGGTATGCTCTCCGTTATCCACTGGAGGGTTGGGAATTAGAAACCTAAGGATTTTCAATTGGGCTATACTTGGAAAATGATTGTGGCGATATAATATGGATCAGGAAGCCCGATGGAAATCGGTGATTGGCTGTAAATATGGAGGTTTGTGAGGGGATTGGTGCACTAGAGAGATAAGTGAGGCTAATGAGGTGGGAGTTTGGAAGCATATTAGATTAGGTGGGGGGTCTTTAATCGTCATACAAGACTAGTGTGGGGAGATGGCACTAGAATTAAATTCTGGAGTGATCTATGGTGTGGGAATAATGCCCTAAAAGACTCGTTCCCTTCAGTTTTCTGGCTTACATGCGAGAAAGAAGCTTTAGTGGCTGATCTTATGACGAGATCTAGGGATCAAATCCAATGGAACATCAACTTCACTAGGTGGCCCAGGATTGGGAAATTTGCAGCTTTGAGGACTTTTTTAGTCTCATGTACTCCATGAAACTGAGCACTCAAGGCACTGACACATTGTGGTGGATACCCGCAGGTAAAGGTACATTCTCGGTTCACTCTTTCTATACGTCTCTCACACAGCTGCAGAGCAATAATTTCCATGGAGAAGGATTTGGAGAAATAAGGCACCTCCCAAAGTGGCATTCTTTGCTTGGACAGCTTCTCTGGCTAAGATTTTGACGACTGGTGATTTACGGAAACGCAGGGTGATCATAGTAGATTGGTGTCGCATGTCTAAGAAAAATGGCGAGACTGTGGATCACCTCTTACTGCATTGGGAGGTTGCTAGAGCATTATGGGACGAAATGTTCTGCAGAATAGGGCTTTGCTTGGGTAATGCCTACCACAGTGGCTGCGTTGTTGGCCAGCTGGACAAACTTAGGAGGTATTCCATAGATTAAAGCTGTGTGGGAGATGGTTCCTATCTATATTCTGTGGTGCTTGTGGAAGGAGCGAAATGACTAAACGTTCGAAGACAAAGAGCGCACATTAGAGGAACTTAGATTTTTTTATTTTATTAGGACATTATTTCTATGGGCCATAGCTATAGATTTTAATGGCCTCAATGTTCATGATTTTCTTGTTTCCATTGCACCCTCCTCAATAGGTGTTACCTCTTGTATACCATCTTGTATACTTGGGCTATGCTTATTCTCATCAATACAATTGTTTACTTATAAAAAAAAAAACTTGATGACTTGAGTTCCATCACTGATTTGTTACAGTCATTAAAACTGTGCATTTCTTTTCCTCCAAATACATTACAAGAAGCAAGAATTCTCCATAATAGTGTGCACTGATGGCTACAACTGCCTTTTCCAACATGCTAGAAGTCCCACCACTCATGGAGTCATAATCCAATCTTTCTGAACTAGCCAAAGGCTATGTTCCATAAAATACTAGCTACCTCATTATGAAATCGAAAATGATACACTTTCTTCACTCTTCTTACACATGCAACACCGATTGATCACTGTAACCTCCCTCTTCCTCACATTATCCAAGTTAAAAACTTACTTAAAGCTGCTGTATGAATGAAGAAATTCACTCTATGGGGAGTCTTATCCTCCAAATGAGCTTCTAGGGTAAAGGGAACATATCACAGGCACACAACACATTATAAAATGACTTTACTTTGATGACTCCTTTTTCAGATTTGCCTCACCATTTTATCTGACAAGATTTTGACCCACCCCACTTGAGTACAATGGTCAAATTTTGAATAGCTCCAGGAAGGCATCTTTCAAGGATTAATCAACACACCATACATCATGCCAAAAGCAAATCTTTGACCCATTACCCAACATTAATCTAGTAAAACGAGAGAAAACTCCTTAAGACCTCCCAATCCCTCCCAAGCAGGATACTTTGTGTCCACTAGCACTCTCAAAAGGCTTTCTTGTACATAGTTCACTGAATAATTTATATTTTATTTTGATGTGATGTTTTCTGGTGGTGAATGTGCTGGTTGCGTAAAACATTATCAGATTTGTAATGTTTCATTCTATCACCGTTATAGGGCAAATGCCCTTTTGATCTCTCAGCTTTACAGGGCAAATGCTCATTTCAGATCAACTCGGTTGTAGCTTCTATATTTATTTAAATGTTTACTCATGTTTTATATTGCTCTATTTATACTTGAGACTATATTCTGTTAAAGGGCTACTCATTATGGAGGTTTTCTTTGGATCTAATGTGTTCTTGGCATAAATTTTGTACTCCATCCATGTGGGGATGTCACAGTATGACTTTCATAAATTATCCCAATCTTAACATAGAGAAGTATTAATAATATCACCTTTATTGTTTTGGACAGTAGATTTGGAAGGCAATGGCTATTTTAATGTGAAATAATTAATTTGTGTGTCATTAAAAGAGTAGAGTTGATGAAAATAGAAAGAAAATGGCATGGAGTACAGCGTCACGCGCTTGAAACCAAAAGTTTCAAGAAAAGCAGGAAGTTACAACGTCTTTTTAGTACAATCAACTACGACGCTAAGGGTGATAGCTCAACCAGAGGGAAATCTAAAGGGAGGACATTGTGAGGACGGGAATCAAGGGTTTGGGGTTGGGTGTTCGGGTAGAATTTTAGTTCTACGAGAAACAAGGGTTGGGGACCGGTTTGGTGTATTTTGGATTGTTCTTTTCATGGGCTTTTTGGGTCATTAGGGACTTTTTGGGTCATTTTGGGCAAGGTGTTTTCTTGTATACATTCAGTGTACTTGGTTTCTCCTTTGATATATAATATTTTTTACTTATCAAAAAAAAAAAAAATGGCATGGAGTAAATATTTACCAATTGGTCTAAATCTCTTTTTCTTTTTTTCATGCTAAAAAATTGGGAACTGATGTGTTATACTTCAGCTGGAGGATATGTTAACTAGTAATGCTATACAGTCCTAGGGTGTGCGAGTCCTGTGTACTCATTTTGAAAAAAATGGGGTCTACCATTAAAAAAATAATTTTTTTATGTGTTCTAGATTTACCTACTTTTTTCAAAGGGAGTACGCGTGTCTTGCACACTCTAGGACTGCAAATATCATTTTTCTATGTTAATACTTAATGATATCTCTTGAACAAAAACCATACACTATAGTAGCACCATTGCATTAGGTTAAAACCCAAATAACATCTGCTTTCTGATTTCTATATCTCTGTTTTCTTCAAGACGTTATTATTAGTTATAGAGAATGTTTAGTATTAGTTCCTCGAAATAAATATGGTTGCTGGTGAAGCATGTACTGTAATGATGTAGGCGAATTGAAGAAAAGGAAATATATATTGCTTATTCACAATCATATTTCTTACTCTTGATCTATAGCATGCATCTGTATTGCTTGTTCACTCACATTGTGCATCTATTTGTATATTTTGAAACTTAACTATTTCCCTGTTTCGCGGTGTTCTTTTGTTCTCCCTTGGCTGAAGCTGTTTTCTTTTATCCTTTATGACAGAATCTTTGACACCTTGACTTTCATTTTGTACGTCCTGTTTCAGATTCCAAACATTTCGGCGACTATGTCATCGCAATCACTTATACCACGGATGCAGGTGTGCTTCCAAATTGCTTAGCCAATATTGTTTCCCATTTTGTTTTCTTGATTTGCAAATGAGAAGGAAAATGAAAAATGGGGAGGTTTCGTTGCTCGTTTCTCCATGCCTAGCAACCGTTCTTGGAGTTTGGAATCATATATAATCAGTTTTGACATATTGAGTTTTGACATACTGACTTATCAAAAAACAGTTGACATACTGAATACGTTGGAACCATATATACTCAGTTTTGCTAAAACAGAAAATGATTACTGTACCATTTATCATAGACATGACCATGGCTTCCGTGATTTCGTTGTGTTGATGTACGCACATACCCAATCTGCTTTTCTTCCATGATGAATTTTTGGTAGTTCGTTCATTAACTAGAGGCAGGAGGCCTGTCAGTGCATGGCTGATGCAAGATGAATCTTAGAATCAGTTGACTTTTAGTTTATTTAGGTTAGGCTGTTAATATCTTATTATTTTGTATTTTAATAAATGAGCATATTAGAATAAACTCTTTGCTGAGGGCCTGTGTGTGCCCTGGATTAGTCGGGACTTTATTCTTGGACACTTGGTGCCAATAAAAAAAAACATATTAGAATTCAATTAGGATTAGGGTTTATTCAGAGTCTAGTTTAGATTGGGAGTTCATTTGAAATTTTATCTTTTATTTGAATTTTTTTCCTATTTATATGATTTAAAATAAAGTCCTAATTATATTAGAACACCTTTTAATCTAAATAAACCTCTCTTTGTTTTTATTTTTATTTTTATTTTTTTTATGTCGGTAATCTAAATAAACCTCTTTTGACTCCCAATGGATTCAGATTTTGAATGGAATAAAATTTATTTAAAAAGTGGCTTTCTCTCCCTCTCCCTCAATTCTCTCTTTCCCGAGCTTCTTCTCTCCTCTCTCTTTTGGCTTCTTCACCCTTGCCTTCTTCTCTTCTTCCAACTTTCTTTTCACTTATTAGTTTTGGTGTGAGAGCATTGCTGTTGTTTTCTATCAGCAGTGGCGAGATCCCAAGGTCTGCAGCATTCAATTTTCTCACACACCACAGAATTTCACTACCACCACCTACACAGCTCTCCAGATTTCTGCACGTCTGAATCACCCTCTCATACCCTCCGTTAACCCATCCACCACCCAAACAGCTGCAACAACACCCAACCACCACGATCCATCCAACATCCGCCACCGAAAACGTATCTTCTTCACCTCCAGAGAGCATCACCCGCACCCAAAATACTAATCGATAAAAACCCACAAGCCACACTTAAATAAACAAATCCCCGTTCTAAAAAAACAAAACCCAATTGGCAACCATCATGACTCATTGGATATTCAAATGGTAGCCACCACAATATCCTGCCACCCAAATCTGAAAAAAAAAAAAAAACCAGCAAAATCCTGATTTCTATGCTTACCGAAACCCTGGCTGCAACTGCATCTACATTACCAAAACTCAAGCACCTCAACTGTTTTCTCCTTTATGCTGCCATCAACTGTTTTCTCCACACGCATTGCCTAGCACTTTCTTAGCAGCACCAGAGACGTTACAGAGCATCAGCTTTCCATCGAAGAAGCGGAGATTTTGTTTTGGAGAAACCAATTGCATCTCACAAGGGGAGGAATTTCACTAGGTGCCAAATATGGTGGTTTTTGTTTTTGCATGAAAGCTTTAGAGAAGATGAAAAGTTGAAGAAGTGGTTCACTTGTTCTGTGACAGAGAAGAATAAAGGAAGAAAGGTCTTGCTTTGTGGGCAGCAGGTCACATAAAACAAAGAAATTCAGGGTGCCAGTATTCACGTCATTTCCCTCTTGTTTTGGCAAAATTTTTTTGGGTTTTAATGGAAGTCCAATAACAAGCACAAGACCAGTTTTGTGGAAGGTCCAAAGAATCATCCAGCCTGTGTCCATTCATGGTCCAGGCCTAGCGTTTTTCTCAAAGCTGTGATGCCATGGGCGTTTTTTCCACCTTTTGGGATTTCAAAACTCAAGGACAAGTTTTTTCAAGGCAGGGGAGAATAATGGGGAATGAATTTTAGAGTAAAGTGACTTTTGGTTTATTTAGATTAGATTGTTATTTTACTTATCGTTTTACTTTGTAATTCAATAAATAAGCCTGATAGAATCCAATTAGGATTAGGGTTCAGTTAGGGTCTAGTTAGATTATGATTTTATTTAAAAGTTTCTGTTATTTGAATTCTTATCTCTTTAAGAGTCTATTGAGAATAAATAAAAGTCCTAATTATATTAGGACACATGTTAGTCTATTTGAAAATTTTAAATATCCCTTGTGCTCCAGATTCAATTTTGAATGGAATAATATTTATTGAGAAATTGTTTTTCTTTCCCTCCCCCATTTCTCTCTTTTCCCCCTTTCTTCTCTCTCATTCCCAAGCTTCTCCTCTCCTTCCTCTTTGACTTTTATTTTCTCTTTCTTCCTAGTCTTCTCATTTCTTGTCCTGCATCAGTGGCACTGAGTAGCTGACCTTTATTGTGCCTGTTCTAGATAGGTGTACTAAATATATGTCTGTGTTTGCATTGTATTGTTAATTTTCATTCAGTTGTGTTATGATGACTTCTCTTCTGCTTAATTACTGTCAGTTTGGATTATCTGGTAGCAATCCCCAGCGAAGTCATGCTTCCCAAATTTTGAGTGATCAGAGTATGAATTATGTCTTTAGTTATGTTTCTATGTGAATATTCGTGTCAATATGTAGACTAAGTAGGCTTAAAATGCAAACTGGGGTTTTTCTTGTAGTGTTTAATATGGGAGCAGCCAATCCTAGTGGTATGATGCCAATACAACAGCAGCAGCAACAACAGCAACATGGTTCACAAACTGCATTTGGTAATATGCAACCGAATGCGCAGAATCTACAACCTGGTATGGTAGCACTTCAGAACACGCAACAGAATCTTCCCAATTTTTCCCAACAGAGACAGCAAAACCCACAGTGATGCAATAATGCTGTCTGTTTTATCTTATTCTTCTCATCGCTTATATCTCTTTCCGGTGGCCATTGGTGTGCCCAAATATATGATTGGGGCAGTAATTCTCATATTTTTGGGTGAGAACTCGTACATGTTGTCTAATTTTCACTTCAAAAGTACCATGTTTTTTGTTTTTTAAAATTGGCAGTATGCTTTCCATTGTCTCTCTAAATAAGTCCTGCACTTGATGTCATTCCAGCTCACGGTCTATGTGATGCATGACTATGCCTTTCTTGTCCCAGTGTATTGAGACTTCCCAAATGACCGATTACTTATTTCCATCTTATGTAGTGTTTTATTGCAGTGTCGATGTGATGGAGTTGAAAGGGTTCCAACAATTTAGTACATACTACATACGCATCTGAATAGCTAAACGATAGGATGACAGGACTTTCTTTTCAAGCACCCTTCCCTAGCTGCTTGTGAGATTCACATTTCACTGACATTCCTTGGGTTAGATTTGGTTTTTATTCCACGTTCATAGCATGTGCCAAAGAAAAGAAAATGTTTTTTTTGTTCAAATGCTTGGTTATATCAAATTGATGGAAGAAAAGTTATTTTTCTTATATAGTTGTCAATGTCGAGTTCTTTCTTGTATTTCGTGATGGAAAATTATAGTTCAACTTTTCTTTCTTCTTTTTGGAAGGCTGTTGAATGCATTATCTGATATTTGGTGTGCATGATGGCTTGCGGATCAGGTAGTTAAGAATGAGAAACCTATGCTCTAAATGAAAAGAAAAATGCTAAATGTACTTAAGAAAAACTTACAAAAAAACTTACTTCTTTACATGTCAGTTATTGATATATTCAAAATCATGAAATTTGAATTTAAAAAAAAAAAAAACTAACAAAATGAGTCTTATAAGTAAAATTGTAAGGAAAAGTATAAGCACATGTAGCACTACTCAGATAAAAAACCTTATAAACATAGTTCCAGTTACATTTGAGGGTATTGGATAGGTTGGAATCAGGAGAGAGAGAGAGAGAGAGAGTATGGTTGGATGTCTTAATTTTTAGTGGGAAAATCAATATGATTCCCAAGCATTTGGGACGTCTCAATAAAATTTTCATATTGCTTCATCCATTGACCGTGGATGTCATAAATGGAGCTAACAAAGATCCTCTAAAATGGAGACAAAATCAATTGAAGAAAGAAAACACGATTTGTAATGCGTTAGAATTTATGTTAGTGCTCTATATATCCCCTGGGGAAGAACTTTGCGTTTTGTACTGCTTCCAAATTCTCAACAATTTGCGTGGGATTTGAAAATTTTCAGAGAGGCCTGGAACAGCATCTGCAGCATTTCTCAATAAACCATTTGAGCCTGTTTCCATGGAGATATGTAGCAATCAATAGGTGGTCAATATGCATATAGCTATGCTACCTTGTAATGATCTGTCCTACACAACATTAATTGTCTTTTTCTGTTTGGTCTACGTTTGACTGTTTGGTGCATGCTTTGGATGTCTAAAAGGTCAAATGCAAGACCTAACAGTCAAAAAGCTTCCAAAAACATCCTATGTAATGACCCACCTTATGCTCCGCGCAGGTGAAATTCTCGGGCCATCAAAATCTTTACGAAATTAATGAGTTAATTTGATTTGTTTGAGAAGTCTAAAGTGTAATCGATGCAAATCCATGCTCAATTTGAAATAGCTGGAAAAAGAGAGATTTGATAACGAAAAATGGAGATGCATGCAATGGGAAAAAAAGATCAGATTTTCTAGCTTAAATTCTGTACATAATGCTTTCGAAAGATTAAAATGAGACGGAAAGGCTTACATGTCTTCAAGGCAAGAGCTCTTGGAATCCAAATCATCCGGGTCTCGACGACGATCCAACGAGAATGTCAATGCCAGTGGCAGTGCAGTAGCGGACAGTTTGGCATGCAAAAGAGGGAGATTCTCTGCCGATGTATGGCTTGAAGAATGGGGCGAGAAGGGAGGGGAAGCAGATGGAGATGAAGAGAAGATGTATTTTTGGTTGCCTGGTCCTACACTGACGGGAAGTGGTGAGGGAGGTGTTGGAGGTGATGAAGATGGAGAAGGATAACCAATGCCATTGTTCGTTTGCTCCATTGAAACTGAAGCACAAAAAAGGCGAAACTTTTGCACATTAATCTCCCGTTTGAAAGACGGGTGCGTGGTTTTGCTTGTTTTAGGACCAAATCCTTTCACCGAAAGTACTTTCCTTTCCCGGGAGTTTTATTAGTTTGATACTTAGGTATAACCTAACGGTCATATGTCATATGCGCCAACCTCTCTCGTCTGCTTCGTATTCTTCGCTTGGCTACCTGACAATTTTTCAAGCTTCTCAAATTACCATTTTGGGTCTCTTGGGTTTGACTTTATTTTAACGATTTTTTCCCCTTTATGTCAATAAAAAAAGGGGGGGGGGGGGGGGGGGGGGAACTAAAGGAGATGATAAAATCCCAACAATTACCGTTGTACAGTCATGAATATACACAATGCTGGATGGAAGAAACATTAAAAAACAGAGAAATGGACACAAAAATTGGGGCGGTTCATGAATATCTTCTTGGCGAACTGGGTCACGAAGGGGATCGTGGGAACAACAATATTTGATATTTGGATTAGACCCACAGATGGATGGATTGCTTTGAGAAATAAGATCTCAGGTTGAGATCTTGATACACTAATTTACCGTCATAACAAACAGTCAACGATAGACTCCAATGTAGGAAGAGCCGCTACTTTCTGGCTTGATATAAAGGAGGCCAGGCTTCTATCATGTAGCAGTGGTGAAGGAAAATTGATACCACAATAGGAAAAATGGCACTGCATGTAGTTAGTGATTGGATTTGTAACCCTAGAAAACATGGTCATTCAGGTAGAAACATGTTGTAAAGGGGTTAACATTTGTGAAGGTGGGTGCTGCTTGTTGGTTCGCGAGAGATCAGGTCGTGTAGTCAACTAGCTTGTCCTGCTAGTTGGGCGTGAGAGAGGTTGGGCAGCCAAGTGGCTTGTCCAGCTTGTTGGTTCGCGAGAGAGGTCAGGCAGTGACTTGTCCCACCTATTGTGCGCGAGAGAGGTCGTGCAGTCAAGTGGCTTGTCCCACTTGTTGGGCGCAAGAGAGGTTAGGCAGTCAAGTGACTAGTCTTGCCTGTTGGTTTATGACGAGTTAGTGACTCGGCTTTTATTTGTGCATTATTCGCGACGACTCCAATGACTCGACTTTTATTGAAGGAGATGCTTAATCGTGCTAAAAAGTCAAACCGGTTAGTATAGATAATCCAAACTATAAGCTGTGTGAAATTTGCAAACTTGAATCGTTTTGCTAGAGCGTGACAAAGGTTTGAGGTGCGCCGGTGAGACTTGTGGGCAGCCATGCTTTGGCAATGATGAAGGTCTGGGGTGCCCGCGATACCAAGCAGTCTATTTTGATGATAACAAATTAAAATGCCCCAACGGTGCCTGAGATGGACTTTGTAGCTAGTGTTTCGCGCCATGCAGATGATTTTCGGGGAGTAGGTTCCCGAGGCATGCAGCCACTTGGACTCTCGCCGAACCAGGGTCATTCAGTCGTTGCTTTCATTTCCTCCTTGACCGAAATTGTTCGTTGCTGAATGAGTTTTGCGTAGTGGAACCTGTTCGTCGACCCTGGATAATTTTGTTGAGACTTGTCCTGCTCGCTATCCTATTCATTTTGTTTGCATGCATTGGGACTAGGCGTCCGAGCAGTGTTAGTTACGTAGGACTAGTGAGCGAAATGGTCGTTTATCTACTTGTCCAACTCTGTGTTCTCGTTCGTCCGTTCTCATGGCTCAATTTTTGAGTTTATGTCTCCGGTGTGCGTTGGAAAGAATCCAAGTGGAGCTTGTCGCCTACTTATCATCGCGTCTTGTTTGTCTCACTTTGACTCTAGCTGCCTTAGGCAGCAAATTTTCAAGTGGTGGTCCACTCTCCTTGGGACACTCGTGCTGGGTTCACCACAATGGATGAGTTGTACGACCTTGCCATGACCGGCTCCTTTGTGGCGAGCAAAGCTTCTGTGGGCAGCGAGCAAATGTAATGGTGGGTAAAGCTTCTGTGGCGAGGAATGGTCCGAGCAAAAAAAACTTTTGTGGTGAGGAATCCAGTGGAACCGGAGCTCCTATGGCGTGGTTGGCAAAGCTTTTTTGATGGTTGCGTCTTGCTAAACAGGAGGGGTCTTGGCCGTTGGTTGGCTCTGGTTGTCGATGATCATGGCGGGTCCAGCACCACCGTTGTCTCCACGTTGTCGTGGGTGAGCTGCTTCCGTCATGTAGCTATCAAAATGTTCTGGGAACCTGGAGCGGTGGCCACATACCGAGCGTCACGGGCAGTGGTAGGACCATAGATGCTTGCCGCAGAGACCTTGGTCTAGTTGCACTGTGGAGACGTTGGTCTGGTCGCCCACCAAGAGATGTTGGTCTGGTCGCACACTGGGAAAGTCGATCTGGTTGCACTCAACGGGATCGTTGCTTTGGTGGCTCGTTGAGGGGCGTTGGTCAGGTTGCTCGCCATGTGTCATTGCCCACCATGGGCAGTGAACTGCTTGGCGAGATTGTTGCTCGCCGTAGGGGTGGTGAGGAATGGTCGGCGTGGGCAGTGAACTTGCCCACTGTTTCTCTTCTCCGTCAAAGCAGAAACAACCGCTGGTGGTCTCTGTCTCCGGTCCGGCATTGGTCGAGAATTTCGACCATCTTTTCCCGATACCGAACACATAGTTCCTACCATCTCTATTCTCTATTTTGAGGTATTCATGTGGAACAATATATAGCACGCCTTTATATGTCTAAGTATTTCTCCATTCTGAGCTATTTTACTCAGGGAAGCCATATCGAAGACCATCTCGACCTCTGTGTTTTTTCTTAGGAAGAATTGCACTCTACTCCAAACTATGCACTTTTTTTAAAATTTACCGCCTCTTTTTTCTTAGGCACTTCATGTCATGCATGTTCAGTCAAAAGTTTAAAACTTTCCAATCATGAACTTGAGTTTACCCTCAGCATTCCATGGCATGGTACTGTAGATTCATATTAAAAATATTGATTACAAATTTGGGAAGGCACATACCGTCTTGCCGATTAAGAGCCCTCTATTTGATATGAATAGGCTGCTTATATATGTAAAAAGAATAATGTTGATATATGCTAAACTAGATCCAATATGTCTGCGTGGGGCCCCGTAGACCATCAGTACCAGCTAAAAGCTTTGAAGATTCCATGTGCATTACAAATACTAAGGTATCTATCTCAAACTCCGGCCAGTTCAATTGATCATTGAATTCAATTATTGTTGCTACCTACCGAATGCATGGAATAAAGCCTTCCAAATCCAATTTGGCAACAGATTATTTCAAAATGATGAAGCTGCCACGATAGCTATTATCTACATAAATGAGTCTTTACTTTTCCCTCCATGTACGATTCCCAAATATCTTTTTAAGTTGTGATTCATGCCGCACTATATCTGCAATCTCCTCATGAATAGCAGTTGGTCTATGATCGGATCTTAGCAAAGATATAACTCGTTATGTCGATAGGCTCTTCACAAGGGACGCGTATCATATAAACCGTGCCCGATCCATGCCAACCTCAGTTTTGTGCTGCCAACAATCAATATTGTTAGCGATTATTATGTTCATGATATTTAAAAAATCAGATAAATCAGTCTGTTTGATGCTCTTGGTCCCATCATAGGGAGGATCATCTGGACTCAACTAACTATCGAACCTCATGATTAGCAAGGCCATTGAGTCCATCTACATCAATGCCCTCATCCTCAGTTGTCTCCCCATAACCCGCAACTGTAGACTCCCTAGGCACAATGTTCAGGTATCCAGTGGAGTGGGCAGTCAAGGGATACAAAGAAAATCAGTGATCGCGTCCAATGAAAATGTAACTGATACACCCCGGCCCAAGATCGTGTATGCCTCATCATCTAACTGGTACCAAGCACTTTATAGAACTAAGATATAATGTCAATGTAAGCAATGATTTTGTCCGCCCCCTCATCCTTCTAGTCAATGATTGGTTGCCAACCACGCTCTATGAAGACAACTGTCAGGGAACAGCCCTCCCAATGAAAATCCTGAAAGTCTGAGATCTTGACCTCTCACTCTAGTAATACAGTCCTTTCTCTAACTGTTTTGCTGGAGGGTTGCCCTAACCTACCACGCTTCCTTTCCCTATAAGCCATTGTGAATTGAAATGCAAAAAATAATACTAAGAACAGTGGTTATAAAATATAATACATGAAGCCGCAAAAAAATAATTATAGCTAACAAAAACAATATGAAATACACAATCTGATTGCCTTATTAATACAATCAGAAACTGTTGTGTGTGTACACTATTCGATCGAATCCTAACCTATTCAAACGAATATTGTAACATTCGCTCAATGTTCAAACGTAAAACATATTGTTCAAATGAAATACTGAGGGTCAAAAATTTGTTCAAACCTAAGTTGTATTTAGTCGAATGTAATTCTTTAATGTTTGAACGTGATAGAAGTAGTCAAATAAGTCATTTCAATGCCCATTCAAACATAACATATGCGGTCGAACACATAGTATGTCCATATGTTCGAAAGGTAACGTAAGCGTTCAATGCATAAGATCCTTTCTATCAAACGCGTATTGTAAGCATTCAAATTGTTTCTGGATAGATCGAACTCAATGATGGCTGAGTCAACTCAGTCACCATTAAACCAAACGAATCGGAGGATTCTTTTCGTTCTTCCACAAATAATAAGCATAGAAGGATGGGATGAATGTAGAGGCATCTCGGTCTTGTGTTTTCTGGCCACCTACAGTGCCCTGTGGTGAAAAATGTAAACCCAATTTATTTCTCTATTTTGTACAAATACTATCCAAAAGAACTCAAAATCAACCCAAAATTTGCAGCGGTTTGAGGTATTGACGGAGAGTTGGAACAATGTTCGTTTGTTGTTTTATGATCAAATAGTGCTATACCCCATCCTCCCACCAGTTGTTATATGTTGACAATCGTTCAAATGCATATTTATTGTGTTCGTATGATAAATTACGTGAAACATAATGATCGAACGTCTTATATGAACTGTTGAGCAGTAAGTCATATGACAAATACACATAACAAAAATGGTATGATTATAATCCTTTTTTTTTTTGACTTCTCAAGTCTTCTATTTGGATGATCTTGATTTAGGAAATCATTGGTGGGTGGTACAAATTTTTTTTTCAAGAAATATATATGATTTTATCCTCGAGGCAGAGGGAGAAGATGAAAATCAAGAAGAGAGTCCCTCTACACAAGAAGCATACCAAGAGAGTCAATCTGTCTTTAACTTGTTTGTGAATTTGAGCTATTATGACATGATTCCTTTACATAGAAAAGTTATTAAGACTAAAATTGTTGATGCGATAGTCGAAGAAAATGTTAAATCATCTGAAATATCAACAAATGAGAAGGGAGATTGGTCAATTGAAATTGATACGGATTATTAATGTGTTTTGTGTTCAGAAGACACTTTATGACAAATTGTTTTATGTGATATATGTCTCAGTGTTTTTAAATCATGCCACCCAAGAGGAAGGAAGTTTGCATCTCATCTCCACTCGTTCCTAGCTCTTCGATTGACTCAATAGTTGAGACTAACTCTCCAGAACGAGGTATGCATATTGATAGAAATTCTATCTCAATTAAGGTAAATCATACATATTAAATATGTTCTAATTTATCATTTCATTTGTTTCTACCATAAATATGATTTTGTTTAGAGCTAACAGTACAATCTCGTCAAGGTCGTGGCACCACTATATGCGTTACATTAAAAAAAATATCATAAAGTGGGTAAGATTAATATTAACATTCATGATGATCACATTGGAGGTGAAGGAGAACCAACGGCTTGGCTTGCTTCGCAAAATCGCATATGGGTGCTTTTACACTACTTTTTGCACCATTGGCTACACCTTCATGGCATAAAGTCCCCTAAGATATCAAAGACTTTATTTGGAAGCGTTGTTTGATAATGTTTAATTTATCTTTCAAATTATCTAATGTGTAGTAGGCAAAATATAGTATGCAAATGACTTGTTCGTATAATAATTTTTAAAGGATAACTTCAAATTAAATTTTGGCCGGAGTGAGGAGCGTAAGATTTTTAATGAGCTTATGTATAATTCATTCTACAAATATAAGGCAAGATGTCATGAGCATTACAATAAGTTCGACAATAAGGATGAGGCTTGCTAACATCATTTTCAGGATATCCGACCTTGCGAGTGGAAAATATTTTGTGAAAAGTTTGAATATCTTGCATATAAGATAAATGACTTATTTTACGTGTCATATTTATAATTTTATCTTGTTAATATTTATTAATTATTTGCAGAAGTGAAGTTCTATAAATAAAGCAAATATATTGAATTTGAAGATTTATCATCATGCAGACTCAAGATCTTTTTATCATTTCTCTAAGAAACTGATAATGTTATTTTATATAATGAGTTGCTCAAGTTTGTTGTTTGCCATATTCAAATAAGTTTATATCTATAAAATATGTGTCTTGTAGCAATTAGATATCGATTACGATTTGATAAAAATATATGTTGCATCACATATTGATTGTAATGGTGAGTGGACTCATCTCGACGCACGTCAAAATTATGTAAACATATAATTATCTATTTTTTGTGTAAATACAAATATTTGTTTTAATTAAACATATTTGTATATCTTTTGTAATATTAATATGTTCTCTTATATGTAGGAAAATATGGTTGCCTTGCGTATTAAATCTGCATATGATCAAAGTTTCTCAACAAGTGATGTTGACATTTTTTTAGAAAGTTCTGGGTCCATGTTTAGGATATTTGAAGGGTTTTGATCGTTGCATCAAGCTTTCTAGCTCGTCCTCATCATCCAATAATGCCTCCAACACTTCTAGAACTTTGGAGGATGCGAGGTTTGAGATTGAGCAATTGAGACAAAGCAGGTTTTAACATTTGAATTCTAGTTGTATGGAAACGATACAGAGATATAAAATAGGTTTCATGATATTTATTTAATATTTGATTACTACTTAAAAGATTTATGTTGACAATAATAAAAATTGTGTGGCAGACCTTATGTATCTATCTTCATCTCATTTTTAGATCTTAGAGTTTTAAGAGATCTTGATTCAAATCAAACAAGAGTTTTGAGTGTTTGAGCAATTTTTTTTTTATTTGATTAGTGAAATGAATTGTAGACCCAAAGCGTATAGTCTTTCTTATATCCATCAGGACCATGCCATGCATTAGTACTTGAAAAGTGGAGAGGTACGATATAATGATAGGATTATCAATTCTAAGCATATAGTTTCAGTACTTTCTTGTGTTGTCTGTCTTAGTTGGAAACATGAAATCATTGGATTCTAAATTAATAAGCACCAATTAAACATTTTAATCCAATATATAGAATAGACTCTGTATGTTCGGTGTGAATACATGCAATACTCTATACATGTCGATTGAAATTGTGAGATGCAGTTGGCCGAAATGGGTAAATCAGAGGCAAGGGAATATCTATAGATCAATCGGGTGTGGGATGTGTGGTAGAAAGATATGCAAATTGGGTGACGTGTGATGCTCAAAGGCCAAGGAAAGGATAGTAGTGAAAAAGTAATGAGGTGATCTCAGATATTCTGTGAATTGTAGTAAAAAAGTAATGATAGAATATTGAATAGCAGCGAATAATAGTAAAAAATATGTTAAAAGTAATAATAAAATAATGAATAGTAGTAAAGTATTATGATTATACTCCACTGCCCAAACTAGCCTAGTTGCTCCTCCTCTTGGTATAGTGGTTATGGTAATTACATTGGTTAGGTTGGTCGAAAGAGTTTTTAGAGAGAGAAACTTTGGAGGGATTCTACTTATGGGTTCATTGTTATGACTTCCATATAATATTTTTCACCTAACTGAACGCATCAACCAAATTACAAATTGAAATTACTTGCAATGTGATGCCGGGCATAATTAGAATTTTAAGGAGATTTTTTCCACTTCATAGAGCCCACTGGGCCTCTGCCCAATACCCGACCCTAAGGTCACCAGGACAATACCTGGAGCAAGGTGTGGGTGCGGGGGCCAACCCGCCTGCGCATGGGCTAATCCTCCACATGTTTGGCCTTGCGTGTCTTCTTCTTATTACCTTCCTAGCTCGTCCCGCTTCCCTAGCCAGCCACTTTCTTGTCTACCCTCTCCAACTCGATCTTTCGGGGAGCCATTAGCGTCCAAAGAGTATCTTCGGTGTTGATAAAATTGTTGACTCAATCCATGAATTCTATCAACAAAGTCAGGGTCTTTCGCGCGATCTCCGTCATAAAGGGGTTGCGAGGCCAAATCCCCCTAATAGTGCTGCCAGGGTGACTTTTTCATCTTGGTTGCATGTTGTCATACGCTCCCTATTGAACCGGGAGAGGTATGACTTTAGGATTTTATCATCACTTCATTTCACGGTCAGAAGGTATGCTGCAAGTCGCCTCCTCTTCTGGTTGGCCATGAATTGCATTAGGTAGAGTCGGGCCAGCTCGGTAAAGCTGTCGACTGTCTCGGGTGGTAGGGAGCCAAACATGCTCTTGTTGTTCCCCTCAGAGTGAGAGGGAATGCCCTGATGCAACCTTTCCCAAGAATCGATGTAGAGTCATGTGGGCCTTGAACGTGTCCAGATGCTTTAAGGGGTCCTTTGACCCATCATACACGTTTATCTGGGGGACTTTAAATCTGGAAGGGAGAGGGACTACCATGACTTCGGCGTTGTATGGTAGCTCCGCACTGGTGAGTAGCTGGTCCACTGAGGACGTCGTGCCTACCTGTTTGACCATTTCTGTGTACTTGTCCCCTAGCTCCTGGAGCTCGAGGTGCATTCTGCATTGTTCTTCGGCCGCTGCTACCTTAGGGGGTGACGAGACTTAGAATGGTGGCTCTGCTGGTCTCCCTCTTGTTTTTCGCCGACCCTTCGTAAGGAGATATTTTCTTGGCGAAGAGCCGCCACTTCCTCCATGAGTTTCTGTATCACTTCTGTTTGTTGGTTGATTCTTCCTTCCATCACTTCGGGTTCTTCTTCTTCATGTCGCGAGACTTGAGAGTGCATCGTTGCCGGCATACGGAGGACAAGATACAGTAGGAGATAAAATCCCACAGATGGTGCTATTGCTGATGTCTTGTTTCGTGACCTGGGCAACTCCACTTTGTTGAGCTTAGGCTTGGTTCCGGCTAAGATGGAGAATGGAAGGCTCATGGTACCTCCAAGGCTCAAGTTAGTGCAAGGTAGGAGACAAAGAGAGAAAGTGTGAGCTTAGAGTGAATGAATGTAGAAGTATTCAAGAGTGTGAGTAACCCCCTTCTCGACTAAGAGAGGGGGTATTTATACCTAGTTGGGGTGAGCTCCGAGGTGATGGTGACTGGTACACGACTTCGTATCGGGATCGGGTGTCCCTACCAACTTCCTACCTCCTGCAGACCTACCAGGCCTGACCATGGTTGTCGTTGGCACCCAGGAGGCATGTTGTAGCATGCCAACCCCCGGGAAGCTGTTAGACCCCCATGTAAAATCACCTCTAAAGTTGCACCTTGGCCATATGCACACATATTGCTCGAGCGGAGCTCTCGGGTTGCAGACTCGCTTGAGTGGACTGTCGAGCGAGTTTCGAGCGAAGCTCTCGGGTTGTATTCGCTCGAACAGAGTCGAGCAGAGTGTCGAGCGAACACTGGCTCGAGCGGACTGTCGAGCGAGTTTCGAGCGGAGCTCTCTGGTTGTTTTCGCTCGATCGGAGTCAAGCGGAGTGTCGAGCGAACCTTGGCTCGAGCCAGGGTCGAACCATAGTCAAGCCAACCCTTGAAAATGGCATTTTCAGCATGAGAACAAGCCAAAGTTCGACCCCCATGCACCACCTTAGCCGAACCATTGGCTCATGCATGCCACGGCCATGTGGTCCATGCTACTATTCTTATTTATGTTATTTCTTTTATTTATTTATTTATTTTATTTCTTTTATTGCAAATGGACCTTTTGGGGGTTTCCAACTTGTTTTGCTTATAAATAGGACATCTTTTTCTTGCTTTAGGATCTTTTTGGCAAAAACCCTAGAGGAAGAACTATTGTTTGAGAGATCACCATCGGTGCTTAGCACTTGGACTTTTTGGGTGCAATTCGTGAATCCCAAAGAGAAGATCATTCCATGCAATTCGTGAATTGGAGTGATTCAACTATCTTGTCTTACAACTTGGTGCAATTCGTGAATCCAAGTTGTGTTTATCTTTGTTTATGTTATTTTATCAATATATGAGGTTTATTCAACACTTGTGCAATTTGTGAATCAATTGTTGAATTATCTTCATTGTTCATTCAAGTTCATCTTTTTGTTCTTGAGTGTTCTTCATTGTGTTCTTGGTGTTCATCCATACATTGGTTATTCAATCCATCCAAACACTAATTTCAGCCACCCTAAGTGTTTGTCTACTTTCCAAAATACTTTCCATCTTCACACTCCCACCAACCCTAGCCGAAACCCTAGTCCATATAAGGTAACCTTTACCTTGTTGGCATCCTTGACCTCTTCCAAATCAAATCCTTTGATTTAAGGAATTTTCAATCACATTCAATTCCTTAAATCTATCTTTCCTAAAACAACTCAAGTCAATCTTTGACTTGCCTAAACAAGCCAAAACCGAAATCTCCTTCTTCCATAAGGATTCCTACCACTTAGGAATCTTTCCTAAAATATCTCCCTCTCCCACATTTCGGCCAAGCCCTAGCCGCCCACCCCCAAACCCTAAAACTATCTTCCATCTCCTAAACCATCAACCAAACCCTAAACCTAAACCCTCAAGTGGCGCCAACCCTAAGTCACCTTAGTGCCGTGCACCACTTTTCACCTAGCCACCCCAACATTTAGCCAATTTTCCACCTTCCATCCACTTCATACTAGCCTAAACACTTAACCTCACCTTGTCCAAATTGCCACCATAGCCACCCTTGATCTTGAACCAAGCAAGAGAAGGACTTGAATTCGGTCAACCAAAGGAGATCATATCCAAGGAGGACTTAGTCTTTAAGGACTTGACCGGGGTCCCTAACAGAAGCATTGAATGCGACGTCGCCCCTGCCATGGCCTATCCATTCCCATTCTATTAAATGCGGCGTGGTCCTGGCCAGGCACATTCATCCTCCTGCGCCGTCTAGACAATTGTGTCAGGGACGAGGGTGTCCCTAACAATCGGCTAGTTAAGGTGTCAGGCTGTCCTGCTCACCTCCTGTCCTTTTGTCAGTGTACCCTGCTTGTGTCCCTCTTCCTGGGCCTCATAAGTTGACCTGGCCCAGTCCAGGCCTTGTACATGGGCATGGCCCCTGGGGATTTCTTCCCTCACAATATCTCATGAATTCCTAGCACACATGTGTGGTGGGAGTTTTCAAACATCCATTTTTCTGCTCGTAATTAGTGCGCGAGGACACTTCTGTTACCTTTCCAGCTCTCAACCATTGGATTTGGAGGGCGTCCCCTTCGGCTTGTTCTTGTTGTGTGCCGTTTGGGCTTTGCGAGGTTACCTGCCCAGGTCATTCAATGTTGGGCGCTATGTATCCCGACGATTGAAATGGACAAAGCACATCTGCCCACGCCCTGGGCTTTTCATTCGCTCATGCTCTCCACTTGTCTGATGTGATGACCCTTTGTCGATGCTGTTCCCTGTTGTTTGGGCTTCCCAAGGCCTTCAATATTGGTGTCACCTCGATTTTTGAGGCCTCTTTGTCTCCGACGGCTACACTGTGTAGGGCGCGTCTGCCCACGCCAGGGCTCTTCATTGGTCCGTGCCCTTCACACGTTCGACGTCAAACCCCACTTTCGCGCAGCCCTATGCCGCTTGGCCTTCCCAAGGCCACTTGCTCGCAATGTTAAGTGGCACCTCGGTTCATGCGTGAGCCTATATAAGGCCCCCATCTTCCTCCATTTTCATCATTTACTTCCTTCCTTCTATATTGTCTTCATTCTCTCCTTCCTTTCTCTTCTTTCCTTCGCCACTCTTAGATCCTCCATCCTTGTTCTTCCCTTTTTCGAGTTCTTTGTCTTTGTCTCCTCTGTTCCGATGGCCTCGAAGAGTTTTTCTTCCTCCAAGCCTTTGTATTTTGCTGCGAAAAGCTAGGTGTCATTGGTTACCATCGACAATCTTTAGGCGTTCAAGGTGAAGTACAACATCCCTTCGTCGGTCATTCTGGAGGTCCTTGACTGCAGTGAGGCTATCATCAATCTTAACAAGATGGTGGGCCTAGTGGCTCTTTATCCCCTCATGTTCACGAATGGGCTTCGGCTTCAATTCTGCCACCCCATCTGCAACATCCTCCACTTCTTGGGGTTGGCCTTCGCACAACTTCATCCAAATGCATGGCACCTCCTAGTGGCCAGTTGCATTATCTACCGGAGGGTGCTTAGTGCCGGTTCTGAGGAGTATCCCGACTTAACTGCTCGGGAGTTCCTGTTGGTAAATCGGGTGCTGCGACTAGATGGGAGACTCTACAGTTTCCAAGCGCGTTCACTCGGGAGGCGTATTGCCAGCCTTGAGTTGCACCAATCACACATCAAGGACTGGTCCTGAAAATTCTTTTTCGTCCCTGACTCGGGGTGGGAATACCCAGTGGGAGAACGAGATCACCAGGAGTTTGCTGTCCAAGCTGTGTGGTCCTACGTTCCTTTGTTCAAAAGCTTAGTTATTGACCTGTCTTGGAGGGAGGAGGCCAGGTTAGCGACCGTGCTGTCCTGTGTATCGACCCATCCTTATGATGCGAAAACTGAGGCCGTGCTATCGAACGTCGACATCAGGAATTTCTTGACTTCTCTTGACTGTTCATTTGTGCTTGGTCTAGAATTCCTGATAGACCCCTCATCGCCTCGGGGCTAGAAGCGATCCTCAAGTTCTCCTGCCGCTCGTGGCAAAGGCAAGCATCCGAAGGTGGCGCATGGTGAAAAAGGTAGGGCCCTTAGAGGCGAGTCAGGCAGGGCCTCCCGAGATGCTGCCGGGGGGTCCCGAAGAAGAGAAGGCTCATCTCGGAGAGGAGCTCGAAAGACCAGGCCCCTTCCCCCCACAAGACTTCAAGAGGTGAAGCACGAGGATCCCAACATGTTCACCCTAACAACTTTGAGGTCTCGACTTCTTCCTCCCAAGGGTCCCCTAAGAGTGGGGCCGAAGGATCCAAGCATGCGTGCTGCTCAGATGCTCATGCTCCTCCTACTCGGGGGGGGGGGGTCTCTGAGGCTAAGGGATCCTAGGGAGTGCCCCTAGTACGCCTTCTAACCCCTGCTACTTCTACATGGGGAACCATCTCCTTCCCACTTCCAAAGTCCTCTACGTTTACCTCGAAGTCAGTTATGCCGGAGCCTACCATTCCGGCGTTCTTTGCTGAAGAAGAGGGAGACGACAAAGTCTTTTAGACCATCTTTCTGGACACCTTCTCGCAGCTGGCCCCTTATAAGGGCATGACGATGCGCTCGTCCCTTTCCTTCGAGGAGTCCCTTGCTTAGGAGACCACTCCCCTAGTTTCGCCCCAGGTTGAGTCTCTGGTCTCCCCTTCTCTCCCAGAGGTCCTTGTTCTGGAAGACGTTGCCCCTTCAATCTTCCCAAACGTTGGGGCCCCTTCTTGCTTGGGGGTCTTGAATATAGATGATAGAGAGGAAGCGGGCCTGAGCTCCCCCTTCATCGAGGAGCTGAGTAACTACTTTGTGTCAATCCCAACCCCGCCCTTTTGATCCTCTTTAGAGCCGAAAGTGGACTCCCACTTTGCTTCCCCTGAGAAGGCGCCTTCGCCTAGCCCTCTACAGACAGGCCATGCTCGGCATAAGAGGGTGGGTTCTACGACCGATGGGGGACTTCCTAACTTTGAAGGACCTTCCCTGGGGATAGGGGTCCCCGTGCCAATTGAGCCTATTCTTTCTGAAGCCTCCGGCACTGGTCCTTCGCAAGAGCTAGTAAGAGATGTACCACAGCTTACGCTGCTGCTAGAATGTGTTGCCTCTTCTTCCCATGCTGGTCCAGGGTTCAACCAATCCCTTGGTTTGGGCTTCGCTTAGGCCTGAGTAGAGGCGATCAAGTGGGAGGCTTAAAAGTTAAGGCCTCTTTTTGCGCAGGTATAACTCTCCTCTCTCTTAGCCTTGCCCATGGGGAGTTCCTTTTTTTTTTTTTAATTTTTGATTGTTGAGATATTTTGGCTAAAATGTGCACCTAAAATAGAGTAAATCAAGACTGAATAGTTCCTAAAAAGAGAGATTTTAAGATTTATTGCTTCTTTTGTGGAGTCTCAATTTTAAGGAATAAAGTGATGATTTACTTATGGATTAAACGTTTTATCTATAGATGATAAGGCCCAGGCCCAGTAAATGGCTCAGAAACATTAAGTTAAGTGACCCAGAATGCTGAAGCCCAGGCCCATAAAATGGCCCAGCCCCATTCTCGACTGTTTAGCTCAGATGTCTCGGTTTCTCTTCAACAAACACCAAGGCTTCAAGAAGGCTCTCTTCAGAAGGGTAGAGTTGCGAAAAAAATAAAAAGAAACGGTTAGAAGAGAAAGGGAAGAAGACGATGAGGAGTGGGGAGGATAAAAGGGATTGGAGGCATGCGAGAGAGGGGGTCGCACTCGGAATCTTTTCTTTTAGTCTGTTTTTATTTGGAGAATTTTTTCTATTTTTATTTTCTTGTTTGGAGTTAGGGTTTCTGAATCATCTTCCCCATGATGATTTGGGGCTAACTTCTTGTCTAGGGCTACAGAGGAAAGGGTTTTCTTTCCCCATTGTTGATTGTTTGTTGCTGTTATACTTAGTTCATACTTGTTGCTGTATTTTCATACTTTACCTACTATCGGTTGTGAAAGATTTCTTGCTCTTGAACTGCTGTAGACTCACGGAACAGTAGGTCCTTGAAATAATCAAGGATCCTTCAACCTTTGAGTCTTGAGACAAAAAGGGGATGATAATACAGTGAGAGTTTTATCTCTTGTTGATGTTTAATCTGCGTTTTTGTTCATTTAAATTCTGAAGTGTTAATATCTCGATTGAGTTAGCATAAACAGTTACATCCAGCAACTACAATCACATTGGTTGGAGGAACTCGAACCCTGTGCCCCTAGTTTACTTCTTTTGTCAAAAGCAAATTAATTCCAGTTCTGAGTTCTAAAAAGTTTGCTGTTCAGTATTTGATTTTTCATGTTTTTAAACATTGCAAATCTGGTTTTATGAAAGTATCTTCTTTAGAGTAATCACAAACCCTTACTTCATTAAATCATCCTACATTCTTTGCGGTTTCAGAGTGCATAACTCAAAAGAGATTTGTTCCACATTGTTAATATAGTTGTTCCTGTGGAAATGACCTTGGGCACTCCCACTACAATATAAAATCTGCTTTTATACTTGGAAGCATTATTTGGTGAGTATCAATTTTCTAACGCCTTCCCCCTTTGCAGGCTATGGACTAGTTGGCAGGCATCATTGTTGAAGAGTGTGGGGAGCTCGAGGAGGAGGTCCGAGCACCCTGATCCCTTGCTATCCTTACCCGCCACAAGGTTTGCAAGGCTCAGCAGGAAACTGAGGCCATCTCAGTAGAGTGTGACGTGCTGCAAGAGGACATGGACAAAGTGACGAAGCGTCATAAGGACCTGTGGGACAAGATCCAGCGGGTGAAGAGGAAGAAGTCTGGGCTGAAGTTGGAGCTGGTTGACATCAAGGTGGACTTCACATAGGCTTCTCTGGAGATCCAATGCATTCGGGATGCGCTGAAAGATCATAAAAGAGAGATGAGGATTTTCAGAAGAGGGCAGCGCTATGGGGGGATAAGAGCCAGTTGGCCTGGGAGATGGCCATGGCCGTTAGGCGACGCTCCCAACTTATGTTCAAGCATTTCTCCTTGGTCCGGGAGGTCCAATGACAGAAGGCCGAGGTCCAACGAAGAGAAGCTCAACTCCACAGTCTTGAAGCCGAGCTGCAGCACGTGAACTACACGATCTCCAGCATTCAGAGCAGTGTTGAGTACATTGAGGAGATTAGGTCTCAAATTTAGCGCACCCAAGCCATTCAGAATGCTCTGTGGGGATACGGCTACAAGGAAGGCCTTGAACGGCTTCGAGACCACCTGTGGGAAAATCTCGAGGAGAATCTCAACACCTTGAAGCTAGAGTCCTTGGAGCTAGACCCTCTGGATTTTGCATTTGTCAAGGACCTCGAGAAGCTGGAAAAGCCCTTATTCCCCTCGGGAACCCCTTCTTCATCCTTGTGCAAGGTCCAGGCCCTTTATGTTTTGCTTGTATTTCTTTTTTTCTTTCTATTGTAATTCGAACCTTATGTAATTTGGCACACCTATATATATACATACATATATACATGAAGCTAACTTTCCATTTTGACTTTGCGTTCTTGTGCTTGTAACTTCCTTTCATTTTACTCCCTTTATGCTTCACTCGGAACCCTTGTTTTTGTACGGTGAGCCCTACCTTATGTCTAACTTGCGGTGAAGGGGTAGAGCTCGGGAGGCTATAGCCCTTAACCAATGCATCGTGGCCAATCAACGGACTGGGTTTGTAGCACGAAAGTTGGCAAGTCAAGGGACTTGTGTTCCACTTGTGTCCGACTAGCTAAGGAGGGGCATAGCTCAGGAGGCTTTAGTCCTTAGCCAATGCATAGCGGCCAATCCAGAAACTTGGCTTGTAGCACGAAGGTCAGCAAGTCAAGGGATTTGTGTCCTACTGGCTGTGGAAGGGCAAAGCTCAGGAGGCTTTGGCCCTTAGCCAATGCATCGCCACTAGTCCAAAGACTGGGCTTGTAGCATGAAGGTCGGCAAGTCAAGGGGACTTGTGTCTAACTGGCTGTATAGAGGTGGAGCTCGAGAGGCTTTGGCCCTTCGCCAATGCATTGCGGCCAATCTAGAGACTAGGATTGTGTGACTGGTACTTTTAGACAAAGGAAAATGGAGGCGGAATCATACTTTTATTCATAAGTTGCTGATTACATGATCGGGCGAACCCATGGTTTTTAAGTAAAATACTTTTTCAGGTGCTTAGTGTTCCATGAATGAAGCAGTTCACAACCTTCTGGGTCCTTCAGTTGGTATGTGCTAGGTCTTCCACTAGCTGTTACTACAAAGGGCCGTTCCCACTGGGGTCCGAGCTTTCCCTCTTCTTGGGTGGTGACGCTTGTTTGCTTTGGGACCATGTCTCCTTGGGACCATGTCTCCTACCTTGAATCCCTGGGGTCGGACTAGCTTGTTGAAGTATCGCTCGACCTTCTGCTTGTTGTTCGTTGTCCGACTTGCTGCCTCTTCCTATTTCTCTTCCAGAAGGTCCAGATTCTCTTTTAGTCATTCATCATTGCGGTTCAAGTTGAAGTGCTGGATTCGATACGTGGGCATTCCCACTTTTGCTGGGGTCACAACTTCAATCCCGTAGACGAGGGCGAAGGGTGTTTCCCCCTTGGGAGTCTTGATGGACGTTTGGTAGGTCTATAGCACATTGGGGAGCTATTCGGCCCATCTCCTTTTTTGATCTCCCAGCCTTTTCTTTAGAATGTCAGCAACATCTTGTTGGTGGCTTCTACTTGTCCATTTGCTTTTTGGTGTCTCGGAGATGAGTACTTGGTCTTGATCCCGAGTTCTACTCACCATTCTCGATAACGGGAGCAATCGAACTACCTATCGTTATCTTATATGAAGATTTGAGGAATCTCGAATAGGCAAACTAATGAAGCTTTGGTGGCTTGGGCCGTGATCGTTGCCAATGCCTCTACTTCCACCCATTTCATGAAATAGTGGACCACCACCACTACGAACTTCACTCCTCCTTTGCCCCCAGGAAACGGGCCGATGAGGTTGAGTCCCCATTATCCAAAGGGTCAGGGGAAGAGAATGAAGGTCAACTCTTTTGGGGGACAGTGAGGGATCGGTGCCTGCTTTTTGCACTTAGAACATTTCTTCGCGAAGTCTTCTACGTCTTGAAGAGAGTTGGGCTAGTAGTACCTTGCGTAGCCAGTGCTCTTCCACCCGAATGGTTTCCACTGATTCCTTCATGTATCTCGGCCAACACGTATTGGGTTTCCTCTGGCGAGATGCATCTCAGGAGGGGCTCGGAAAAACCTCTCCTATACAGGACTCATTGCACCAAAGTGAAGCGTGCCACTCTGTTCTTGATCTTTTGTGCTTTCTCTTGATCATTCTGGACCAGGCCCCCTTCGAGGAATTTTTTGATGTCGACAGCCCATTCTGTAGTTTGCGACGACTGGACTGTTGACACGCCAATTCCAATGGCTGGTGTGTCCATTGTTCGGGTGACGGTGTGATCTGGGAGGGGTGCCTCTTCCTGACCTTAGGCCACCTTTGCCAAACGGTCTGCCTTGTGGTTTTCTCCCCTCGAGATCTACTGGATGTGGAAAGATTTAAAGGGGTCACACTCCTCTCCTACTTGTTGGAGGTACTTCTTTAGTTTTTCTCCCTTAGTGGCGAACTGTCCCGTGACTTGACCAACCACTACCTGTGAGTTGGCCCTTACTTGAATCTCAGTAGCTCCTAGTAACCTGGCTATCATCATTCTTGCCAGTAGGGCCTTGTACTCAGCATCGTTATTATGGTTTTGAAACCGAGTTTGATCGCTTAGTCAAACTCTTCTCTGAAATTTTTGATTATGTGCACCCGTACACCCCCCCAGCTCGGCAGGACGAGCTATCAACGTAGACCTTCCAGGGCTTGCCTTGGGGTGCAATGGCTATCTCTTCAAGAAAGTCTGAGAACTCAACCACAAAGTCTGCCAAGACTTGCCCTTTGATCGCTGTTTGGGGGAGGTACTCGATGTCGAATTTGCTCAACTTGATTGCCCTATTTGTCATATGGCCGGACACGTCAGGCTTTTGCAATACTTTCCTAAGGAGGACATCAGTGAGTACGTTCATTGGGTGAGCCTGGAAATAAGGCCTCAATCATCTTGCGGTGATGACTAACTCAAATGCCAACATCTCTGCCTGGGGATACCTAGCCTCGACTCGTCTAAAGGCACAGATCATGTAGTAGATGCGTCATTGATCTCCCCTTCGCTACGAACCAGGACGACGGACACGACATTCGGGGTCACCGCCAGGTATACAGTCAAGTCTTCCATTGGCCTGGTCTGGCTAAGAAGTGGTGGGCAGCCAAATACTCCTTTAGTTCACCTAAGGCCTAGCTGCACTCGATGTCCCATTCTCGTACCTTCTTGAGGACCTTGAAAAAGGGAAAGTAGCAGTCGATCAACCTTGCGATAAGTGGCTTAGAGCAGCCATTCTCCCTGCCAACCTTTGGTCCTCGTTGATCGTTCGCGGCGGCGGCATATCCACAATTGCCTTAACCTTCTCAGGGTTGGCCTCGATTCGGCGTTGAAGCCCAAGAACTTTTTTGACTCGACACTAAAGGTACACTTCAGTGGGTTGAGCTTCATCTTATACTTTCTCATCACTGCAAAGGCTTCCTAAAGGTCGTCGAGATGCTACTCGGGCTTTATGTTTTTGACGAAAAGGTCATCCACATAGACTTCTATGTTTCGGCCAATCTGTTCTTTGAAAATCCGGTTGACCAGCTGTTGGTAAGTTGCACCTGCATGCTTAAGACCGAACGACATAGCTTTGTAGCAGTAGAGCCCCCGGTCTGTGATGAAGGCCGTCTTCTCCTTATCGTCTATGTTCATCCTGATTTGGTTGTACCCAGAGTATGCATCCATGAAACTGAGTAGGGGGTGTTCGACCGTCGAATCCACTATCAGATCTATGCGTGGGAGTGAGAAGCTGTCTTTTGGGTAAGCCTTGTTCAGGACGGTGAAGTCTATGCACATCCTCCACTTTCTACCTTCTTCACTAAGACTACATTGGGAAGCCACACAAAATAGTGGACTTCCCTGATGAGGCTTTTGCTTGATTCTCTTTGCATTGGGATCCACACTGAGGTGATGCTCAATGATAGATGTGTTGATCCGAGACATTTCTTCATGACTCCAGGTGAACATGTCTCGATCCTTGGCGAGGAGTCGCTTCATGGATTGGCTCAGTTCGGGGGCCATCTTGGTTCCTACCCGGATAGTGTGTTCGGGTCTCTGTAGATCCACCTTCACTAACTCCAGTGGTTCGTTGGGCTCCGCTTGCCATAAGGCCTCCACAACTTTACTTCCTCATCTAGCTCCGTCAGGGTTAGAGCTGGAGGTGGGCCTGCTTCCTCTTGTACTCCTTCGAGAGCTTGGACCTCGATAGCCTTGGGCTTCAGCTCCCGAGTGTAGCACTCTCTCTCCAGTTTCTGCTCGCCACGTATTTTCCCCATCCCTATGAGGGTTGGAAAGTTCATCTTCAGGTGATATGTGAACGTCCTCACCCTTAGGTGGTTCAAGGTTGGACGTCCTAGGATCGCATTGTAGGAGGAGAGAGCCTTTACCATGAGAAAATTCACCATGATAGCCACCATTCTTGGGGTCGTTTCCACCAAGATGGACAAGGTGATTGCTTTGATTGGCTGGATCACATCTTCGGTGAAGCCTTTTAGGGGTGTCGGGGTCAGTCGCAAACGATAGGGCGTGATCCTCATCCAAATAAATGCTTCTTAAAACAGGATGTTGACCGAGCAGCTGTTGTCGATCAGGACTCTCCTTGCCAAGTAGTTGGCAATTTGCACGGTAACGACTAGGCAAGTAGGGGCACAATATGCCTTCTTCATCCTTTTCGTTGAAGGTTATGAAAGGCTCCCTAGAGTGGCTCCTAGCGCCCGGGGTTGCCTTGTAAGTGGTGAACACTTCTTTGTATCTGGCCCTCCTGGCGTGGGCCTTCCTTGCCGATGAGGTGGTCCCTTCTCCGTCATATCCCCTGCCATCGTGCAAATTTCACCCACCGGGCCATCTCCTCTAGCTGAGCTTCTTCGACGAGGGCTCACCCAGGGCCACTCTTCAGCCCTTTTTCTTACTGGACTTTCACTTTTATGCACGGTCGTTGGTTTGTTGGCCGCACCTCCACTAGTCCAGTAGGGCCTCTAACTCATCCCTCTTCCACTTTTTGGTGAAGCAATCCTTCATTGAGTGATTGCCGATTTTGTGATAAGTGCAATACTTAGTATGGGTCATGCCCTGTCGTTGCTCGCCTTGCGAGCTCGGATCTCTATCAGCCTCCACTACTAGGTTAGAGTGGGTGCGAGGGCAAACCCGCCTGGCTATTCCTCCGCATGTTTGGCCTTGTGTGCCTTCTTCTTATTACCTTGCCATCTCGTCCCACTTCCTCGGCCAGCCGCTTTCTTGTCTGCCCTCTTCAACTCGATCTTTCGGGGAGCCGTTAGCTCCCAAAGAGTATCTTTGGAGTTGATAAAACTGTCAGCTCAATCTAAGAATTCCTTCAAAAAAGTTGAGGTCTTCCACGCGATCTCCGTTATGAAGGGGTTGCCAGGCCAGATCTCCCCCAATAGTGCTACCAGGGTGATTTTTTCATCCTAGTCGTCTGTCATCATACACTCCCTGTTGAACCATGAGAGGCAAGTCTTAAGGCTTTCATCGTCTTTTTGTTTCACGGTCAGGAGGTAGGCTGCAACTCGCCTCCTCAATGTCGAGCCATGAACTGTGTCAAGAAGAGTTGGGCTAGCTTGACAAACCTGTCGACCTCCCCCGGTGGCAGGGAGCCAAACCATGCTCTTGTTGTTCCCCTCAGAGTGAGAGGGAATGCCCTGCATGCAATATCTCCTGAGAATTCGTGTAGGGTCACATGGGCCTTGAATGTGTCTAGAGGCTCCAAGGGGTCCTTTGACCTATCATACATGTATATCTGGGGGACTTTAAACCTCAGAGGGAAAGGGACTGGCATGACTTCAGTGCTGTATGGCAGCTCGTACTGGTGAGGAATTGGTCCACCAAGGACGTCATGCCTACCCGTTTGACCATTTTTGCATACTTGTCCCCGAGCTCTTAGAGCTCGAGTGCATTCTGCAGTGTTCTTTGTCGTCGAGCTACCTTCGGGGGTCGACGAGACTCAGAGTGGTGGCTCTGCTGGTCTCCCTCGAGTTCTCTGTCGTCCCTTCACAAGGAGATATTTTCCTGGCGAAGACTCGCCACTTCCTCCATGAGTTTCTATATCATTTCAGTTTGTTCTTCTTCATGTCGCGAGGCTTGAGAGTGTGTCATTGCCGACATACGAAGACACGCTACTATAGAAAATAAAATGCCATAGGCGGCGCCACTGTTGATGTTGTATTTCGCGGCCTAGGCAACTCCACACTATTGAACTCGAGCTTGGTTTCAGCTAAGATGGAGAATGGGAGGCTCGAGGGCCGTGGTACCTCTGACGCTCAAGTTAGTGCAAGGTAGGAGATGAAGAGAGAAAGTCAAAGCTTAGAGTGAATGAGTGTTCAAAAGTGTGAGTAACCCCCTTCTCGACTGAGAGATGGGGCATTTATACCTGGTCAAGTGAGCCTCGAGGTGATGGTGGCTGGTATATGGCTTCGTATCGGGATTGGGTGTCCCTCCCAACTTCTTGCCTCCCTGCAGACCTGCCAGAACTAACCATGGCTATCGCTAGCACCAAGGGGGGCATGCTGTAGCGTGCCAATCCCCAAGACACATTGAATGCAGTGTGGCCCTTGCCATGGCGTGCCCACTCCCGTTTTATTAAATGCAGTGTGGTCCTTGCCAGGCAAGTTCATCCTCTTGCGCCGTCCAGACAACTGTGTCAGGGTCACCCCTGTCCCAGACGGTCGGCTAGTTATGGTGCCAGGCTATCCTGCTCACCTCCCATCCTTTTGTTGTTGTACCCTGCCCTATGTCCCTCTTCCTAGGCTTCCCCGGCTGACCCAGCCCAGTCCAGGCCTTCCAAGGCCTTATCCCGGGTCCAACCCCTGGGGATTTCTCCTTTCATTATGCTTGTAAAGAAGCCAAACAATGGAGAATGTGCATCAACTTCAACAACCTCAACAAAGCCTACCCGAAAGACAACTTCCCTCTTCCGACCTGATTGTCGACTCCACGGTGAGTCACCGTATGCTCAGCTTTATGGATGCTTTCTCTGGGTATAATCAAGTTCATATGAACCCCGAGGACGAAGAGAAGACTTCGTTCATCACTGACTGAGGCTTGAATTGTTTCATGACGATGCCTTTTGGGCTTTAGAAAGTGGGTGCCACCTACCAGCAGCTGGTTAATCGTTTACTCAAAAATCAAATAGGAAGGAACATGGAGGTCTATGTGGATGACCTACTAGTTAAGAGTGGGACCATGGAACAACACCTGAACAATTTAAGGGAGACTTTCACGATACTATGATAGTACCAAGAACCCGGCAAAATGCACTTTCAGTGTCGAATAAAAAAAGTTCTTAGCATTCATGGTATTCGAATGCGGGATCGAAGCCAACCCTGAGAAGGTGGAGACCATCCTCAGCATGGCCCCACCTCAAAACATACATGAGGTACAAAGGCTAGCTGGGCTAGTGGCAGCTCACAACAGGTTCGTGTTAAGATCCATTGACAAATGCCTACCTTTCTTCAAAGTCCTGCAGACAACATAGTCATGGGATGGCGAGTGCGGCTTGGCATTTGAAGCCCTAAAGAAGTACCTCCCGAGCCCATCACTCTTCAGCCAACCTCGGTGTGGGGAAACGCTGACCCTGTACCTTGCAGTCTCCCCCTCAGGCTGCCTCCTCAGCATTAGTGCGCAAGGAGAATGGGGCCCAAAGGCTGATCTACTACACCAGTCGGGCGTATCGGAGGGGCAAAGCTAGGTACCCTCACATAGAATAGCTGGCCAAGCTACGCTCGTACTTTCAAGCTCACCCAGTAAGGATCCTCATAGAACCCCCCTTAAAAATGGTACTACAACGACCAGACGCCTTAAGGCGGCTCATGAACTTGGCAATGGTGTTGAGTGAATTTGACATCAATTTTTCACCACGGAACACCATCAAAGGGCAAGTGCTAGCTGACTTCATCGTTGAGTTTACCAATTTCCTAACAGAGAACAATGATGCACCTCCTGTGAAGTCCTAGCAAGTATTTGTTAATGACTTATCTTGTCGGGCTGGAGGGAGTGGGAGTTCATATTGTTATGTTCGAGAGAGAGGAGTACAATTGTGCCATCAAACTGGCGTTCAAAATGACGAACAAAGAGGCGGAGTATGAAGCACTGCTTTTAGGGATAATGGTGTATGGGCTGATTCTCAAGTAGTGGTTAATCAAGTGCGTGGGGAGTTTGTTGTAAAAAGTGAAAAGTTGAAAAAATACTTAGCACTAGTAGAGGTCGAGCGCCCCTTTTTAAGTATTTTCAGATTTAGCAGTGTCGAGGGAAGAAAATCATAAAGCAGACATGCTGGCATGCGCGGTGTCCAGACATACTGTAGGGATCGAGGTAATGGAAATACTGTTGGGAGTCCAACTTATGCGAAGGAATTACCCCGACCTTCGCTACGACGAAGTGTGGGATCAGAGTCAGCCTGACCCAAACTTACCCTTCCCTGCGATGTCAACGGGAGAGAGTAGGTCTAATCTTAAACTGCTCAAACAACTTACGAAGGATGATAGGTGAGTAGGTGGCTCAACCTCCTCATCCCAGAGAGCAGGACCAGCTTCCCCGATGGCCTGAATAACTTACCCTGACTCCCATCACGTTGAAGGAACGAACCAGCCACATCGCTTCTTGAATTACCTCCCCCGCGGGGCACTAGAGGGAAAGGGAAAGGTAGGCCTAAAGGTTGCCTTATCCCTCTCTCGGTCTAGTGCGGGTCAGTCCTTAGCTACCTGAGGGAAAGAAAACCTTCATTGTAAACGTCAATGGCAGGGAGTGGGTTCAGTAACAGACTGCCTGAACGACTTACGGTGCGATACCATAGGAAAAGGTAGGCCTAAAGGTTGCCTTATCCCTCCTGCAAGGGTGAGTAGGATCAATTTCAAAACTACCCGAATAACTTACCCCAGCCCCCACTACGACGAAATGTGGGATCAGTGTTAGCCTGACCCCACTTACCCTTTCTGCAAACTCAAACGAGAACCTGGCTTTTGAGGCCACGATAGTTTGGAGGGAGAACTAGCTTGGTCTGCAAGTCGTCACGGGAACAACATGAGAGAGGACTAGGATTATTGAAGCAATGACCGTCTTGAGGAAAACTCGAGAAAGAAATGGATAGGGACGTGGCTCGTCCCTAGGCAAACAAGATAGAGCCTATGAGGTCGCGATCGTCCCGGGGAAAACTCAAGGAAAGACCGAGCTGACTCGCAAATTGCCCTAAAGAAAACTCGATGGAGGACTAGGATTTTTGAAGCCGCAATCATCATGAGGCAAACTGAATGAAGGATTTAGGTAACGCTAAGAGTTGTCTTGAGGCAAACTCAAGAGAGGATTAGGTGAGCTCATGAGTCATCCACAGGCAAATTTTGGGGAGGAACTTAGCTGCCGAGGCCAGGATCGTTCAGATGCAAACCCAAGAGAGGATAGAGCAGGACCACAATCATCCCTAGGAAAATTTGAGGGAGGATCGAATGCACAACAATTCACTCTGAGTGAAACTTGAGCGAGGACCAGGAATGGTCGCGGGTTATCCTCAGGAAAACACCAAGGGTCTAGACAACAAGCTGTGAGCATGCCATTGTCGGGGGATCCAGCAAGTCCGTGGTTATCCTGATAGAGAAACTCAACAGCAAAGAGATGCACCACAATTCATTGGAGGCAAACTTGAGGGAAGCAAGTCGGGGTCGTCTAGAGCAAACTCAACAGAGGATCGGGCTTCTCCAAGGCAAACCTTAATGGAGGATTCGGGTTACTTAGGTCGCTATCTTTCCAAGCCAAGCTCGGGGGAGGATCATGCGAGGCCTTCCCTCATGTTTGCCATTGAGAGTGACTTGCAGCCTAGCTCGATCCTCTTTCAAGATGTTGCGGCCTCACCTGATCCTTCCTTGAGTTTGCCTTAAGATGATTGCGGCTTTAGCAACCCTAGTCCCTCAAGTTTGCCACGGGAAGACTTGCAACCCATCCTAGTCCTCCCTCGAGTTTGCCACGTGACAACCCCTGGACCTCGCCTGATTCTCCCTTCAGTTTCCCTTGGCATGACTTGCGACCAAGCTAGGTCCTCCTTTGAGTTTACCTAGGGATGATTATGGACTCGGAAACCCTAGTCCTCCTTCGAGTTTGCCTTAGGATGATTCACAACCTAGCATAATTCTCCCTCGAGTTTGCCTCAGGAAGATCTGTAGTTTTACATGATCCTCCCTCGAATTGTCTGCCCTCGAGTTTTCCACAAGACGACTTGTGTCCTCGCTTGTAGGACCCTTAAGTTTGACCAAGGATCTAGCAAGTTCGCATTCATCTGGAGAGAAACTCAACGAAGCATAGGGATGCGCCACAATTCATTCGAGGCAAACTCGAGGGGAGGACTAGGACTGCTTAGGTCATTATCGTCTTGAGGCAACTTGAGGGAGGACCGAGCTGGGCCAAGTCACCACAAGGGAAAATCTAGAGAGGATGGGAGGTGGACTCAAGGGAAAGTCTATCGAGGTTGTGCATCGTTCTGTGGCAAACTCGACGATAGTCTATCAAGTCGGGTTGTCCTGAGCAAACTCAATGGAGGACAAGGCTTGTCTGAAGCAAACTTGATGGAGGATTTGGGTAGGTCGCGATCTTTCCAAGCCAAGCTCGGGGGAGCATCATGTGAGACCTTCCCTTAAATTTGCCTTGGAGCGACTTGCGGCCCAGCTCGATCCTCCCTCAAGATGATGGGGCCTCACCTGATCCTTCCTCGAGTTTTCCTCGAGATAATCGTAAGTTAGCAACCCTACTCCCACGAGCTTGCCACGGGATGACTTGCAACCCATCCTAGTCCTCCTTCAAGTTTGCCACGGGACAACTCCTAGCCTCACCTGATTCTACCTTTAAATTTCCTCAGGATGACCCTCATTCTGCCCTCGCTTGAGTTTCCCTCAGGACGACCTGGGCCAAGCTAGGTCCTCCCTTGGGTTTACCTAGATGATCATGGACTCAACATTTTTGGTCCTCTCTTGAGTTTGTCTAATGATGATTCACGACGTAGCATAATTTTTTCTTGAGTTTGCCTCAGGGATGACTTGCGTACTAGCTTGGTCGTCCCTAGGGTTTCCCTTGGGGTGATTTGTAGCACATCCTGGTGCTCCCTCGAGTTGCCCACGGGACGACCTATGTCCTCACGTAATTCTCCCTTGAGTTTGACTTCGAATGGAAGAGAGTGAGAGAAGGAAAGAGGAGGGAGGGAGGGAGGAAGAGAGAGATTCGTATGAAATGTCAAAACAACGTTAGGTGTCTCTCCTTGGGATTATTTTCATGAAAATTTTGTGAGGATCGGAATATAAATTATAAATTTAAAATCTAGTACAAGAACTCAAAATACAAACGTGAACCAAAAATGGATAAGGACGAGAAAAATCTAATACAAGAACTCAAAATGACAAACGTGAACCAAAAATGGAAAACAACTCGTCGTTACATGAACAATTTCCTATAAAGATAAAAATGAATTATACACACAAACTTAATCAAGATAGTAAAGCGCCTTCATTTAGAAATTTGCGCAGTTAAAAAAAAAGTCAACATAGAATGAGGAGATGGGACAAATATCCTGGTACGAGATCTACAAAAAGGTATAGTAGTACTAGATATATGTTTACCATGCAGATACTCAAATCTAATCTTTTATTTAAGGCTTTACAAATCACCAAGCCATGAATTATTGCTAAATACCTTTTTGTAGATACTCGAATCACCAAGCCATGTTTATTATGCAGATACTCAAATCTAATCTAATATCCTGCAGTAAAATTATTGCTAAATATCAAAATATACAACAAACTTCTATCTAATATTCCTAAATGAAGTGCAATTGTAATTGTTATTACTATATCTTCAAAAAATTGGACACCTAGGGGTCACTTTTGAACCATCATCATCTATAAAACTTTTACATTATTGCACTAAAATCTTACGGAAAAATAATGTTGAATACCTGTTCAATGACAGTAGCCGAATGTCTTTAATATTGTTTATGGCTTCTTAAACACGTATCAGCGAGGTGTGTTGTCAGCATCACCATCCATATACAAGATTTGTATGACCTGAATAAAGAAACGAACTTTAAAATAGACAGCAGCAATTATCTTTGTTATTTATTTTTTGTTTTGAAGAATAGAATTTCTATTGGTGAAGCAGTTGTAGAGGGATTCCCATAGTATAATCTCCCTGAGACTCCTCTCTACAGTGGTGTTGCAGCATTTGGTATTTAATTTATCAAGAAAAGCTAATAAAAAGCTACACAGAAAATAAATCAAACAACAAATGGGTAACTAAGATACATTTTACTTCCTGACGTTTTTTAATGCGTTAGCATGTGAGAAAAATTTCTACTTTTTTTTTTATGGAAGAGAAAAATTTCTACTTTCTTTACACAGAATGTGTATATGTTCAGAGCCAAGTTCTGCTAGGGAACACTTAAACGAGAATTGACATGATTACGGCTGTCCTTATTGAACTTTAAGGATTCGAGAGTCATGGCAGACCAAGTAAAATGTTCCAAAGATTAAAGACACCGAATCTTTGTTTTCTTTAAAATACGACCCAATTCGCAACCCGTAGAAACACAATAATTTTTGGTTCACGTCTAAAACTAGAATCGAGAAACCAAAAAGGATGACAGCAATATGTATCACATCAAAAACTGCAAAATAGAGAATCAAAAGGTTAAAGCGCATTAAGAAACCTAAGAAATCTCAAAGAATCCATGGTGGAAATCCAAGAATGCAATACCTAGATCAAAAACAAGAATAGGCAAGAGGAGAAAACGAAAACCTCAAAACGAACGATCTGATAATACGCTTCCTCTCTCGTTCTTTACACCTTCCTGTGAGTCCCATTGCCCTGCCTTCTCCAACTTTTTGTACGCTTACATTGCAAGCACACCCGCATTTCTCTCTCTCTCTCTCTCACACAAAAGGGCTGACGGGTTGTGAGACAAATTACAATGTATGTAATCAATATATAGACCTTGGGGAGAGTAGGTCGGTGACTGCAACGGCTACTTTTCCCTTTTTTGTTTTATTTTAAAATTTAAATCCGATGATACGGTGCCAGTTCCCTCAATCAAATGGGCTTAAGGCTCTGGTTCTGATCGTTGGATTAATATCAAATCATATTGGTGCCAGTTCCATTCGTTATATGTTTTATTTAAGACATCCTCCCCTGCATTCTCTTCATGTTGCTTACAACTTACAACACCTCGCTACGTGATCATACAAGTTTATTCGGCAAAAATTGATCATTTGATGCGCACAAAGGGCTGTAGAAGGTTTCTGCTGATTGCTGTTGGAGGTCTTTGGAGCTTGGGATAAAGGCTTTGGATTCTGGAGAAAAAAATGACTGCGTATCAAATTGATGGACAGAATTCCAGAGGATGCATGAATTGGTTGCTCTGACATTGTTTGTAATGGGGTGCATTTCTTGGGCACAAAATAATGATATTTGGGGTGGTTGAAATGTTAGAATATTTGGTCAGATCTTAGATTTCTTGATTGTATGTGACTCATGAATTTGATGCTTCTTCATGCACGTCTATGAAGTCCATTGCAAACTGCAACTCATGCAGAAAATGAAAGCCACCCCTTCTCACTAATGAAATCATTTTGAGTAGACAAAGGGCTGTAGAAGGTTTCTGCTGATTGCTGTTTCAAATTCTTTAAGAGTATGCTTTTCATGCTTTTCTCATGTAATTTATTTTTGTAGTGTATGAGGAGACCTTGAAATTTATTTTCCGATCAAATTTTTGATTTTCAAAATATGATCTGAAACAGAAATTGAGGGAGGAAAGTTTGCATTTTTCTTTAACAAATGGCCTGCAGCTACCTTGATATTAGGCCCCAAAACATCACTCAAATCACGGAAACATTAGCTGGTACATCTGAAAATATGGACTTTCAAACATAGTTTCCATAACATATATTGAACACAAGATCACCGAAGACAAAGGATCGAATTCAAAGGAACATAATAAAAACATCCATAATAATTTTGCATCATATAGTATTAGTATATGTATATATCTACTTGTAACACTCCGCTCCCCAATAAAGACATTTTAGAATTTTTCGGAGAGCCAGTGTGCTACTACTGAACTTGACTAAAACTTTTCCTTTTAAATAACGAGTCAGATGCAAAAGATTCTATAAATAAAATATAATTTAATTAATACTTAAAATCCAACATAGAGTCTACGGAAGCACTTATTTAAAAAAATATAGAAGTCTCGTGTGCTTATCAAAATAATTTACTTAAATCTTAAACCATAAAAACTAATTATATCATAATCTGTCTAGGCCTCTGTCTTGCCTCCCGGGGTCAAGTCCTGTCCTGCAGTCTCATCTTCATAAATTTCATCACCTGAGGTGGTTTAAAAACATGAAAACAAACTAAAATGAGTCGAATACTCAATAAGCACACATCATACAGTAAACATAATAAACATAAGGTTTCTTGAAAAACGTGCTTACTTATAAATACATACGGAGATAATATGAACATGAGCATGAGCTTATCTTTCACTTGTCATAGGCCGTTACCCACTGTTGACCCCTGTGAGTTAGGGTTAGTGAATCTAAATAGATTTCGATTTCGCCCGTGGCCGCGGGTTGTGAAATCCATACATAAGGAAGACATACTGGGTGCACTACCAGCATATACGACCTGGCAATGCAATATGCCCATATCATAGGTACCATCTTCATATCATAACATAGGCCGTTACGTATCTTATCATTCTTATTTCATCATAATCATACTTGCATACTTGTCATATCATAGATTTCAAAAGAAATCACATACATACTTGTCATATCATATCATAGATTTCAAATGAAATCACATTCTTTCATAACATGTCGTGATGCATGACTTCTCACGTAAAATCCTGATTTTCATAAATACTTCAATGCATAAATCTGCACATAAAATTATGCATGGCTTTTCATAAATTATTTTAATGCATAACTCTCACATAAAATCATAACTTTTTATAAATCTTTTGATGCATAATTCCTTTCATAAAATCGTGAATTTTCATAAATAACTTGATGCATAATTATTTACATAAAATCATAAATTTCTATATTTTTATCATGTCTTGGGTACGTAAAAAGGGGCTTCCAATAAAGGGTATACATGCATAATATTTTTATAAAAGACGTGTCGTTTACCGCACATATGTGTAAGGGTATGATCATGCTACTTACCTTGCAGCGCTAATCCACTATTTTCGACGCGTAATCCACTATTTTCGATGCCTATAAAAATAAATAGGAATTTGCATAAATTTCTAATTAAACATGTAATTTTATTTAAAACCTAAGCTACTAAAAATATCCTCTATTTTCTAAACCTAAAATCTCCCAAAACTAAATTATTCTCAAACTGTAAATCTTTAAACAACAGGGACATTTTTGTAATTAACCAACCCACTTAGCAATTTTATTCAACTGGTTGCATGCTTTCGAGTTAGGACTTACGTGAGGGGCGACGTGAGGGCGAAGTGCAGTGTTCATCCGAAAACAACTAGTGGGGCTGAGCAGCGACTGGAAGTGGGAGGGGTGTGGTGGTGCTTCACGGCAAGCTGGGCGATCACTGTGCAACTGAGAGTGATGAGAGAGAGACAACGTGATGAGAGAGAGAGATTACGGAAGGAACATGCGCACTGCATGGGGGAGGCGATGTGACTTATCGGGAGAGACACGGCGGACCTGGGGTGTCGCGGAGTGCCCGTCGGAGTTCTCTGTGCCGGTGGTAACGACGTGGAGGGAGTTGGTGCCGTGGGGTGGTTGGGCTGTGGCTCACGGTGGGGAGAAAACAATCCTCTGTTTTCAGGTGGTAAAACAGGGGATGCCGTGTGTGGAGCTTGGCTTTGGGTGCGAGGCTTCGGATGGACTGAAGGGAGGTGGTTTGTTGGGCAGCTAGTCTGGTGGCTGGTTACGTAGAATGGAGGCTGCCTTAATGTGGTTTTCAGCAGTGTGGATTTACATGTGATGAGGTGGTGGGCGGTGCCGTATGGCAAACGGAAAGAGGGCTCACGCAGGTCTGGGCAGTGGGCTGGTGTTTTGAGGCGTACATGGTCTCTCGGTTGCTGTGCTACGGTGGGTGTATTGTGACGTTGGCATAGAGAGGAACTAACGTGAGGAAGATGGAGACTGCTCGTGGCTTACGGGATATGGAGGTTCCGTCGAGGTAAGTGGTTCGGAGACAAGAGGGGCTGGTTTCTGCTTGAGGAAGAGGCTGGTGGTTGCTCACGCTAGAAAATATAGGCTCGGGTTGGACGTAATATATAGACCAATGAAAACCTAGAGGAAGGAAAGGGAGAGACGTGTGCTAGGGGCGTTGCCGCTAGTGTGAGTTCGTGAAAGGGTGCTCTGCGTGTGTGAGTGTGTTTCGACGTTGGCAGCAGTGTATTTATAGAATTAGCTGGTTGAGAAACAAAAGGAAAACCTAGAGGTGTCAACGTGCATGCGGAAGAGAACTAGATTTCGTGCGTAGATGAAATTCATGGAAGAAAAATCCGGTAGCTAGGAGTTTGATTTTGAAAGGGAAATAATAATGGTGATAGTGTTTGGACTCTTAACACTCACGAGCTTGGAGTAAGAAAAATATAATGGAATCTTACTCTAGGTTCAAATAAAATAATCTATTCGATAATTGTGTTTTTTTTTTTTTTTGACTTTAACTCATATATTGAGCCCAATAAAATTATCTGTAATTTATTCTTAAAAATATAAGTTCGGGTCGTTACACTACTACTATTATAAAAGAGGCTATTTCATATCTATATAATTTTTAGGGGATTTTTGCTTTCCATTCCTGTCCTTCTTTGATTCTCTTATTTACGTTTCTATTACTATTTATGCATCAGTTTTGCTTTCTTCTCTCCTTCACTCATCACTTTCTCACAAAACTCTCTCTCTCTCTCTCTCCTAACATCCCATCTTCCAAATCTCTCTCCAGCTTTCTCTCCCTGTTATTCTCTCTGTTACTGAACCACGCTACCTCTCTCTGCTCATGTTGTTGAAGCTGGTTTGAGGATTGTAGTTTTTTTTTTACAGGTTCTTTTCGTTGTAGTCTTCACAAAAATATGCGTAGATCGACTATGAAGAACTCGCTTGTTAGGATCGGAGGCATGGAGGGAGAGTGGGTTAAGAGGGCTGATTGCTCTGATTCGGGCCTCTTCGCATCAATTTTATTGTTACGGTTGATTGGATTAACTCTCTTGTTGCTTAGACTCTAGTAAGATCATGGAATAGAAGACCGCTCTGATCCGAGCCTCTTCGCATCACCGTTTGGGATGTTGGGTTTCAATTCCTGACTTGAAGTTGGAGCTAACAAATCTCTCATCGCAGTAGTGGGAGTCAATCAGAGCAATCACTCTAAAGCAAGGTTTGAAGTCATGGTGGTCGTCTTTCTCCTCATATAAAAATGGTGTCTTTCCTTTGTGCATGAACCCAGCTAGCAATTCTTCCATTATTTTTATCACCTTAGTGGAAAGAGAGAGAGACATCCAAGTTGTTGTGGAGAAGTTTTGTTGATCTCTAGGCATTAATTTTTTTTTTTTTGGTTTCATTTCTTTATTTTAATATGTTTATGTAAATCTTTTTTTTTTTACTTGCTTTTTCGTTTGATTGGAGTCATTGGGCGCAAGGTGAAGACAAAAAAGAGAAAAGAAAGAAAAAGAGAGCATGCGGGCCATACGCGAAACATGTTGCGGGGCCAAATTTCTTGCTTTCGGTAGACAAGCTGCGGGAAATCCAATTCATTGAAGCCACTCGAGTATATTGCCAATGCGGGACATACTGGAGGCAGCTACGCTACAAAAAATTCAACATCATTTCTATTCATACTGCAAATAAAATAACAAAACTCTGAAATATTATATGCTCATTTATGTTTGTGAATCTGTATGAAGCACAGTTCAAAAGTTCCTTTAAATATTATAACTCTTAGATTTAGACATTTTAACTTATTCGATGATTAATGTTTGAGATAAGCTAACTATATAGCTTTCTCCTAGCTAATGTAATTAGAGGACTACTCATTTGGCTTTTGACTCACCAATACAATATGTATCTCTCCTTTTTCTTCTCTTTATAAAAAGAGTTTGCATCATCATTAAAAGAGTTTGGCCATGATAATTATCGATAAATAGGAAATGAACAATAATGATATGTGGAAGAGCACCCAACTGCTAGCTAGCTACTGGCAAGAAAATTTGGAGGGGCGTTGATGTATGCATGTGGCAGCTCATTATGATGGAACGTCTTCTTCATTAATTCTCACTTTGCAACTGAGAGGAAGCAAACAAAAAAAAAAGTCAAAAAAGAGGAAGCACACTCATAACATGAATAGGGAGAGTTGTGGGTACTTTTTTTTATAATAAAAAAAGAACTAACCTAATTATTGATCTAGAATTGATCTATTTCATTATAAAAAAAAATTCCAGTAACTAAACTAAACTAAAAATATATAGATATTTTGACAAAAGGCATGCATTCAACTTGCATGAGCATCCGATGTTGCATATCAGAATTGTCCATAATTATATGCCACAACTCTATCTCTCAAGTCTAAACATTGAAATGATATCTATGAGTTATAAATATATATATATATATATATATATATATATATATTTTAATATTTGAATATTTGATTTGATTTGTATTTAAATGGTATTTTGTTTTAAATACCGCCGGAGAGAAAAGTAGAAAAAGTAGAAAATGAACGTAAGTACAAGTAATTAGTCACTTTTGGCGGGGCTAGAGGCAGCTCCAGATTATCCTCATTTTAGATATTTTAATCCCCCCTCGACTGAAACCAACTATCAAGATGGCTCGTTTGAGTTTTTCTTGTGGAACTTGCAAATTCCTTAGAAGGAAATGTGTTAGGGGATGTGTTTTTGCTCCTTATTTCTGCTATAAATAAGGAGTTACCCATTTTTTCGCTGTTCATAAGGTTTTCGATGCAAGTAATGTATCGAAACTCCTTGCTGAGGTCCCGGTGAGTGATCGTTTTGAAGCGGCTGCCACAATCTCATATGAAGCACAGGCTAGGCTTCAAGATCTTATTTATGGCATTTTTTCATATATTTTTACTCTTTAGCAGCAGGTTCTCTTTTCACATATAATGATTTAAATCCTAATTTGGGTTAACTCTTAATTAATAAATGACATTCTACTATGTTTTCTACAGGTTGTAAATCTACAAACTCAACTAGCATCTTTGAAGGAATTACAAGCATCTCAAAACTTTCTTGATGCTTCTGTCAATGCAAACCCTATTGAAAAGTGCTACGGAAGACCTTTTCAATGCCAGTCAGGGACTACCAGTTACACAATACCACAATTCAGTACAAACAATATCTCCAATAATGTCTCAACAATTCCATACGACCAGAATGTGTTTATGGAGAACTCTTTTGGGAACTATGAAAGTTCACTCAACTCAGAAGAAAATGCCTCAAATGTTTTCGCTGAAAATTCAGTTGAGGTTGGCTATTTTTCTGAAGAAGAGTGGTTGTGGCCGTAGTACTAGGGTGGTGGACATGGCATTATATCTTTTATTTTGTATTTTGTTTTTTTTTGGTATGGACAATATTTGATGTTTTCTAAGTTTAATTAACTATGCATTATATCTTTCTTTTATAAATTACTTGTTGATTACTACTATTAATTTTTTAATTGATTAAATTTTTTATTAAATTAGTGTCACCGTTCGAACGTTAACTGGTCGTTCAAGTTGGCCAAAGATGTTCTTGAATGGAGAAAAGTTTTGGCAAAACATCGAAATGATAACCAAACCTGACAGCTTATGTGGTATAATTGTATATATATGCGTACCTTTCTTGGCCTTTTGTTCAAAAAGTGGACCGCTTGCTATGTATCCACATTTCAAATCATAAATTGCAATTGATTTCCAACCATGCAGATAGTCTTTTTTTAATGGGGCATGTTATTTATGTAGATTGAAATTTATTATTTAAACAAGTGAAATTATTGCTCACCTTTCAGTTGGGCATGCTGTCTATGTAGTTTGACATTTATTATTTAAACGAGTGAAATTATTTCTCACCTTTTAGCTGTATATATATTTTTTAATTTTCTATATGTTTATATTTTTTGATCTTTAGATAAGAATCACAGCTCAATTATATATATAAATATATTTAAATAATTTACATGTATGTATGTGTCTTTCCTCTATGTGCATGAACCCAGCTAGCAATTCTTCCATTATATTTATCACCTTAGTGGAAAGAGAGAGAGACATCCAAATTTTAGTGGAGCAGTTTTGTTGATGTCTAGGCATTAATTTTTTTTTTGGTTTCATTTCTTTATTTTAATATGTTTATGTAAATCTGATTTGTTTTTTTACTTACTTTTTTGTTTGATTGGAGTAATTGGGCGTAAGGTGAAGACAAAAAAGAGAAAAGAAAGAAAAAGAGAGCATGTGAGCCATGCGCGAAACATGCAATGATTTGTGTGAACTTCGAAGTGAAACTCGACAAAGTATTGCTTCTGCTTCTCTCTCTTACTGCTCTTCTCTTGGTTTATAAAGTTTGGATAAAGTTTTGAGGGATATGCGGATGTTGGGTACAAAAAGCATTGGATTCTCTAATGGAAAGATCCAACAAGTAAAAATTCTGAATGCACTCCACAACCATCCAAATTATAATGAGTAGGATCTCATAAATTACAATTGATTTCCAACCATGCAGATAATCTTTTTTTAAACGAGTGAAATTATTTAATCGGAACTGAACATTGATAATTTCTTCATCTGAAGTTAAATAAACTTGACAAATTAGTCATAAGCATAATATGAAAAAAATGTTTCCCCTTTCTATTATTTTAACTTAAACAGGATATTATCTTAGTGCAAGACATTTGGCCTGGTAATTTCATTTTACCCCTAACTTTTATAAAGTAAATAAATAATAAATAGTTAACATCTTTTGGATAGATTATTATTATCATTCGATGCTGCATATCAGAATTGCCCATAATTACATGCCCATTGTTAACATCTTTTGGATAGATTATTATTTTCAACCATCTTCATTTAGGCATGTACTCAATTTACATAGCATCCGATACTCCAAATTAGAATTGCCTATACTTATTCGCACATAATTATGTTTCATGATTGTGTTTTAACTTGTTTGATTTGCATCATTATATAAATATTTAGCCATCGTTCTTGGGAGATTGATATTGGAGCCTGCAAGTGGGTCTACTTGAATAGAGGATTTTAGCTGTTGGTGTAAATGAAATTAGTAAATGGAAATCCAGTTTATATTTTTCAAAGAGTTGAAGGACCCCACGTGGAAAGGGAACTGCATGCCAGTTGAAAATTCTCCACGTCCCACACGTTGGAAAATAAGCTCTATTATAATCACTGCTTTTGCTTCTTTCACTTACCTACTCTTCTCTTAGTCTATATAATATATTAACCCCCTCACCTTATGTATCTATAATCATTTTATATCTTTTTTTATATTTATAGCCTTTGTCATCGCCATGATTTGGTTATAACTTAGATAAATAGTAATAAATATGATGGTCGGGGTCAGCAGCGAGCTATAGATTCCAATCCGTTAAACGACCGACATCTTTTCAAATAGAAAAGCCTTTAAATGTGGATAAAATTCTCAACTAATGTTATATTCTAATAGTTTCTTATGACTCGACCTACCTAATTATTTCAACTTGTCTTAATTTTATCTCCGTGGACCAGGCGGCCATGATCATTTAACTTGGCCAAAGATCATCATTAAATGAGCCTAGCCATTATCATTCAAGTTAGCCAAAGATGTTCTTAACTGGAGAAATTTTTTGCCAAAACATCGAAATGATAACCAAACTTGATAGCTTGTATGTTATAACCGTATATATATATATATATATATATATATATATATATATATATATATATATATATAAATATATGCATACCTTTCCTGGCCTTTTGTCCAAAAAGGGGACTGCTTCCTATGTATCTGAGTTTCAAATCATAAATTGCAATTGATTTCCAACCATGTAGATAGTCTTTTTTTAATGGGGCATGCTATCTATATAGTTTGATATTTATTATTTAAACGAGTGAAATTATTGCTCACCTTTCAGTTGGGCATACTATCTATGTAGTTTGACATTTATTATTTAAACAAGTGAAATTATTACTCACCTTTCTGTTGTATATATATATTTTAATTATCTATATGTTTATATTTTTTGATAAGAATCACTGCGCAATTATATATATAAATATATTTATATAATTACCTATGTCTTTCCTCTATGTGCATGAACCCAGCTAGCAATTCTTCCATTATTTTTATCACCTTAGTGGAAAGCGAGAGACACATCCAATTTGTGGTGGAGCAGTTTTGTTGATCTCTAGGCATTAATTTTTTTTTTTTGGTTTCATTTCTTTATTTTAATATGTTTATGTAAATTTTATTTGTTTTTTTTACTTGCTTTTTCATTTGATTGGAGTCATTGGGCGCAAGGTGAAGATAAAAAAGAGAAGAATTTCTCTGACAAATGGTCAGAACTTCATCTGGGTTTGAATCCTACTGAGAGGTCCATTAGAGATCAGAAATTGTTGAAGAAAGAACAAGATGTTTCTTTTGTTCCTTCCAAGCGATCGGAAAAGAAACAAATAGTTAATATATTCAAGATAATTACTTATTTACAAAATACCATCTCAATTCATCCTATTTCATCAGAAAGAAAAAGAGAGCATGCGGGCCATGCGCGAAACATGCAATGATTTGTGTGAACTTTGAAGTGAAACTAGACAAAGTAATGCTTCTGCTCCTTTCTCTTACTGCTCTTGTCTTGGTTTATAAAGTTTGAATAAAGTTTTGAGGGATATGCGGATGTTGGGTACAAAAGGCATTGGATTCTCTAATGGAAAGATTCAACAAGTAATAATTCCAAATGCACTCCACAACCATCCAAATTATAATGAGTGGGATCTCATAAATTGCAATTAATTTCCAACCATGCTGATAGTCTTTTTTTAATGGGGGCATGCTGTCTATGTAGTTTGACATTTTCTTAATTGCTTTTAAGCACGCTGGATACCATACAAGCTGTCAGGTTTGGTTATCATTTCAATGTTTAGGCAAATCTTTCTATCCATTCAAGAACATCTTTGGCCAACTTGAATGATGGCGGCCATGCTCCTCATATAAAAATGGATATGTCAAAACTACTTTTCTTCATATTTTTAAATATGACCCTTTTTCTCATTAGCTGTGCAAACCCTTTTCTTCATATTTTTAAATATGTGCCTAACCCTTTTTATAAGTGAAGTGTAAGCTTCTATGGTTAATATCCCCCACTTCTTTAATTATCATGGCCAGACTCCTTTAATGATGATGCAAACTCTTTATATAAAGAGAAGAAAAAGGAGAGATATATATTGAATTTTTGAGTCAAAAGCCAATTGAGTATTGTGGAGTGGGTGGGACATGCATATAATGGTATTATTTATTTTCTTTTAGCTACATGCCTTTCAACTATTTATGTAATGATGCAAGTCAAAAAATTTAAAACACAATCATAAAACATAATTACATGTAATCATGAAACATAATACCATTGATAAAAAGATACGTGAAAATCAGATTTATGGGCATTGTTATAAATAGTCTTGAGAACTTAAATTTGGTCCCGCTATTTCTACCTAGCACTACTCTAGTTTTGAAAGTGAACTTCAAAAGGGTTTTTGATCTGTGCTATAAAGCTCGAGCCGACAACACTTTAAAGCCTCGAGCTCCGCCCCGGGCCTCGATTCGTGCTGTAAAGTGCGAGTTGACAAATGCTTTAGAGCCTTGAGCTCCGCCCCGAGTCAGCTTTCGTAGAGCCTTGAAGGCTCTGGGTCTATATTTAAAAGACTATTCTTACCCTTCAAAATACTCATAGAAATTTTTTTTCTGCATTTATCACAATCTCTCAAAGGGTCGAGCAACATTCTTCCAATACTGTTTCCGATTTGAGTCAGGAACCATTTATGCCTCAACCACTCATCTTTAATCCTGAGGCCGTCAACGCCATGATAGGGGTTGAGATACATTTTTCTAATAGGACTGATGTTAAGGTTGTTGCAGGATTGAGAATGCTTAGCGCTCAATATGCTGGCGCTATTACGACCATGTCTCGTAGATTACTGTCATGAGTTAGTGAGGTTGATCAACTTAAAATTCAAATAAATGAGTTGCAACAAAGACTTGCCAATAAAAGGAGAAAGAATAAAATATTAAAACAAGAAAATAGGGAGTTGAAGAAATATGTGGACTGTATGCTCAAGACATGCAACCACGCATAGAGGAGTTGGAACGAGAGGGGGTACAAATACAAATTGAACAGCAGCGGTTAACAGTAGAGATTCAACATTTACGAGAAACATAGGGATAGTCTACATTTAATCTTACTAGTTTAGCTAAATAAAATATGTACCCAGCATATCCTGTAATCTAATAACTTGTCTTGTTCTCATTTTCATTCCTATAAAATCAGTCTTGAGTTTCATTTCATTTGCATCAACTCTTTTTTGTTCTATGAAATCCATCTACATTCTCGCTTTCTATGTTTTTTCTTTAATGACTCAGCAATCTTCTTCCAACAATCCCTTTTTTCATTATATGGTGTATTCTGCATCTTGGCCACAAATTATTTCTACATCCACCATAGATGCCATGCAGCATGAGAATAACCTGACTAACAAGTCAGATGATGATGTCATTTATGAACTGGTGAGTCTCGGTACTCGATACTCATTAGTCATAGTTGCATTTTCTTGACGATTGCAGTCCAGAACTCGTGAGGTTGAAAAGCTTAACGAGAAGATTTATGAATTTCAACGACTTATTCATGAATCTGACAAAAAAAAGGAGACTTAAAGTAGGAGAATAAGGATTTAAAATCCTTACTTGCCTCTTCATTTTGACTTCCTGCTCCTTTAGATAAGGATAACATGTCGACTTATGAAGAACAAGAGCGTTTGAAAAGTGAGGCTAAAAGTCTCAAATTTTTGTAAGTCATTTGAGATTATGAAATAAAAATATTTTCATGCATGCATCATTCCTGTTTATCTCTAAGCTGTGTATACTCCTTTGATCTCTCACCTAAAATATGAAAAATCAGTTCAAACCGCATAAATAAAATTCAAACAACAGAGTAGTATTTTTTTTCCGCTAAACTAGGCAACGTGTTTCTCCGGGGATGCATGGAATCAGAAATGAAGTTTTATCTTTTGGTTATTTTTCCTTGTAGCCTTGGACGTTGATCATGTATCAGTGATTTGACTGCATTATTTGTCTTCTCTTTTCTTGATGATTACCTTTCTCTTTTCCTTTTTCTAGCTAGCGAAGAAAAGTATAGTAAAAAGATACTTAGATATATATATATAAATAATCAAAGAACAAGTGAATTTTGACTGCAGAATTTGTTGAGTACTCTTTCTAACATTAGCAAGAGTTGTGTCCACATATTTCATGGACAAAAGTTCTGCAAATTAAAAAATGAGATGCAAATATGGTTGATCATGGACCCATTTTTAAAAGGTATAATTATGTTCCAAATGAAAAATAAAGAGAGTGCATCATCTATACGAACTTACAAATAACAAATATTTTTCACAAAATATTAAAAATTTAATATGAATCGACATCGATGATGGAAAAAAGGGAGTTAAAGTACCTGCATCGAGCAGAAAGAAAAAATCGTGAAATCTGGAACCCTTGAAAACTAGAACCTGACAAAATACCGCAAAATCCGAAGCTGCCTGGGTCCTGAAAAATGCTATAAAATTGGAGCCATCTGGATTTGTAGAAATAAAGCGGCAGAGCCTCGAGCCTTTGAATCAGGATCCTCAACAAAATTAAAATGAAAGATAAAGTGGAGGGATATGGATCCTCAACAAAATCTTAATCATGTAAGTATGAAATGCTTTGGTGACAATTTTATGCATTACTTTGCCAGCCAAGTAATATCTTCCAATAATATTTCCGATTTGAATCAGGAACCATTTCAATGGGAGGAAAATGCTAGTTCAATGGGAGACGTCGACTGGGAGGAAGACGCTAGTCCCCGTACTTCTCTGCCTTCTTCAGAGGTAGTTATAGAGATGGCAAAGCGTCTGAAAAGAATGTTGGCTCCAGTAAGGCTCATTTTTCCTTTCATATGTTTTTGTTTGCATGTGCTTTGTTTGACATGCATCAGATTCTCACTTTATTGTGCTTGTGTAGAACGTAGATGCCCTAGTGTCTTGGATCGTGGAGGGTAGGGCCAATCTGGAGCAAGTTGATGGCTACGCCCAATCCTTGGAGGCTGACCTTGATTCTCTTCGTGAGGAATCATCCAGCTTTCGGTCCGAACTTCTCCATTTTTGAGAGTCTCAATGCCCAGGACAGTTTTGCTCTGCATGTGGCTGATCTTGAAAGGTCTACTACTCGGGCAGAGGTTCTGTATCTTCAGGGAATGTTGGAATCCTCTGAACGCTCACGGATTGATGCTGAGAGGAAGTCCAATGAGGCAGCCGCTGCTTTGGCTGCCTTTGAGAAAGAGCGCGAGAGGGTGGCCAAGGAGTTGGCTAAAAAGAAAGAGGTGTTCTGGAAGGAGCGTCATGAGAAGGACACAAGGATCAGCGAGCTGCAAGGGGAGTTGGTTGAGGCTCAAGACACCTTTGACAGGTATAAGAAGGAACACGCTGATGTTGACTCTCACTAGGATAAGAATATGGCAAGTTTATTGAGGATGTCTCGGACATTGAATGAGTTGAGGGAGGCACGAGGAAGATTAGATGCTGAGCTAACTGCTGTGAACAACTAGATTGTCCGCCTGCATTCCCAACTCTCTGCCACCCGAACTGTTCGGGATAGGGCCTTTGCATATGGATATGGTGCAGGGTTGGCATGTTTGTAGATGCACCTGCTGGCCAACCCTTAGGCTGACTTGAGGAGTCTTAACTTGAAAAACTTTCAGCCTGACGCCAACGCCTGTCAATGTGTCGATTCCATAGGTCGGAACATAATACTAGACACTTTCCCGAATGAAGACTGTTCATAGCATAACTCTAATTTTGAAACTAAATTGGCTACTTTTGAATTGCTTACTTGAATAAAAGGTTAGATCAATGTTTCCCACATGCTGGTCAATACATCATTTCAACTGGGCATACATGCCTAGGCATGTAACATTTTCTACTAGTATATATATATAACATGTAGAGTACAATTCTAATTAATGAGACCAGAGAAAGGATCCCATGGCGAACTTTCTCTTCTGTTCAACGTCCCCAATGATCGGTAGCCCATATTCTTTAAGCAAGCAATCTAGCTTCCACTCTGGCATGGTTTCGTAATCGGCTTTGGTGTATCTTGGGTAGTGCAATCAATCTTTTCTTTCTTCTTTACTTTACTCTCTCTTGTGCCCTGTTATGGCAAACTGGTGGGCTATTTATGGGGAAGTCCTTTACCAAAGATTTTTGGGTTAAAGTGATTACAGTTTTATCACAAAATCAAGTAGATCTAGGCTACAATTTTGTTGCTTTAAGAATCGTAAATAATCATTGTCTCAATGTTATTATGTTTTATACTTTGTGAAGCATTAGATCATTTTTTCCTAGGCATTTAATATCAAGCTTTTTAGTTATAGTTATTACCTTTTCTTGATCCTTTGTATTTGAGAGACATAAAAAGATGGGCGCCCAGTACTGTTCCAACTCTAGTCTATGCTTAAACTAACTTCTACATCCATTGCTTATAAATATAATCCATCACATTTTCTGTTTTGGTAATAATAAATGAATATCCATATCAAATAAACACACCATCTAATATCTCTAGCCTCACTCCCCTCAATTATCACAAATCTATGAGGAACGATCATTCTTCTTATTGACTCTTCGATGACCTGAAAAGATGAATGGAATACATAATAAAAATAAATAAATAAAACAACTATTTCTTTCCCTTTTTGATGTACTAAAACCTTTAACTCCAATGGTCAACTATAATGAAAAATTATTTTATTTATAAGTCGGTGTGGAGGACACATCTTCTGCGCGCACCGCATATAGGCGAAATTCATTTGCAATAGATTTAATTTTAAAATTTAGCTTAAAAATCAAATCATGTCAAGTCAACTATGTGGAGGGTGTGCTCTCTACACCATTTGCAAATAGGGTTTTTCATAATAAAATGTAACAAATGGTGAAAGAAAATGAATGCTAACCTTTCTCAACTGAAAAAATAAAAATAAAAAACAATTCTAATGTTGATGGTAATGACTCAGTAACCATTAGACTATGTCTATTGAATGCAAACATAAATATGTACTATTCATTCATTGTTTATTGTCCACACAAACACTCAGTGGAGTATGAGACATGGCAATCAATGAATTTCTCAGTCAAGTCATAGAGCATTCAACATGTTTGAAACCACAAGTTCTGATCATAGCCATCTCCATTACATATAATGAACAAATCTTCTCCCAACACAGAATGAATTGGAGAACCAACAAGACATATTGACCACATATGGTTTCTTGAATTCTATAACCATAGACCCACACAAAATTCAATGCCAAGATCTTACTTTTTCTAACCCTTGCTACTTCTACATAGGGAACCATCTCCTTCCCGCAGCCAAAGTCCTCTGCGACTGCCTTGAAGTCAGTTCTGCCGACGCCTACCATCATGGCGTTCCTTACTAAAGAAGAGGGAGACAACAAAGTCTTTCAGACCGTCTTTCTGGATGCCTTCTCACAGTTGGCCCCTCGTCAGGGTGTGGCGATGGGCTCCTCCCTTTCCTTCAGGAGTGTCCCCTTGCTCAGGAGACCACTCCTCCATTTTCGCCCCAGGTTGAGTCTCTGGTCTCCCCCTTTTCTCCTGGAGGTCCCTATTTTGGAAGACGTTGCCCCTCAGTCTTCCCAGATGTTGGGGCCCCCTCTTGCTTGGGGGTCCCGAATACAGATGATAGAGAGTAAGAGGGCCTGAGCTCCCCCTTCATCGTGGAGCTGAGCGACGACTTTGTGTCAATCCCATCCCCACCCTTTTGATTCTCTCTAGAGCCGTAGGTGGACTCATACTTTGCTCCCTTGAAAAGGCACCTCTGCCTAGCCACTAGCAAACAGGCCATGCTCGGCAGAGGAGGGGGGTCCTATGACTGACGGAGGACTTCCTAACTTTGAAGGACCTTCCCTGGGGATAAGGGTCCTCGTGCTAGTTGAGCATGTTCTTCTAGAAGCCTTCGGCCCTTCACAGGAGCCCGTCGGAGATGTACCACAGCCTAAGTTGCCGCTGGAAGGTGGTGCCTCTTCTTCCTATGCTGGTCCGAGCTTCGCTTAGGCCTGGGCTTAGGCGATTGAGTGGGAGGCTCAAAAGTTGAGACCTTTTTTTGTGCAGGTATAACTTCTCTCTCTTAGCCTTTCCCAGGGAAATTCCTTTTTTTTTTCTTTTTTAAATTCCTAACGCCTTCCCCCTGTGCAGGCTACGGACCAATTGGTGGGCAACATTGTTGAAGAGGGAGGCAGCTCGAGGAGGAGATCCGAGCACTCTGATCCCTTTCTATCTTTGCTCGCCACGAGTCATGAGGCTCAACAGGAAACTGAGGCCATCTTAGTAGAGTGTGACGTGCTGCTAGAGGACATGGCTGGACAAACTGACAAAGCGTCATAAGGACCTATGGGACAAGATCTAGCTGGTGAAAAGGAAGAAGTCTGGGTTGAAGGTGGAGCTGGTCGACATCAAGGTGGACTTCACACAAGCTTCTCTAGAGATCCAACGCCTTTGGGACACGCTGAAAGATCAGAAAAGAGAGAGGAGGATCTTCGGAAGAGGGCCCTAGCACTTCGAGAAGAGAAGATCCAGTGGCCTAGGAGATGGCCCTGGTTGTTAGGTGACGCTCCTAACTTATGTTCAAGCATTTATCCATCGACGTCTAGCAATAGAAGGCAATGGTGCAACAGAGAGAGGCTCAACTCCACAGTCCTGAAGCCAAGTTGAGCACGTGAACTACACGATCTCCAGCTTCAGAGCAGTGTTGAGTACATGGAGGAGATTAGGTGTTAGATTTAGTGCACTCGGGCCATTCGGAATGCTGCGTGGGGATACGGCTACAAGGAAGGCCTTTAACGGCTTTGAGACCACCTATGAGAAAATCCCGAGGTGATCTCAACACCTTGAAGCTGGAGTCCTTGGAGCCAAACCCTTTGGCTTTTGCATTTTTCAAGTATCTTGGGAAGTCGTGAAAGCCCCTATTCCCCTCAAAAACCCCTTCTTCATCCTCGTACAAGGTCCCGACCCTTTATGTTTTGCATATATTTCTTCTTTTCTTTCTATTGTAATTCTAACCTTATGTAATTTGGTTCACCTATATTATATATATATATATATATATATATATATATATATATTTACGAAGCTAACTTTCCATTTTGTCTTTGCGTTCTTGTGCTTGTGTAACTTCCTTTCATTTTACTCCCTTTATGCTTCACTCAGAACCCTTGTTTTTGTGCAGCGAGCCCTACCTTATGTCCAACTGGCAGTGAAGGGGTAGAGCTTGGGAGGCTCTAGCCCTTAACCAATGTATCATGGCCAGTCAATGGACTGAGCTTGTAGCATGATGGTCGGCAAGTCAAAGGACTTGTGTTCCGATTGGTTGTTGGTGGGGTAGAGCTCGAGAGGCTCTGACCTTTAGCCAATGCATCGTGGCTAGTCTAGAGACTAGGCTTGTAGCATGAATGTCGGCAAGTCAAGGGACTTGTGTCCGACTGGTTGTGGATGGGCATAACTCGAGAGGCTCTGGCCCATAGCCAATGCATCGTGGGCAATCCAGAGACTTGGCTTGTAGCACGAAGGTTGGCAAGTCAAGGGACTTGTGTCCTACTGGCTGTGGAGGGGCAGAGCTTGGGAAGCTTTGGCTCTTAGCCAATGCATCACGGTTAGTCCAAAGACTGGCCTTGTAGCACGAAGGTTGGCAAGTCAAGGGGACTTGTGTCCAACTGCTTGTAGAGAGGCAGAGCTCGGGAGGCTCTCGCCCTTCGCCAATGCATTGCGGTCAGTCCAGAGACTGGGATTGTGTGACTAGTACTTTTAGATAAGGCAAATGGAGGTGAAATCATACTTTTATTCATAAGTTGCTGATTACATGATTAGGCGAACCCATGGTTTTTAAGTGAAATACTTTTTTAGGTGCTCAGCATTCCATGAATGGGGCAATTCACAACCTTTCGGGTCCTTCAGTCGGTATGTACCAGGTCTTCCACTAGCCGTTACCATGAAGGGCCCTTCTCGCTGGGGTCCGAGCTTTCCCTCTTCCTGGGTGGTGATACTTGTTTGCTTTAGGACCATGTCTCCTACCTTGAATCCCCGGGGTCAGATTCGCTTGTTGAAGTACCGCTCGACCTTCTGTTTGTTGCTCATTGTCTGACTTGCTGCCTCTTCTAGGAGGTCCAGGTTCTCTTTTAGTCATTCATTGTTGTGGTCCAGGTTGAAGTGCTGGATTCGATACGTGGGCATTCCCACCTCTGCTGGGGTCACAACTTCAGTCACATAGATGAGGGCGAAGGGTGGTTCCCCCGTGGGAGTCTTGATGGACGTTCAGTAGGCCCATTGCACATTGGGGAGCTATTCAGCCCATCTCCTTTTTTGATCTCCTAACCTTTTCTTTAGAATTTTCAGCAGCGTCTTGTTGGTGGCTTCTACTTGTCTGTTTGCTTTTTGGTGTCTCAGAGATGAGTACTTGGTCTTGATCCCGAGTTCTGCGCACCATTCTCAATAATGAGAGTAATCGAACTACCTACCATTATCCAATATGAAGCTTTGAGGGATCCGGAATAGGCAGACTAATGAAGCTTTGATGGCCCGGGCCGTGATCATTGCTAATGCCTCTACTTCCACCCATTTTGTGAAATAGTGGACCGCCACCACTACAAACTTCACTCCTCATTTTCCCTCGGGAAACGGGCTAATGAGGTTAAGTCCCCATTGTGCAAAAGGCTAGGGGAGAGAATGGAGGTCAACTCTTTTGGTGGACAGTGAGGGATTGGTGCATGCTTTTGGCACTTAGAGAATTTCTTTCGTGAAGTCTTCTGCGTCTCGAGGGGAGTTGGGCCAGTAGTACCCAGCACGATCAGCGCTCTTCTGCCCGAATGGTTTCCACTGATTCCTTCATGTATCTCAGCCAGCATGTACTGGGTTTCCTCGGGTGAGATGCATCTCAGGAAGGGCTCGAAAAAACCTCTCTTATACAAGACTCATTCCACCAATGTAAAGCGTGCCGCTTTATTCTTGATCTTTCGTGCTTCCTCTCGATTGTTCTGGACCAGACCCCATTTGAGGAATTTTTTGATGTCGACAGCCCATTCTGTCATTTGCGATGACTGGACTGTTGACACGCCAATTCCAATGGCTGGTGTGTTTATCGTTTGGGCTACGGTGTGATCCGGGAGGGGTGCCTCTTTTTGACCCAAGGTGACCTTTGCCAAACGGTTTGCCTTGTGGTTTTCTCCCCTCAAGATCTATTAGATGTGGAAATATTTGAAGAGGTCATGCTCTTCTCCTACTTGCTAGAGGTACTTCTTCAGTTTTTCTCCCTTAGTGGCGAACTGTCCCATGACTTGACCAACCACCACTTGTGAGTCGGCCCTTACTTCGACCTCGGTAGCTCCTAGCAACCTGGCTACCATTATTCCAGCCAGTAGCGCCTTGTACTCAGCATCGTTATTATGGTTTTGAAACTGAGTTTGATCTCATAGTCTCTCTGAACTTTGTGGTTATGTGCACCCGTACACCCCCAGCCCGGCAGGATGAGCTATTGACGTAGACCTTTCAGGGCTTGCCTTGGGGTGCAATGGCTATCTCTTCAAGGAAGTCTGAGAACTCAGCCACAAAGTTTGCTAGGACTTGCCCTTTGATCATTGTTTGGGGGAGGTACTTGATGTCGAACTCGCTCAACTCAAATGCCCAATTCATCATCTTGCTGGACACGTCAGGCTTTTGGAGTACTTTCCTGAAGGGGACATCAGTGAGTACCTTCATCGGGTGAGCCTGGAAATATGGCCTCAATCGTCTTGCGGCGATGACTAACTCAAATGCCAACATCTCTGTTTGGGGATACCTGGCCTCGACTCCTCAAAAGGCGTAGATCGTGTAGTAGATGGGTCGCTGGTCTCCCCCTCACTGCGGATAGGATGGCGGACATGACATTCAGGGTCATCGCTAGGTATACAGTCAAGTCTTCCATCAGGCTAGTCTGGTTGAGAAGTGGTGGGTGTGCCAAATACTCCTTCAATTCACCGAAGGCCTGACTGCACTCGGTGTTCCACGATCGCCTTGACCTTCTCGGGGTTGGCCTCGATTCTGCGTTCCAAGACCATGAAGCCCAAGAACTTTCCCAACTTGACACCGAAGGCACACTTCAGCGGGTTCAGCTTCATCTTATACTTTCTCAACACTGCAAAGGCTTGCCGAAGGTCTTCGAGATGCTATTCAGGCTTTCTGCTTTTGACCAAGAGGTCATCCTCATAGACTTCCATGTTTCACCCAATCTGTTCTTTGAAAGTCCGGTTGACCAACCGCTGGTTAGTTGCATCTGCATTCTTAAGACCAAACGACATAGCTTTGTAGTAGTAGAGCCCTTGGTAGGTGATGAAAGCTATCTTCTCCTCATTGTCCACGTTCATCCTGATCTGGTTGTACCCAATGTATGTATCCATGAAACAGAGTAGGGGGTGCTTGGCCGTTGAATCCAATATCAGATCTATGCGTGGGAGTGGCAAGCTATCTTTTGGGTAAGCTTTGTTCAGGGCGGTGAAGTCTACGCACATCCTTCACTTTCTGCCTTCTTCACTAGGACTACATTGGGAAGCCAATGGTGGACTTCCCTGATGAACCTCGCGGCTAGGAGCCAGTCCACCTCTTCGGCAATCGCTACATACTTTTCTACACTGAAGCTGCGATGCTTTTGCTTGATTCTCTTTGCCTTGAGATCCACACTGAGGTGATGCTCAATGACAGATGTGTCGATCCCAAACATTTCTTCATGGTTCTAGGCGAACACATCTTGATCCTTGGCGAGGAGCCGCTTCATGGATTGGCTCAAATCGAGGGCCATCTTGGTTCCTACCCGGATAGTGTGCTTGGGTCTCTGCGGATCAACCATCACTAACTCCATTGGTTCGTTGGGCTCTACTTGCCATAGAGCCTCCTCATCCCTTAGTTCCTCACCAAGCTTGGACCTCGATAGCCTTGAGCTTCAGCTCCCAAGCTTAGCACTCTCTTTCTAGTTTCTGCTCGCCATGTATTTCCCCACCCCCATGGGGGTTGGGAACTTCATCTTCTGGTGATAGGTGGACGTCCTTGCCCTTAGGTGGTTCATGGTTGGATGTCCCAGAATTGCATTGTAGGAGTAGGGAGCCTTTACCATGAGAAAATCCACCGTGGTAGCCACTGTTCTTGGGGCCGTTTCGGCCAACATGGACCAGGTGATTGCTCTAATTGGCTGGATCACATCTCTAGTGAAGCCCTTAAGGGGTGTCGCGACTGGGCACAAATGATAGGGCGTGATCCCCATCCAAATGAATGCTTCCCAAAATAGGATGTTGACTGAGCAGCCGTTGTCGATCAGGACTCTCCTTGTCAAGTAGTTGGCAATTTGCACAGTCACAACTAGGCAATTGGGGGCGCAACAGGCCTTCTTCATCCTTCTCGTTGAAGGTTATAACAGGCTCCCTCAAGTGGCTCCTAGCGCCCGAGGCTACCCTGTAAGTGGTGAACACTTCCTTGTATCTGGCCCTCCTAGCATGGGCCCTCCTTGCCGACAAGGTGGTCCCTTCTAAGTCATATCTCCTACTATCGTGCGAATTTCACCCACCAGGCCATCACCTCTAGTCGAGCTTCTTCGACGTGGGCTCACCCAAGACCACCCTCCAGCCCTTCTTCTTATTGGACTTTCACTTCTACGCGGCTGCGCGCAATCGTTCGTTCGTTGGCCACAACTCTCGTCACCCCACTGGTCCAGCAGGGCCTCTAATGCCTCCATCTTCCGCTTTCTAGTGAAGCAATCCTCCATTTGGTGACTGTTGATTTTGTGATAGGTGCAATACTTAGTGTGGGTTGTGCCCTATCACTGCTAGCCTTGCGAGCTGGGAGAATTTATCGGCCTGGACTACTAGGCTGGAGTCGGTGTAGGGGCCGACCCGCCTGCACGTGGGTTGTTCCTCTGCACTTTTGGCCTAATGTGTCTTCTTCTTATTTCCTTCCCATCTCATCCAGCTTCCCTGGCCAACCGCTTTCTTGTCTGCCCTTTCCAACTCGATCTTTCGGGGAGCCATCAACCCCCAAAGAGTATCTTCGACATTGATAAAATTGTCAGCTCGGTCCAAGAATTACCTTAATGAAGTCGAGGTCTTCTACACGATCTCTGTTATGAAGGGGTTGCGAGGACAGATCTCCCCCAAAAGTGCTGCTAGGGTGATTATTTCATCCTGGTCATTTGTCGTCTTATGCTTTCATCGTCTTTTTGTTTCAGGGTCAGGAGGTAGGCTACAAGTTGCCTCCTCAGAGTTAGGCCATGAACTACATCAAGAAGAGTTGGGCCAGCTCGAAAAACCTGTCGACTACCCCGGGTGGCAGGGAGCCAATCCATGATCTTGTTGTTCCCCTCAGAGTGAGAGGGAATGCCCTGCATGCAACCTCTCTTAGAATCCGTGTAGGGTCACATGGGCCTTGAACGTGTCTAGACTTCAATGGGAGAGGGACTGCCATGACTTCAGCGCTGTGTGGCAGCTCTGTACTAGTGAGTAGTTGGTCCTCTGAGGACACTGTGCCTACTCGTTTGACCATTTTTGCATACTTGTCCCCGAGCTCCTGGAGCTTAAGCGCATTCTGCATTGTTCTTTGGCCTCTGCTACCTCGGGGGGTCAGCGAGACTCAGAGTGGTGGCTCTACTGGTCTCTCTCGAGTTCTCTATGGTCCTTTCGCAAGGATATATTTTCCTGGCGAAGAGCTCCACTTTCTCCATGAGTTTCTGTATCAGTTCAGTTTGTTCTTCTTTACGTCACGAGGCTTGAGAGCACATTGTTGCCAGCATATGAAGGACATGCTACTATAGGAATAAAATCCCACAGACGACACCGCTGTTGACGCCGTGTTTCATGGCCTGGGCAACTCCACACTATTGAGCTCAAACTTGGTTCCTGCTAAGATGGAGAATGGGAGGCTCGGGGGTCGTGATACCTCTGACACTCAAGTTAGTGCAAGGTAGGAGATGAAGAGAGAAAGTGAGAGCTTAGAGTGAATGAGTGTAGAAGTATTCAAAAGTGTGAGTAACCCCCTTCTTGGCTGAGAGAGGGGGCATTTGTACCTAGTCGGGCTGAGCCCTGAGGTGATGGTGACTGGTATGCGGCTCCGTACCGAAATTGGGTATCCCTTCCAACTTCTTACCTCCCTACAGACCTGCCAGGCCTGACCGTGGTTGTCGCTGGCACCCAGGGGGCATACTGTAATGTGCCAACCCCCGAGACGCATTGAATGTAGCGTGGTCTTTGCCATGGCGTGCCCGCTCCAGTTTTATTGCACCCGTTTTATTAAATGGGCATGTGCTAGGCACGTTCATCCTCTTGCACCTTTAGGAAAATTGTGTCAGAGACACCCCTGTCCCTGACGGTTAGCCAGTTATGGTGCTAGGCTGTCTTGTACACCTCCCTGTCCTTTTTTCGCTGTACCCTGCCCTGTGTTCCTTTTCCTGGGCTTCCCGGGCCGACCCAGCCCTGTCCAGGCCTTATACTTGGGCTTGGGCCAGGGCCTTATCCTGGGTCCAATCCCTGGGGATTTCTCCCCTCACAGTGCTCTTAAAGAAGCTAAACGACAACAGAGAATGTGCGTCGACCTCAACAAAGCCTACCCGAAAGACAGCTTCCCTCTTCCTCGCATTGACTTGATTGTCAACTCCACAATGGGTCACCATATGCTCAGCTTCATGGATGCCTTCTCTGGGCATAACCAAGTTCGTATGAACCCCAAGGATGAAGAGAAGACTTCGTTCATCACTGATTGAGGCTTGAATTGTTACACACAATGCCTTTTGGGCTTTAGAACGCAAGTGCCACCTACCAGCTGCTGGTTAATCGTTTACTCAAAAATCAAATAGGAAGGAACATGGAGGTCTATGTGGATGACCTGCTGGTTAAGAGTAGGACCATGAAACAACACTTGAACGATTTAAGGGAGACTTTCGTGATACTACAACAGTACCAAATAAAGTTGAACCGGCAAAATGCACTTTCAGTGTCGGATCAGAAAAGTTCTTAGGATTCATGGTGTTTGAACGTGGAATCGAAGTCAACCTTGAGAAGGTGGAGACCATCCTTAGCATGGCCCCACCCCAAAACATACATGAGATACAAAGGCTGGCTAGACAAGTGGCAGCTCTCAACAGGTTCGTGTCAAGATCCACCGACAACTGCCTACCTTTCTTCAAAGTCCTGCAGAAAGCACAGACATGGGATGGTGAGTGCGACTTGGCATTTGAAGCCCTCAAGAAGTACGTCACAAGCCCACCACTCCTTAGCCAACCTTGGTGTGGGGAAACTCTAACCCTGTACCTGGCTCCCCCCAGGCTGCCACCTTAGCATTAGTGCACGAGGAGAATAAAGTCCAAAGGCTGATCTACTACACCAGCCAGACATATCAGGGGGGGCAAAGCTAGGTACCCTCACATAGAATAGCTGGCCTTTGTGCTGGTAGTAACCACGCGCAAGTTGCGCTCGTACTTTCAAGCTCACTCAGTTAGGGTCCTCAAAGAACCCCCCTAAAAAACGTACTACAACGACTAGACGCCTCAGGCCGGCTCATGAGCTTGGCAGTGGAGTTGAGTGAATTCGACATCGACTATGCACTGTGGAACACCATCAAAAGACAAGTGCTAACAGACTTCATCGCTAAGTTAACCGATTTCCCTACAAAGAACAATGATGCACCTCCCATGAAGCCCTAGTAAGTATTTGTTAATGGCTTACCTTCCAGGTTGGAGGGAGTGGGAGTGCATATTGTTATGTTCGAGGGAGAGGAGTACAATTATACCATCAAACTGGTGTTCAAAATGACAAAGAAAGAGGCAGAGTATGAAGCGCTGCTTTTAAGGCTAATGGTGGCCAAGTCTCTTGGCACCATTGAAATTGAAGTATAGGCTGATTCTCAGGTAGTGGTCAATCAAGTGCATGGGGAGTTTGCTGTAAAAAGTGAAAAGTTGAAAAAATACTTAGCACTAGTAGAGGCTGAGCGCCCCCTTTTAAGTATTTTCAGATTCAGTAAGTGCCGAGGGAAGAAAATCAGAAAGCAAACATGCTGGCATGCGCGGCGTCTAGACATAAGGATTGCTAGAGCAGACAGTGATCCGAACCATGGAAGTACCTACTGTAGGGATTGAGGTAATAGAAATATTGTTGGGAGTCCAGCTTAGGCAGAGGACATACTCATGTATTTGGAAAACAATGAGGTGTCAGAGGACAGACATGAGGCTAGGAAGATTAGAAATAGAGTAGCGCGTTACAATTTAATTGAGGCAATTCTTTATCGAAGGGCCACTTGGCACCTCTCTTGAGGTGTATCTCCTTAGAAGAAGTGCAATATGTGTTGGCAGAAATACACAAGGAGATTTGTGAAAATCACTCAGGAGGAAAGGCGTTGTCTAGGAAGGTAATGAAAGCGGGGTATTACTAGCCTCGGGCCTTGTGGAACGCCAAGGAATATGCATGGAAATTTTAGAAGTGCCAAGTATACGTCAAGGTGCCCCATTGCCCACTGGAAGAGCAGAAATCGATCACGTCGCCTTGGCCTTTAACCTAGTGGGGAATTGACTTGGTTGGCCTACTTCTCCTAGGCAAAGGATGAGTAAAGTTTGTGGTGGCGACTGTGGACTACTTCACTAAGTGGGTCAAGGTCGAGGCCTTAGCAACCATCACAGCGAACAACATCCCACGATTCCTATGGAGGACGATAGTTTGTAGGTTTCGCATCCCGCGTACCATCATATTGGATAACGGGAGACAATTCGACTCCGACCACTACTGCAATTGGTGCCGGGAATTGGAGATCGAGTTACGGTACTCATCCTCAAGACGCCCTCAGTCTAACGAGCAAGTTGATGGGAATGCTCAAGAAGCGACTCGACGATCGGAAGGGGGCATGGGCAAAAGAACTCCCCGCCATCCTGTGGGCCTACCGAGTCATAGTGAAAATACCGACAAGAGAAACTCCTTTTACCCTCACTTACGGCCATGAGGTGATGTTGCCTGTAGAGACCAAAATCCACACCTACAGAGTTCAGCACTTCAAGCAAGAATCCAACGATAGGCGACTAGAGGAACAACTGGATTTGTTGGAAAAAGTCAGACTAGAAGTCAAAATAAAAACCATGACCAACAAAAAAAAAGGTCGAGAGATGCTTCAACAAGCGTGTGCGACCGAGAATGTTCAAGGTTGGGGATCTCGTACTCAAAGAGATAGCTGGACAAATGAAAGCTAGGCCCCCAATGGGAGGGCCCCTACATGGTCACTGCCACAAATCGCCTGGGCTCCTACCGTCTCCAAGACTCTCAAAGGAACGAGCTGCTGCATCCCTGGAACACTGAATATCTACGAAAATTCTATTACTAAGCTAATTCATTGTCATAAATTTATATATTTCCATAAACACGTTACAAGCCTTAATGAAAGAAGTGTTGTATTTCAATGGCAAATTGCAGGAACATAACGTAACCCACCAACAAAATCAACTTAGTCTACATCTGTAAAGTCAACCCCATCAATGATCTACATCGAAAAAATTAACAAAATCTCCGTCAACAACTTACCTCCCTTGAGAGGCAAAAGGGGCGAGTGTAATGCCTAAGGCTGCTCTACCCCTCTCGCGGAGGAGTGCGACCCTTGGCCACCTGAGAATAAAGACTTCCTCGTTAAGAGTCAACAAGGAGGAGCGGGTCCAGTAATAGACTATCCGAACGAATTGGGATACCATAGGAAAATGTAGGCCTAAATGTTGCCTTGTCCATCCCGCAATAGAGAGCGGGATTACCCTGACCTCCGCTACGACGAAGTGTGGGATTAACGTCAGCCTGACCCAAACTTACCCTTCCCTGGGATATCAATGGGTGGGAGTGTGTCCAATCTTAAACTGCCTGAACAACTTACCTCCCCATGAAGGGTGATAGGTGAGTAGGTGGCTCAACCTCCTCGTCCAGGAGAACAAGACCAGTTTTCCCAACGGCCTGAATAACTTCCTTCGACCCCCATCACGGTGAAGGAATGGACCAGCCACATTGTTGCCCGAATTACCTCCCCCACGGGGCACCAGAGGGAGAGGTAGGCTCTAAAGGTTGCTTTATCCCTCCCGAACCGGAGTGCAGGTCAGTCCTTAACTACCTGAAGAAAAGAAATCCTTCCTCGTAAGCTTCAATGGGAAGGAGCGGGTTCAGCAACAGATTGTTTTAATACTTACAGTGCTGGATACCACAGGAAAAGTTAGGCCTAAATGTTGCCTTATCCCTCCCGCAGTGGAGAGCAAGATCAGTTTCAAAGCTACCTGAATAACTTACCCCATCCCCCGCTACGATGAAGTGTGAGATCAATGTCAGCCTGACCCTAAACTTACATTTTCCACAAACTCAAGTGAGAACCTGGCTTTTGTGACCATGATAGTTTGGGGGAGAACTAGCTCGGTCTGCAAGTCATCATGGGACAACATGAGAGAGGACTAGGAAAGCTCGTCCTGAGGAAAACTCGATTGAGAAATGGATGGGGACATGTCTCGTCCCTAGGCAAACTCGATTGAGGACCTAGCCTATGAGGCTGCGATTGTCCCAAGGCAAACGCAAGGAATGACCGAGTTGACCCGCAAGTTGCCCCAAAGAAAACTTGATGGAGGACTAGGATTGTTGAAGCCACGATCATCATGAGGAAAACTGAAGGAAGGATTTAGGAAACGCTAAAGGGTCTTGAGACAAACTCGAGAGAGGATTAGGTGAGCTTGTGAGTCATCCATGATTGTCCAGATGCAAACTCAAGAGAGGATAAAGCAGGACCACGATCATCCCTAGGAAAATTTGAGGGAGGATTGGATGCACAACAATTCACTCTAAGTTAAACTTCAGGGAGGACTAGGAACGGATGCGGGTTATCCTTAGGAAAACTTGAGGGGAGACTAGACGACAAACCGTGAATGTGCCATGGCAAACTTGTCGGGGGATCCAGCAAGTTCGTGGTTATCCAGAGAGAAACTCAATGGAGCATAGAGATGCACTGAGGCAAACTTGAGGGGAGTTGCTTAGGTCGTTATTGGCCCAAGGCAAACTAGAGGGAGGATTGAGCTAGGCCCCAAGTCTCCACAAGGGAAACTCGAGAGTTGACGAGATAAGGCTGCCTCAAGGGAGAGTTTATCGAGGTTGTGGGTTGTCCTTTGGCCAACTCCATGATAGATCGACTAGGTCGGGTCGTCTAGAGCAAACTCAATAGAGGATCGGGCTTGTCAAAGGCAAAGCTAATGGAGGATCTAGGTTACTTAGGTCACGATCTTTCCAAGCCAAGCTTGGGGGAGGAGATCATGCGAGGCCTTCCCTCAAGTTTGCCTTTGAGTGACTTGCAGCCTAGCTCGGTCCTCTCTTAAGCTGATGGGGCCTCACCTAATCCTTCTTCGAGTTTGCCTTAAGATGATTGTGGCTTTAGCAACCCTAGTCCCTCAAGTTTGCCATGGGAGGACTTGCAACTCATCCTAGTCCTCCCTCGAGTTTTCCATGTGACAACCCACGGCCTTGCCTGATTCTCCCTTGAGTTTCCCTTGGCATGACTTGCTGCCAAGCTAGGTCCTCCTTTGAGTTTACCTAGGGATGATTATGGACTCGGAAAGCCTAGTCCTCCTTCGAGTTTACCTTAGGATGATTCACAACCTAGCATAATTCTCCCTCGAGTTTGCCTCAGGAAGATCTGCAGTTTTGCCTCAGGGGGTGACTTGCATACTGCTCGGTCCTCCCTGGAGTTTCCCTTAGGGTGGCTTGCAGCACATCATATTCCTCCCTCGAGTTTTCCATGGGATGACCTGCATCCTCGCTTGTTGCTCCCTTAAGTTAGACTGAGGATCCAACAAGTTTCCATTCTTCCTGAGAGAAACTTAACGAAGCATAGGGATGCGCCACAATTCATTCGAGGCAAACTTGAAGGGAGGACCAGGACTACTTAGGTCATTATCGTCCTGAGGCAACTTGAGGGAGGACCGAGCTGGGCCAAGTCACCACAAGGGAAATCTAGAGAGGATGGGGGGCGGACTCAAGGGAGAGTCTATCGAGGCTGTGCATTGTTTTGTGGCAAACTTGACGATAGTCTATCAAATCGGGTTGTCCTGAGCAAACTCAACAAGGGACCAGGCTTGTTTAAAGCAAACTTGATGGAGGATTTGGGTCGGTCGCGATCTTTCCAAGCCAAGCTCGGGGAAGGATCATGCGAGACCTTCCCTTAAATTTGCCTTGGAGCGACTTGTGGCCCAGCTCGGTCCTCCCTCAAGATGATGGGGCCTCACCTGATCCTTCCTCGAGTTTGCCTCAAGATGATTGCAACTTAGCAGCCCTACTCCCACAAGCTTGCCACGGGATGGCTTGTAACCCATCCTAGTCGTCCTTCGAGTTTGCCACAGGACAACTCCTAGCCTCACCTGATTCTACCTCAGGATGACTCTCATCCTACCCTCCCTTGAGTTTCCCTCAAGATGACCTGGGCTAAGCTAGATCCTCCCTTGGGTTTACCTAGGGATGATCACGGACTTAGCATCTTTGGTCCTCCCTTGGGTTTGCCTAAGGATGATTCACGACATAGCATAATTTTTTCTTGTGTTTGCCTGAGGAAGATTTGCCATCTTGCCTAATCCTCCATCGAGTTTGCCTCAGGGGTGACTTGCGTACTAGCTCGATTGTCCCTAGGGTTTCCCCTTAGGGTGACTTGTAGCACATCCCGGTCCTCCCTCGAGTTTCCCACGGGATGTCCTGTGTCCTCACGTAAATCTCCCTTGAGTTTGACTTGGAATGGAAGAGAGTAAGAGGGAGGGCGGGAGGTAGTGGAAGAGAGTGAAAGAAGGAAAGAGGAGGGAGGGAGAGAGGAAGAGAGAGATTCGTATGAAATGTTAAAACAACGTTAGGTGTCTCTCCTTGGGCTTATTTTCATGAAAATTTTGTAAGGATCGGAATCTAAATTATAAATTTAAAATCTAATACAAGAACTCAAAATGACAGACGTGAACCAAAAAACAACTCGTCGTTACATGAACAATTTCCTATAAAGATAAAAATGAATTATACACACAAACTTAATCAAGATAGTAAAGCGCCTTCATCCAGAAATTTAAGCAGTTGAAAAAAAAAAAATCAACATAGAATGACCAAGCCATGTTTATTATGCAGATATTCAAATCTAATCTAATATCCTGCAGTAAAATTATTGCTAAATATCAAAATATACAACAAACTTGTAGCCAATATTCCTAAATGAAGTGCAATTGTAATTGTTATCTTTCAAAAAATTGGACACCTAAGAGTCACTTTTGAACCATCATCATCATCTCCAAAACTTTTACATTATTGCACTAAAATCTTACGGAAAAATAATGCTGAATACCTGTTCAATGACAGTAGCCGATCGAATGTCTTTAATATTGTTCATGGCTTCTTAAACACGTATCAGCGAGGTACGTGGTCAGCATCATCATCCATACACAAGATTTGTATGACCTGAATAAAGAAACAAACTTTAAAATAGACAGCAGCAATTATCTTTGTTATTTATTTATTAATTTTTTTGTTGTTTTGAAGAATAGAATTTCTATTGGTGAAGCAGTTGTAGAGGGATTCCATAGTATGATCTCCCTGAGACTACTCGCGATCTCTACAGTTGTGTTGCTGCATTTGGTATTTAATTTATCAAGAAAAGCTAATAAAAAGCTATACAGAAAATAAATCAAACAATAAATGGGTAACGAAGATACATTTTACTTCCTGATGTTTTCCAATGTGTTAGTATGTGAGAAAAATTTCTACCTTCTTTACACAGAATGTGTATATATTCAGAGCCAAGTTCAGCTAGGGAACACTCAAACGAGAATTGACATCGATGATTATGGCTGTCCTTATTGAACTTTAAGGATTCGAGAGTCATGGCAGACCAAGTAAAATGTTCCAAAGATCAAAGACTCCGAATCTTTGTTTTCTTTAAAATACGACCCAATTCGCAACCCGTAGAAACACAATAATTTTTGGTTCACGTCAAAAACTAGAATTGAGAAACCCAAAAGGATGACAGCAATATGTATCACATCAAAAACTGCAAAATTGAGAATCAAAAGGTTAAAGCGCATTAAGAAACCTAAGAAATCTCAAAGAATCCATGGTGGAAATCCAAGAATGCAATACCTAGATCAAAAACAAGAATAGGCAAGAGGAGAAAACGAAAACCTCAAAACGAACGATCTGATAATACGCTTCCTCTCTCGTTCTTTACACCTTCCTGTGAGTCCCATTGCCCTGCCTTCTCCAACTTTTTGTACGCTTACATTGCAAGCACACCCGCATTTCTCTCTCTCTCTCTCTCTCTCTCTCACAAAAGGGCTGACGGGTTGTGAGACAAATTACAATGTATGTAATCAATATATAGACCTTGGGGAGAGTAGGTCGGTGACTGCAACGGCTACTTTTCCCTTTTTTGTTTTATTTTAAAATTTAAATCCGATGATACGGTGCCAGTTCCCTCAATCAAATGGGCTTAAGGCTCTGGTTCTGATCGTTGGATTAATATCAAATCATATTGGTGCCAATTCCATTCGTTATATGTTTTATTTAAGACATCCTCCCCTGCATTCTCTTCATGTTGCTGACAACTTACAACACCTCGCTACGTGATCATACAAGTTTATTTGGCAAAAAGTGATCATTTGATGCGCACAAAGGGCTGTAGAAGGTTTCTGCTGATTTCTGTTTCAAATTCTTTAGAGTATGCTCTTCTCATGTAATTTGTTTTCAGATCAAATTTTTGATTTTCAAAATATGATCTGAAACAGAAATTGAGAGAGGGAAGTTTTCATTTTTCTTCAACAAATGGCGTGCAGCCACCTTGATATTAGGCCCCAAAACATCACTCAAATCACAGAAACATTAGCTGGTACGTCGGAAAATATAGCTCTCAAACATAGTTACCATAAAATATATTGAACACAAGATCACCGAAGACAAAGGATCGAATTCAAAGGAACATAATAAAAACATCCATAATAATTTTGCATCATATACTACATATATATATATATAAAACACGTAAATTAGTACAATTCTAATTAATGAGACCAGAAAAAGGATCCCATGGCGAACTTTCTCCTGTTCAACATCCCCAACGATCGGTAGCCCATATTCTTCAAGCAAGCAATCCAGCTTCCACTCCGGCATGGTTTCGTAATCGGTTTGGTATATCTTGGGTAGTGCAACGGCATTTGGAAGTGTCCGCATGGATCCTTCCCTTGCTGTCCATTGGCTGTGCTACCTACGTTTGTTGAAGCCCTTATCACTGACTCCCTTGCCCCCCAACACCAATGTTTCTCAATCCTTTCTTTCTTCTTTACTCTACTCTCTCTTGTGCCCAGTTATGGCAAACTGGTGGGCTATTGAAAGCTGTTGACAAGTTTTTTCTTCCTTCTTTATTATTATTATTATTTTGTGTTTAAGGTTAAGGAATATTCTGCAAGAATGGTATTTGGAGTTGATTTCCAAGAGACAATATGAACAGTAAAGAGAAAAAAGAGTTATGTGGGGAAGTCCTTTACCAAGGTTTTTGGGTTAAAGTGATTACAGTTTTGCCACAAAATCACTCCCCTCGATTATCAAAAATCTACTAGGAACAATTATTCTTCTTATTGACTCTTTGATGATCTAAAAGATGAATGGAATACATAATAAAAATAAATAATTAAACCAACTGTTTCTTTCCCTTTCTTCTGATGTACTAAAACCTTCAACTCCAATGGTCAACTATAATGAAAAATTATTTTATTTATAAGCCGGTGTGGAGGACACCTCCTGCACGCACCGCTTATAGGCAAAATTCATTTACAATAGATTTAATTTTAAAATTTATCTTACAAATCAAGTCATGCCAGGACAACCTATGTGGAGGGTGTGCTCTCTACACCATTTGCAAATAGAATTTTTCATAATAAAATGTAACAAATGGTGAGAGAAAATGAATGCTAACCAGCTTTCTCAACTGAAGGAAAAAAAATTCTAATGTTGATGGTAATGACTCAATAACCACTAGACTACACCTATTGAATGCAAATGTAAATACGTACTGTTCATTCAATGTTTCTTGTCCACACAAACACTAAGTGGAGTATGAGACATGGCAATCAATGAATTCCTCAGTCAAGTCATAAAGCATTCAAAATGTTTGAAACTACACGTTCTGATTAGACATCGCCATTACATATGAAGAAATCTTCTCCCAACATAGAATGAACTGGAGAACCAACAAGACATATAGACCACATATGGTTTCTTGAAATCTGTAACCATAGACCCACACAAAATTCAATGCCAATATATGTAACAACCCGATCCTAATATTAGCCTATAGATACATTTTATGTATTTTCTTATAGCTATAATAATTATTATTATCATCAGATATTACATTTGTTCTTTTAATAAAATTATTATCATTTTATTTTTATTATTTTATTATGACCTGATTTTTTACAATAGCTTAGAGTTTTATTTGAATTTAAACATTATTTCTCCCTATCTCCACCCATAAGCCTCATCCTTATCCTCTAATTAATAACTCCAAATCCTATTAGGAAACCAAACTTTCAACTCCAAATCCTAGTAGGAAACCAAACTCTCAACTCCAAATCCTATCCCATCTCTTTATGGTCACAATACCCTTTTCCTTGCCTATAAAACCCACCCCTGGCCGAGACCTCCAGAAGAAAACATAAGAAACCACAACCACCGAAACAAGCCGTAGTAGACCGAGAACCCACCTCTCTCGTTCATCTCGGCTTCTCTTAAGCTTTCGGGCTTGCCCCAGCCACCCAGAGCCACCGTCGTCTCGTCCAGCCAATCCCCCATCGCGTACTCTTCTCGGTGGCGAGTTACGAAGTGAGATTCAAGAAGAAGCGCAGCAAGGTAAGTAATTTGATCATAAATTAGAATCATCACAGATCAGCTTATATATATGTATCATTCAAGCCAGTTCATTGATAGCCAATTTTTATGTACCACTCATGTCATATGCAAACATGTCATCCAGCATAGCATATGATCATGTCATTTCGCATCATGTTCAGTTCAGAAATTATAATTATGTATGTATTATGTCATGCATCTCATGGTCATAAGACACATAAGCTATCTTAAGTCAAAGTGCAAGATAAGATCAGTTCAGTTAATCAGATGGCCATTCAGATGCATAGTACCAATGCAGTTCAGTTCAGGGTGGTGTGCAAGCCACGAACTCAGTCGTGGTCCACCATAGTATGCTAGAATACTATCAGCGGTTCCCCTCGCGGCCGCGGGATGTGGGGCCGGTGCACAACCTCGCACACAGGGTTAAGTGTGTTGGCCAGTCAGTTCAGTCAGTAATCAGAACAGTCAGTTAAATCAGAACAGTCAGATAAGTCAGATAAATCAGTCATGCATAGCATAGACATCAGCATGAACAGTCATGAATTTTAAGTTCTCAGCATGAAAACTTTTATGAAAACCTTATGTTTAGTATGTTAACGTTGTGATGGATTTCTTACTGAGTATTCGACTCATTTTAGTTTGTTTTCATGTTTTTAACCACCCAGGTGAGGATGATGATTACGAGCAGATATGCCAGGATTAAAAGGAGTATTTATTTTAATTTCAGACCTTTTAGAAGAAATTTATTTTATTGCTTTTATGACATAAATTTATTCAGTTTAAGTTTTTTTTAAGACATTTTTATCAGACAAAGTTTTATGAAATAAATCCTAAATTGTTTTTATTTAAAATGAGATCTCTTGCCGGGTTTATTTTATGAAAAACACATGACACTCCTAGCCTACGGGAAGGGGGTGTTACAATATCTTCCTTTTTTACACTACATATTTTCAGTTGAAATACCTAAATGGATATGAATGCTGAATTCCTTTCGGTTCTTAAGGCCCCGTTTGGTTGTTAGACTCAACTGAGATCAACTCAGTTCAGTCTAATTTTAAGATAAATCTAACATCCAAATACTTAACTCTCAAATTATTAAATTATTAAATTAATCTCAACTCAAAACTTCTTTATACGTGGGACTCACAATATTTTTCAATTCAACACCTCTTTATACACAAGACCTACAACCTTTTTCAATTTCTCATAAATACATCTAAACTCATCTTAGCATCCAAACACATTTAAACTCATCTTAAGTGGATTTCACAGAACTCATTCCACCATCTTAACTCACTACTATTCATAAAGAACTCAACTCAATTCAGCTCAACATCCAAACGTAGTCTAAGTGAATGCTAGTGTGGATATTGCAGGGCAACTTATAATAAGTGTAGTTTTGCGCTGCAAAGCATTTGTGTAGCAATGTGCAGTTCTTGATGGAGGTTGGATCGTTGGCTTTCAACTTTCTAGGATGGGAGTGTGAGAGCTGATGTCAATTATTCATTCATGTTTTTTGTTTCATGACAATAGATAAATATCTTAGAATTGAAGTAAAATTTTTAAAATATACAAACTTTACAATCTTTGAAATAAACATCACATTAATGGTGCCGTCGCAGATCTATACCACATTAAAGGACTCTAACAGCAGGAATAGTTGGAGGAGCATGAACTCCATGGAGACAAACACGATCTGCACCTCCCCAGACCCAGGGTATAAATAGCAAGTTTCAGGTACGAGAAAGCTCTCTGATCTCTAGACTCTTTTACTTATTTACAAACTTCTAAGAGAATTTACTAACTTTGGTATCAAAGAGTCCTCGGCCCCAAGGCCGCCCTCTCCTAGTTGTCTTCCCCATATCTTTTGTAGACCCATTTCTGAATATCTGAGTTGTCGGAGCTTAGCCCAAAAGGATGTGAAACACGACGTTAACATGGATTATTCTTATTGCTGATTAATCAATAGAATTAGAGATTGAGATTGGAAAAATATGCAAACAGAGATAAGATTGTAAATAAATTATTGATAAAATTTGACTTTGAGTTCTGGAACATACAAACTAGGCTCAAATAGTTATGATAATCTGAATTTATGAGAATTTTGCCCAAAAATGCAAGAAGAGTGTCCCTCTACACAAGAAGCATACCAAGAGAGTCAATCTATCTTTAATTTATTTGTGGATTTATGCTAGTATGACATGATTCCTTTACATAGAAAAGTTATTAAGACATAAATTGTTGATGCGACAGTTGAAGAAAATGTTGAATCATTTGAAATATCAACAATTGAGAAGGGAGATTGGTCAACTAAAACTGATAAGGATGATTAATGTGTTTTGTGTTCAGATGACACTTTATGACAAATTGTTATAAGTGATATATGTCTTAGTTCTTTTAAATCATGCCACCCAAGAGGAAGAAAGTTTGTATCTCATCTTCAACCATTCCTAGCTCTCCGATTGACTCACAAGTTGAGATTAACTCTCCATAAGAGATATGCATATTGATAGAAATTCTGTCTCAATTAAGGTAAATCATACATATTAAATATGTTCTAATTTATCATTTCCTTTGTTTCTACCATAAATATGATTTTGTTTAGAGCTAACAGTATAATCTCATCAAGGTCGTGGCACCACTACATATGTTACATTTGAAAAATATTGTAGAGTGAGTAAGATTAAGATTAAGATTAACATTCATGATAATCACCCTGGAGGTGAAGGAGAACCGACGGCTTGGCTTGCTTCACAAAATCGCATATGGGTGCTTTTACACCACCTTTTGCACCTTTGGCTACACCTTCATAGCATAAAGTCCGCTAAGATGTCAAAGACTTTGGAAGCATTGTTTGATAATGTTTAATTTATCTCTCAAATTATTTAATGTGTAGTAGGCAAAATAAATATGCAAATGCTAGTTCGTATAATAATTTTTAAAGGATGACTTTGAATTAAATTTTGGCTGGAGTGAGGAGCGTGAGACTGTTAATGAGCTTATGTGTAATTCATTCTACAAATATAAGGAAAGATGTCATGAGGATTATAATAAGTTTGACAACAAGAATGAGGCTTGCAAACATCATTTTCAGGATGTCCGACCTTGCGAGTGGAAAATATTTTGTGAAAAGTTTGAATATCTTGCATATAAGATAAATGACTTATTTTATGTTTCATAATTTGAAATTTTATCTTGTTAATATTTATTAATTATTTGCAAGAGAGAAGTTATATAAATAAAGTAAATATATTGAATTTGAAGAT